>JAKVQZ010000006.1:0-335008 GCA_030463055.1 Lizanozyma gosingica | reverse complement strand
TGTGTATAGCACATATATAGTTTCCCAATGAATGATGATTCTTTCAAAAAAAAAAAAAAAAGAATGACACTGAATACAGTCGGCCACGGCGGGTTCAAGCTGAGCTGGAGTTAACCACCTATCCTGAATGCGAAAGGCGATATGCCTTTGCCCATGAGGCGCTTCGGTATTGAAGCCGTGTTTGAATAGTGCAGATCATGGGTGTTCATTCTTTTAGAGCGATTGTGGCCCTTCTGTATGGTTTCTTTTTTTTCTGGGGGTTCCTCTATGGTGCATCGCCGCTTTGCTTCTTTTCTGTGGGTGTGGAGCCTAACGGGTTATAGTGGATGAGAGACGCTGGCCCCTGCATGCTAGGGAAGTTGAGTCATGTATCGTAAGTAATCAGGTTTTTATATATATAACTGATCTATAGATTGTAACTTGTTTACAATCTTTTTAGTTTTAGTTTATGGTTTTCACCTGAATATGTTTGTTCTTTCCAAAAAAAAAACCCTGTTCTAAGTGCTCAGGTTTTATCTATGAAGGGTCGTAACTAAATTACATTCTTTTTCGCATTAGTTCGTGGTTTGTACCTGGATAATACTGTTCATTCCAAAAAAAAGGAAGACTTCTCGGTACCTCGAGTTCAAGTGGAGCAGGAAATGTCCCATTATACTGTACACGAGAGGAGCTTTGCCTTTCATTACTACATTTCGGTAATGGCATTTATATAGTCCAGATCAAGACTGGACCTCTCATGGAGCGATTGCTGCTCTTTCATTCTATTTCCTGTATGGTAGATCGCTGCTATAGGATATCTTCCTTCCCTATGCGCTGACCTAAAAGTTGAAGCACATGAAACTTTGACTTTGGCCCTAGAGTGCAATGGTGGTGGGGATGTATCCTAAATGCTCCGGTTTTATACAGTTCTTCGGTAGGAGATCGTAAATCGCTTACATTCCTTATACTTAGTTTTATATTTTTTACCTATATGATAATTCTCTCTGAAAAAGCTGGGCGCATTTATTAAGAATTCTTTTCATGCTTTATACTAATATAAAATGCAATATCTTTATCTTTTAGAATATGATTAATCGCGAGTACTGGGCCCCTCTATTGACCATCGACTACCAGTAGAAATATATTGACTGTTTGAAACCATTAATTTCTTCTTGGCCATCTAAAAAAAGAACTAGAATTAGGAAAATCTCTCACCAAATTCATTTTTCATCCTGTAAAGGTTACAATGAAAGCTCCCCCCTAGTAAGATTACATGTGCTATCTAATACCGATTTGATTTCCGATTGCAAAGTAAACAGCTTTAAGAAAAAGCTCTTTGCAGTTTGAGGTTATGGTGTTTTTGGCGGTCGTGTGATGCGCCTAAATTGCAAGTACAAGATATAAGAGAGAAATCGAAGTAGTTCATCATAGACAACCATGAGTTCACAATATGGTAAATTATGAGATTGGTCTTCAGATACCGACTAACTCCGGTATAGGTTACTCTAATGCCAAATTTGGAATATTTAGGCAAGCTAATCTAGGCCCTGATAGCAAGTGCTTAGACAGCAGCGCTCGATATGTGGTATTGCTAGACAAGATTGCTGAACCTGATTTGCTCGTCAATTGGTTCAAGGATTTAAGTGCCAGAGTCGATGAGGTGAAGGTATGCTTTCGTGCACGAGATGATTCAAATCTTTCAACTGTATATAATAGGTTGATGACAATTGGAATTAAAGCGATGTTCATGTTTGACATCGATAGCTATATTCAGTGGAATATGTTCCAAAGCTTTAAGACAGAACATCCGTCTTCTGTCAGCTTAAGAATTCAAAGCGGAAATAGGCATCTAATAGACATTTTTAGCCTCTGGAGTACAGAAACAATCGAGTATGTCCTTTTGGACGAAACATTGGCAGACGCTTTTGGTTCGACTTTACCTCCAATTATTGAACGTTGCATGTTGTCCCTCCCAAATTTACCACAACTAATTATCAGGAATGAAACAATTCTGAAAGAAAAGAAAAAGTATTTACAGGCTCTATATTTAAGGCATAAGCGTGAGAATATGTATACAGGTATTCTTATAGATCCATTGCAACCCTTGAGAGACGATATGGATATTCTGATATACAAGCAATTCGAAAAGGATTACCTGAAATATTCTCAGTATGATGAAGCAATTCGATTAGCGCTTCTGGACTTATGTATGTGCGATTCATTAAACAAAATCAAAGTTTTGATCATCGGACCGGGAAGAGGACCATTGATAGATATCGTTTACTCTGCTTTAACCTCATCTCATTCCATTATGCTTTATGATATTACAGCTGTGGAAAAAAATCCAAAATGTATTCCAGGTTTAAGAGAAAGGAATAAGTTGTATTGGAAAGATAGTATTAACATAATTCAAGCCGATGCGCGCTACTTTCATTTAGATTGTAAGTACAATTTGGTGGTTTCAGAGCTCTTAGGGTCATTTGGAGATAATGAATTATGTCCTGAAATTTTGCAAAGATACTCACGAAATCAATGCTGTATTATGATACCTCAAAACTATGAATCCTATATACAGCCAATCTATTCACCCCATTTTGAATTTGATATTGATAAGTGGTATGAAAGACCATATCTCTGTCAAGCATCTCAAATATACGAACAATCTAACCTTAAACTAATTTGGGATTTTGAACATCCACTGAACGCAACTGATTTCAACAGGAGTTTTTCAACCATTTTTAAGTCTAGGTATGAAGCAGGAAAGGTCAATGCTTTTCGTGGGTTTTTTTCTGCGACTTTGTATGGCCATATCAAAATCTGCAATGACCCACTGAAAAATGATGGATCTTACTGTAACTCGTGGTTTCCGATTTATTTCCCTGTTAAGCATCGTGAGCCATTTACGGATATTGAATTTAGTATTTGGAGGTATAGTAAAGATGATAAAGTTTGGTATACTTGGAGTTGCAAAGGTAGAACTTACAACAATTTAGGTGAAAGTTACTATTTGAGTTTATAGGAAACCCCAGAGGAATGGCGAAAATAGGGAATATTTGTTCAGTCTCAAAGCAACAGAAATTTGTAAGTAAAAAAAAAAGCAAGACAAGGTTTGACTTTGACATGTAAAAGTAAACATAATATATTTATTCTCCGCTGCCTCAAAGCATGTTGACTCGAAGCTCGTTTGTTTGCTTCTTACTTTGCAATAATGTATTTTCTGTTCATATTGAACTATTTACAGATGGAAGCATAATTACTGCCACTGAACAGGATTAAACTTGAATACGTCGATGTATCAACCCTAATGAATAAACGAATTTCCCCAAACATCATTCCGGACCAATCATTATATGCCTCAGGGAGCATTAGATCCAATATACGAATGAGAATTAACTAAAGGTCACCTGTGTAAATCGAGGTTGCGATACCTGTAAAGTGGAATATGATTTCCTCTGGAAGCACTAGATGCACCCCCACACCTAACAGCTGGTAGCAAAGGTAATTTCCACTCCGAAGAAAGTGTATCCCATGGCGGTAAATCGATTTCTTGAACAATCTCTTGCTATTGGTTTTACAGTTGTCTTCTATACATTTGTCACTTCAACAAATTTACCAAGTCCATCTCTATAGCCATTAACCCTATTATCTCGTCTCGCAAAGTGCTAGAAAATGACAAAGAAAAATATGCTTGCACTTGACAACAGAACTCGACAACGTCAAAGGAAAGCTTTGAATAAGGCTCAAGTAGGATAGTTATATATTAAAATTTATGGGAAATCTTTCGATAAATCCAATCCTATCTCTGTTGCTGCAGCTGAGAAATCGGAGGCACTGATTCGTACTAAAGATTAATATTTCTCGTTTCAGTTTCAAATGAAAGCTTGAAACTGAAACTAGGGTGCTGAAACAAAAATAATTTTCATTTTTATCTATTTATTCGATTAGAGAGGTCCATATTTGTAAATATATAAATTAAATGGCCACTTCTAATTATTATCAACAATTTGGTTTCAAATATCACCGCATGCCAGGTCCCCAAATGTTATGTCGTAGATAATAAATTTCTGCTCCCCATATCTTTGATATGGGGGTAACCAAAGGTATTCTTTATAATGTAAAGAATATATATATATATATATATTATTAACCAGCTAATTTAACAAGTAATATGCTAGCAATTAATAATCTTAATATGTTAGGTAAAATAGTAGTAGAAATAATCCTTAAGTAAAAACACTCTTTCCCACCCACTTTGTTACACTTCCCTAACTTCTATATCGATTTCTTATGAAATGTTTCATCTCTTATCTATCTTTATCTTTAATATATTTTCCTCATGGTTTATATAATTATTTATATAGATATTCTTATTTATTCAGCTTAGTCGGTTTATAATATATGAAGATATAGGGAACAAAAATAAAATTTATCTTAAATATTTATTTTGAAACCTGACAGAAACCGCTCAACTGAATTTAGGTCCAAATTTCAGTTGTAGATATTTAGGACTCACCTTTGATTTAGTTGAGATTGAGAAAAATGCCTTTGGTAAATTCCATTAACGTTTTTACATGAAGATCTAGAATTATTTCGAAAGTCAAAAAAAACGCACTTGCTGGAACACTTCTTACATAAATTTGATAATTCTCGTGCAATGAAATCAACAGTTTTCAAAAGAAAAAATACAAAGAATATTATTCCTTTTACAAACAATTTATCAATAATTACGCATAGCAACAGCGCCTTTAGAATATCACCATAATTTTCGCAATATATTTTCATTCTAACGCTACTGATGAGTCTTGCACCAAATTATTGAGCGATTCCAAAGATATCTCTACCTTAATAGTTAGATTCCTTCTTGAGGTCCACATATGTTTGAACACTATTGGAGTAAGGAAGGAACAGAAAGAATAATAAAGAACTTGTATCAAATTAATGCAACAGAGATAATTGTACATGAACATTGCAAAGCCAAAGCCAGACTTAGAACTTTTAAAAATTGTAAATCGAACAAACTCTATAAACTAACATGTTGATTACTCGCGCTTACATAAAATAGATTGTTCAAAGAAGAAATGGCATACATTTGACGTACTGATTTAATTTCGTGAACATAGAATATGACATCAATATTATTTTTCAACTTCAATTAACATGTATTGGAATAGGGCTACAAATTGACAAATCGGAAATCCATTACAATTGAATCATCAAATTCACCATTCAATCATATCCTAAATATACTATTTTTGAAACAAGCACATGTAATATTTCAAAACCTCCGGAAAAATCATCATTACCTTATACTCTTTGCTACCTACTTCCATGATTAGTTGTAACCACGATTTTTCTATGAATGTAAATATGGAGGTTAGCATATAGCAAGTAGCAGCAACTAAGAGGAAGATTTGACACCACTAAACTGGTAAAACAGATAGTAAAGATTAGAATGGATATTTGTGCTTGGTTATTTGACTTTGACTACACTCATAAAGTTATTTGCATGAGATTAAACAGCTTACAACACAATAAATTGGATGATGGATTTCTTACTATTATTGTATGTTATTTGTAGTTCATTTCTATGACACAAGTACACCATCCTTTTAAAGCTAAAAATGTTTATTTCTAAGTAAGATCTGATAATACAGGTGGAGGTGCTTTGCGAATGGAGAAAGCATAATTAAAAGAATAGTCAAAGATTTCCTGGATCAATTGTGACTCATTAAAAAGTTAATTTGAAAGTCACAAAAGTATTCACATCTATAAATTATCTCTATTGTGTTACCTCTTGAAAAGCTATAACAAAAAATTCTACTCTGAATTTCTGCACTAAAGAAGGAAACACTTGTCTGAAGTCTTGGAAATTTATCTTTCCTGAATGAAGATGCAGGTGAATAGAGAAGAATCTACAATTTATATCGATGATGAAATAGGTCTACCTGGTGATATGCAAATTTCCCCAAAGACAAAGTATCCATGAACTCTACTCTTGTAGACCCAAGATTAAATGCAAATAGCTCATCTAGCACAATAATTGTCATTTACTAAGTTATAATGACAAGGTACTTGAATTGGAAAATCACTATAAATTATCAGATTTGGATCGTTGTGTTGAATTTTTTCCTATCTTTCTTATTCCAGTATCTTCCTAAAATTTCTCTTAATATTTAATCATTTGGCTCCATGCTGGATGAAACTTTAAGCAGAAGAACATTGCTGTTTTCCGAATTTTGCCGTACTGATATCTAATGCCAATGAAGTATGGAACCCTCTTTAGTTCAGGAAGTATTTTCCTTTAAAAATATTGCAGAGAAGTGCATCTCTACCCAGTGAGACATATTGTTTGAATAATGGCTCCAAGTATGTGGGTATATGAAACACAATACTTTCAAGTTATCAATTTTCTTGTTCAAGAAGAGCTTATTTATTTCTTCTTTTCAATTGTTTCTTCGTAGAGTTGTTACTTTGCGTTACTACTTTGATAATGGGAATGCACTCTCGTGGAAAATACGATGAGGTTGTAAATAGTTGCTTAGTGCCGATAGAACCATACTTCCCGTTAAAGGGTTGAATGACAACCCGGTCCTTTTCAATGTCGTTACCGGTTTCCATATGGAAGTTGTCATAATGTTTCTAATAACGACAATGTTTATTCTTACCAAGTACGTTGTTCTTACTCTAACCATAAGCCAATGCTGCACCAGTAGTAAAAATATTCTGTCATCTTTGGCGTCATTGAAGTACGAGGAAAATCAATTGTTTTTAATATTAATTCTATTTTGTGAAGAAGTATGGCGGTAATTGAGAATTAACGAGTACGATAATATTAGGACATGTATTACTTACCACACCAATTACTAATTCTGAAGTACCTCAAGGATACGAGTTTTCTAATTTCAGTATTCATATCACAGGGCTTAAATTTGGGTACTAGAGAGTTTTTATGTACTTGCGCTTTGGGGTCTTCAATTAGGTATTTCTTTCACTACGGTATCATTGGGTATTACGGGAAATTTTATTCGCTGGGTGATGTATTGCATACTTCTATTTCAGTATGAAAGGCCTAGCCTCTAATCAATACATCAATTGGTGTATGCCAGCAGATGATCCACAGCGTAGGTATTGAGTAGTACAACACTGTTAAATACTTAATTTTCAGAGGAAACTACATTACTATAATCCTTGTATTCTTTGTTGGTTTCCAAGTGCTTTACTGGTTTAGTTTGAAGTTCAACACATTTGAAATGGGCATCGTTGGAGCAGAGAAATATAATATGGTTATTGCTACGTTGCAAAAAGAATTGAAAAATTTGGCGTGATCACAAAATTCCTTAAACTGCTGTTGATATCTCTGGTTAAGTAGGGCCCTTATGTTGTGTAAATCTCGTTCATGGATTGTGTTCTCACTAATTACTGTTTCTTTCATTACTCTGCATGAATAAGACATTTCCAGAGTTCAATTATTCTATGACATAACATATATTTGAATAACAGACCAACTCATGAGGTTGTATTTTTAATATGAAAGTCGATTATTTCTGCTTTCTCCTCCTTATATATCCACTTTTCACTACCTTTGAATTTCACCTAATCTCATCCGCTTCTTCCTCTTCTCTGACCCGTACTCTCTTGTAATGCCTTTGAATGAAACTGTAGGGCAATGGGCAATCTGCTTGGATATTTCTTTGTTCTAAGTCAACCAAGGTTTTGATTACGCAAAGCGATCCATAGCCTAACACTTATTCAGGTCGGAAATGATTCCACATTCTCCTGGCACATCTATTGGACGAATGATTATTTAGGCGTTTCATGATTTGTGCTTTCATCGCTATTCAAATATGAACTCACTACATTAAATAAAGTGAAGACATTAATTAGCATCCTGGCAAGAGTCAGTATTCTGCATGTCATATTAAAAGCTTTTTTTTTGTTATTCCTGATTATAGCACTTCGCGATACTTAGGGATCGAGATATTGCCAAAAGTCATAATTTATATGAACAATGACGATCATATTGTAGGACTAACTTGTAGAACAAGTTTTGTGAACACATAGCGTACGAAATGTCTAATAAGGTTGACAAGTTATCCTCTTGCCTGTGCATTTTGGTTGCTAGCTTGTTGGTGATAAAGTAATTTTAGATAACGTGAAAGAGGTTCCTTTGGACTAATTGGATTGCTAAGTGAGATGGGCTTGAACGCCCAATCTCAGGTAATACAAGCTTTCAGCATTTTGAGCATCTTACGGCAGTAACTTCCAACTCAAATGAGTTTACATTGGTTTCTTTTTTCCTTGATAACCTTATGTATTTCTGAGGTAAAAAGATATGTGATGTGAAAATAGCATTCGCAGTTGATGGTATGGAACAACTCCAGTCGCCATACTAATGGGATGTACCAAGACTTTAGACATCAAAGCTACGCAGCAAATTATCATGACCGATTTCATGATACGCTCATAGTGATAGAATTTGAGTAAATCTTGGAGTAAAACAAGCCCTGCTTTCAGTACTCATGCGTTTTGCTCGAAATAAGTTTGACGATGGAAGAATACTGGAGTAGCATAGCAGAATCTCTTTTAACGGGGTCCAGGACTTAAAGTTGTTAGCATTGTTGTGAAAGAAGCTGGGGATTATATGAAGCTGATCCTTTGTTTTATGCGGATTTTAAAGTATGCAGCATAGCAGAATCTGCATAAATGTTTTGACCTGGCGCATCACTTGCTGTTAGAATACTGGTGAGAAAATCGAGAAGGAGGTAAAACTAGCTGATTTTGCTTATAATATTTTTTTTGATCTGCTATTGTTATCGAAGGTCATGGCCAACTCGTCGTCTAATTGTTGATGGTTCTTTTATGTAAGTTAGTACTTCGCGATACTACTTTGAGATTGGCTGCAAAATTTGACTTTGGAATATAAGTAACAGAACAGAAAACTCCAATCTATTTTTAGAAATTTTTAGTATATAAGGAGCCGGATCCCCCCAATTTGACTTCAGAAGAGATAATTCAAAGACCAATACTATAAGTAGCATCAACGTCAATATGAGTCCGAGCCAAAGACCACAGAGTAGAAGTTCACGGATCCCATCCTGGGTGGATCAGGCTTATCCAAACGGTTATGGGCTTGGCAATCCCCAAGTTCGACTGTCCAGGTTCACTTCAACTGCTGATGATCTTCGAAGAGGAGCATTCATAAATTCCGTAACACGAAATAATCACGCACCTGGCTTATCCCCTTCCAACTTTACTCAGAACAATACTTCAGATCTGATATCTACTTTTGTAGTTTCCTCTGGTCTTCATAATCTTCGGCAAGGTTCATCATCGTTGACTACTGCTGAAGATGAGTCAACTCTTTCTGTTGCATTTGAAGGTCTAACTATCCCACCTAAACCATCAATCGACATATATCTGCGAGTTGCTCCGCTCAAATTAAGACTCCTGAACGGAATTATACAGAAATCCCATAGAGTAGAAATTACGGAATTAAACGGTGTTACCCTTGTAACAAATGTGCAAACGTGCGATGAATTTGTCTACCAAGCAAGGCTTGCCATGGAAAAAGCAAACGTCTATCGCTATTAAGTTCCACATACTACAAGGACTTTCACCCCACTAAGAAGAACTGAAGTCGACCGGATAACTGTCAGCATTTTACATTCTTCCATAGTCTCATATTTGCCACTCAAATGGACAATTAACGAACATACAAGACTAACGAAGAATGCGTTCAGCAGAGCAGGTTGGCGTAACTCAGATTAACTATTCAAATATGTATTTCTAAATTAAACTATCTGAAATAATCATCTTCAGTACTGAACTCAAAAATCGCGTCTCGTTCCATACCCAAGTAAGTAGCATATATTTTCAAGTCTTGGGAATTGGCAGTAGCTGCGGACGTATTTAGCAATCCACTATCGTTATAAATATCCAGAGAACTTGAGTAGGAGGTATAGAAACGATAAACTTTATTATCATCTTCAGACGTCCGCATTGGCTTGGGCTTGTATTTCCAAAAAGTAACATTTGATTGCAGCTGCGAGAGTTTCTCTAACT
Organism: Lizanozyma gosingica; assembly: GCA_030463055.1. Classification (NCBI taxonomy): domain Eukaryota; kingdom Fungi; phylum Ascomycota; class Pichiomycetes; order Serinales; family Debaryomycetaceae; genus Lizanozyma; species Lizanozyma gosingica. The sequence goes on along the minus strand of JAKVQZ010000006.1, from coordinate 324,967 downwards.
CAACATTCTCCTTGTATATTTCCAAATCTTTGTCCTTCACAAACACAGACTGTAGAAAGACATCACTATTGCGATGCTTGTTCTCTACATCAGGAGACGAAGCAGTAGGCAAAATAGATTTCTCAATGGCAGTTGATTCCTTGTCTCTCCCAGGTAAAAGCCGTTTTATGGGTTTGCTGTACCTGCTCAATAATCGCTTACCACTATTCTCAGCATACTTCCCTTCCAGAGTAATAGACTTACCTGTAATGCTATCTTCACCAATTATTGTAGCACTATCAAAATCATCAATTTCACTATCACCATTTTCAGTGCTAGGTTTTAAGAGTGGTTTTCGTGATTCAAATGGGCTATATTCAAAGTTTGCTTCATCGCTGACGTTACTAGGAAAATACCTGGCGTTGGAATTCATATTGTATTGATAAACGTCCTTCAATGCCTGGTACCTTCTTGGAATATAGAGTTCATTGAACCAGTTATCGTTGTATTCGGGGTAAGGTATGAGTTTTTCAGGACCCTTGGAATTATCATACAAGTCAACGCAAAACCTATTATCAGATAAATATTTGTCATTATACCAATGAATATAACTCCTCTTTTTCCGTATGTTTGTGTTCGAAACATCATTGTGCAAGTAATAATCATTCTGCAATTCCCAAAGCTTAGGCTTCTGTGGATCATACACATAATTTCCCAAAAATAGATTTATCGCTTCTTGTCGGATCAGGTCCATGAATGAATTGGAATACATTCTTTTAACACTGTTTAGTATGTCTCTAGTGTGTGAGGACCATTGGTTGATTCTTCTATAGGAGTCCATAGTATTGACCAAATTTGAACCACCATACTGAATGGCAATTGTATCTCCATGATCATGAAACATTTCAGTGAGAATGTTAATCAAGTCAGAGTCATACTCTAACAGCTTCCCCTGTGGAATAAATCCTAGGCTACTTAGTTGGTGAGAAAGCGCCTCTTTGCAAATGATAAACTGAGCTGCATTTGTCCTGTCAAGGCAATCAATACAATTTGTTCTTATAATACCTTTTTGTATTCTAGTAGATGCAAGGTCAGTCCCATTATGAAAAAAACCAGTTTGTTTTATTGAAGACTGGGCAATTTTCTGTAAGGGCCCTATAACGTCTAAATTCTTTTTTGAGTTCTTAGACATGTCAAACCCATTAAATTGGAGCTTTTTGTCTTCCGGTAAGAACTTGTTAAGATATGTCACGCAACTTTTAAAATGTTGGTTCAATTTCAGCTCCCTTGGCTGTCTTTCCTTCGTCTTAATTAAATTCAATATTATAATTGGCAGGCCGTATCGTTTAAAAAGGTTATTGAAATGAATGGATGAACTTTGGTAAAAAGGATCAGAAAGATTGACTTCAATAGGTGGTTTTGGCAACTTATTTAAATCTTGGGTCCAGTATAAAGGAATTGACCCGCGATGCTGTACAAAACTTGTGAACCGTGGGTTATTAAAGAATCCGAATTTAGGATCATGAAAGGAAGACACAAGCATATCGGACACTATCTGCTCCGTTTCCACTTCATTTGCGACATTACCCTTGTCGTTAACGCCTCTTTTCAAGAATCTTGCTCCCGCAAAGTGACGTGAACGACGGGCAATGATTGTAATGTATATCATTCTACCGTAGAAGGAAATCTTTGCTTGGTCAATAAAACCATGAATAATAGATTGGAACCATTCATAAGTCGCTACTTCAGAATTCTTGAGAACAGGCTCCAACAAGACATTATTCCATACAAAACGTTCATTTCTATTAATCGAATCAAAGCCATCGTGTAGAATTGGTCGCCTTCCAGAATCCGTTCGTAGAGGATATTGATTTTTTGTGGCCATCTTTTTATTTCGAATGAAATTTGTTTGTAACGTATTGGTGATATCATATGAGTAACTGAAATAAAATGTTCGCCCTAAGTCCAAGTACTTGAATATTCCCAATAACTTTTCCTCGTCGCTATATTTACCTGGTCCTTTGTAGGTTATATCGAGGGGAATAAGCTTTGTTTCGTCAACGTGGTAAATGTATCTGCCTCCAATTACTGCGACCTGACTGCATTTTGTGACTAAACATAGGTAGTAACACTTAGTGAATCTTATGAAACCTAAGAGTCCGTACGCTTGGGCTATGCGGTGAATTCCTCCATCAATGGACTCATTGAGACTTGTGATCAACTCCACCATATCCTTCCGTGTGTAGAAGTAATTCTTGTCCTCTATTATGTCTAGTTGTGTTTCATCAGACGGATTAACGCTAATTTCTAGAATTCGAAATAGGGTTTCTTTAGCGTTACTTCCAACAATATACATAGCTGACAGTGAGTTGTAGATGGTAAACCTCTGAAGAATGATTCTGTTGTAGTTAAATTCTGTTTGAAATTCTCCATCATCGTTTCCTTCTTCAGAAGAGTTCTCTTCCTCTACCACGGTATCCTCATTTAGCGGTACAAAATCCTGGTTGCGTGAATCGTCTTTCAAGGCTTGTTTTCCATCCTCCTTATCTTTGGAATCTGATGCCAGTTTCAAATCATTTCCACCCATTTCGTCATGTTTATCTTCTGTCGGAACTTGAGACATGCCATCAATTTTCCCTTAAATGCATTGAGTAAGCGATTGTTGTATTTTGTATTGCGTTTCTTCGACTGAACTTGTAGTTCTGATCTCAATTTTGGGGTATTAAAATTTCCTGCAAATAGCGCTTATCTAGGGAAGTGGCTATACAGACTTAGATCTATAAATTATGGCAGTGTATTCGTTCTGCCAGAACCATTTGGTATATCTGAGTTAATGGTAAGCTATTACAATGGGAACATTGGACATAACTTTCATTACAGGGAATATATAGCTTGTTCTATTCCTACTTTGAGAATGCATACGGATCGCACCTTCAAAACAAAATCTTGGTGACAAATAATGCTCCAATTCAAATGTCCTCTCATAAGTCACCTAAAATGGGCATCTTCCATTTTAGACCATACTTATCATACGAACACCGAGGCCTGCCATCGGGATCGTCGTTGGTCCAGTCGTGCGTAAAGTCACCATACCGGTTGACAAACTGTCTATGCTTATACACGGTACTGAACTTGAAGAAACGTTTGAACTGGGAATAGTTATAGTAGAAATTCGCATATTTATCCAAATAAGATAGCCCTGGCCTTTCGCTGAGTTGAAAATGCTGTTCAACGAGATTAGTTTCAGATGTACTACTGTGACTTAGATCAGAACCATTGCCAGTTTCAGCCTCTGGCGGGTGCATAAAGTTCTCATACACTAGCATGTCATCAGCTTCCTCTTTTAAGTCCCGAGCGATCAGTTCGTTTGTTGTGCAGGTTTTGACTCCACTGCCATAGCAAATGTCACCCTCTGAATTTTGTAAGGCAATGTAAAATGTTTTCAATGGTAGATTGATGAAATACCTGTAATCTGTAGCCTTTATGGTGTAGTACAATAATCCATATTGATTGAATAGCCTTGAGGGCTCACAAACATCTATGAAAAATATGCGGAAACCAGATTTGAGATAAAGTCCGATTTCTTCCATAACCAATCTAACTCTCTGGAGATGGTTTCCCGCATCTACTTGTTTCCTGGATGGGACCTCAAACTCACCCACTTTCAAAAGACAAAACTGGTTCTTGGGAAGAATCTCGTTGATGTTTGTTGGAGGATAGAATGTCTGTATTGTAGGTCGCATGGAAGGGTCTCCTGAGTCTAAACTGATTTCAAACTTGGTGGTTCCCAAGCCCTTTCCGTACTTGACAACCAAGCCGATTGTCAAGTTGTATGTTCCCGGAAGCAACCAAAAGGTCTTCACAAATGATAGTAAGTAAGTGCGGTTTATCTCAACAAAATGATTATATATGTAATAAATTAGCTCGTCAATCTTATAATCCGAATACTGTGCGTGGAAGCGTTTGTTCTTAATAAGAGCGTAGATGTACCGCCAGGAATCTCGGACATATATGCAATTGAATTCGGATGGCATTCCTCCCTTCTGTAGAAGCGGATCTAACGCATTAAATGGTTCGGTATAATGTGGTGTGGAGGGTAAACATAACCGGGACAGTATTATGGAGCGTGATTCGTGACGGAAGCTATCTAAGGAGCGTATGTAAGTTCGGATGTGGCCTAGAACCGATAGAAGCACTGAGACACCCGTTGACCCAATGCCCCACACGAGTTTGTCGTAGAACAAGTCATTGTAAAGGATGTAGAAGTGGGAGTTGATGTGTTTGAGACCAGAACCCGGTTCAAGGAGGAGTAATTCCCGTTGGATTTCTACGGGCAAGCGGTCTAGCATTGTCTGCGTATGGGCATTAGATCAATGGATGAAGTAGAGCTATAGCTGGATTTGTTGAGTTGATTGCTTCAGTAAGGATGAAGTACCCATAAGAGATAAATGGGATATTGCCTGCAGGTTATTTGGAGAAATAGAGCTTCAGGATTATTGGAAGGGTCCAACGAATAATTGCAATTGCAGTTGGTAAGGGTTTATATGGCGGTACATCAATATATACTTCCCGTCAACGATACATAAGTAGCTAAGTCTAAGTCAGGACTGTATCCGTAACTGCTCTTTTTATCCCCTCTGACATACCTTACACCATCACAAGAACATCAGAAGTAGGACATAACATGTTCGAAACGGCAATACCGAATCGAATAAAACTCTCCTAAGGCGTAGTAGGAAGTTCCCAAAGACTTGAAAGTAGGCTTCATCTTAATGCAATATAATACCAACTCCTATCATTTAGTAGAAACCTGATTAGTGTAAGGTTAAACTTATTCTGTTGACCGTTTTGAATATGTTAAGAATCTCATTCTCGTTCATGTTTGTGAAATTCTATAGTTCCACTGGCAACATGTTGGGGAATAATGTCACCAGTTGATCCCTTCACACTTCTTGACTAATATTAAGGCTCGTTGATTTGAAGTTACTACATTATGGTTGCTCTACGAAATAGTAGCTTCGCTTGGTAATAAAGACAGCACTACATAACAAGGCATATAATTCCCATAATTCCCATAATTCCCATTAGTTGACTATTAAGTGCTTCAGTGCCAAGGAATGGCATTAAAGCATTATCAACAGTACCCATATTTAGCTATAGGATAGCATTGAAATCTCTAGTACTTCTCTAGCGTTCATTAGTGAACAAGAGAATCAGGAATCTAGTTCACAATATCATTTGAATATAACCAAATGCTAATAATAAGATGTCAATATTCCTGATGCTTCCACGACCACATACCCCATACTAATTGACTACTATTCTCGAATGTTCTTTACCAAAACCGCCACCTGAAAGTCGTGTGCATTCTGAAATATCAGGCAAATCGCACCCTTTAATAAACGTTGAATCATCACCATTAAAATACATGTTCAATACTACGTATCGAATTCAACTGTTAAGGCAATACAGGATATTCTGGTGACGCAATTGGAGCTCAACAACTGCTCAGATACAATTGGCCATATTCCATTAAGCTAATTGCTTTCAACCAATCAGTTTGATCGATTGATTGCTACGTTCCTCCGCAAACGAAAAGAAAGGTTCCAGTTAATTCCAACTGTACCGTCCATCCATCAAATCAAATCTCATAGACAGATAGATATAGCATACAATGTCAGTGACACCCGAAGTTTTGTGGGCTCAAAGATCCAGCAAGACTGATGCTGCTAAGAACATTGTGTTTTTAAGTGTTGATGTGTGGGATTCCACAAACGTCAAGGTGGACTTGACTTCCACCAACTTGACGTTCGATGCAGACACCACTGATTCCAAGGCTCACTACCATGTTAGCATTGACTTCTTTGACGAGATCGACCCTGAGAAGAGTAAGAGAAGCGACAGCGGCAAGCAGATCAACTTCATTTTGCAGAAGAAAACTTTGAAGGAAGAATACTGGCCTCGCTTGACCAAAGAAAAGTTGAAGTACCACTTTATCAAAACCGACTTCGACAAGTGGGTTGATGAAGACGAACAGGAGGAGCACGAAGAAGCCGACAACGACATGATGAACGGCATGGACTTTTCCCAGTTGATGGGAGGTGCTGGTGGCGCTGGTGGTGCTGGTAACTTTGACATCAATGCCTTGGCCAGCCAGTTAGGGCAGTCTGGTGCCAACTTGGATGGCATCAACTTCCCTGGTGGAGGTGAGGAAGCTGACAGTGATGATGATGATGATGGTGACGACGAAAATGAGGATGATGTCGAAGGAGAAATCAACACCAAGGATGCTTAAATCAAGCACATATCATCTACCATAGTATAATAATACTAATAGTAAAAGTAATAATAATTACGTCGAAGTTTTTATGTTTGATCAATCTTTAATCACACCCCATCTTTGTAACACCAATTGTAGCTGTATGTGGTTGTTATCAACAGTTTCTAAAGGTGTCTCCCACACAAGGGCAGAAGATTCCCCTAACCAAATGTTTTTGTTGTCGTAATATTCTGTGTCATTGATCAATTTGGCATACTTTTCGATCTGGCCAGTTGAATGAAGTTCTTGAGTAATAGAAGCAAAATACGTAAAAGCACCAAATACACCTACCAACTTGGCTTTTGAATGCACTATTTCTGAAAGCTCAAATACACCAAAAAGCTCCTCAAGTGACTCCACCAACACCAATTGTATGTTCAGCAACAGATTCAATTTCGCAACTGTAGGCGATGTTAAAGTTCTTTTGAGTGGACTCTCGTAAATGTTTGGGTCCGCCACAACCACCGTGACAGGGGTATTCTTTTGAGGTCTACAGCTGAGCAAATACTCCGAAAAGCTTACAACATCGGTCTTGATAATGTGATATACCATTAATCAAGTTTCTGGAAAGAAGAAATGTAACGTAATAGTATTCTCTGAAGTTGAAGAGTTATAAATACGATTACTAGTGGGGTAAATGGATAGCCTAAGTAATGTCGCCAAACTTGCAATGTATAATTCGCGACATTCTAGCGACATTAGTTGATCGAAAAAATTTTCATACAGTGCAAGGTAGTTATAGTATAGATTCCGTAGTACCGATTTAAATCTATAATTGTTAGCACTTCCCTACATAAAACCGTGTTCCTCCTAGACCCACAGCACGATGATCAGAGGTGGGAGCAACTCCTTGCGGAGATTTGGTGCTTCTTCTTCTCTAAGATATGCTTCTACTGTAGCAGCACCTGAAACCAGCGAGACTACCCAAGGACTCTCCCAAAAGGAATTGAGAGAGAGAGCCATTGCAGAAGCTGTTGCCCGTGAAGAAGAGGCCGCTGCAAAGGTTAAGGCCATTCGTGAATTGAAGTCCCAAAGCAGAATCAACATCAACGCATTAAACAAAAGTCCTGTGGACTTGGTCAACGCCAGATTAAACAAGTTACAAGCTGATTTGGACAGCCTTCCCAACCAGGAGAAGGTTAAGCAGTTAGATGAAGAACTTGAAAGCTTCATGCTTGAACATATGAAGTTGCCCCCAGCAGCTGTGCACAACAGGCCATGGGCCAAGTCCGAATCCGATAGACTTAGTACTATATATTCCGGAACTAAGTCTGAAGATACTGGAGTGCAGAAGATCAGATCAACTAGCACAGGTGTCTACACCAACGAATTCCCCAACTTGAAGCCTACACCCGATTACAGACCCTACTCTGAGCAGGAATTGTACTTAAGACAATTGGCCCATACTCGTCATTCCGGTAACTTAGGTTCCAAGGTTTCCAACGTGTACAAGGCCAAGTACGATGTTCTCAAACCCAAGGATATTAGCGAGACCACCATTGCAACTCTCATGGCTGCTGGGTGTCATTTTGGTCACTCTAGAGCCATGTGGAGACCATCTACCCAGCCATTTATCTACGGTGAATACGACGGAATCCACTTGATCGACTTAAACCACACCATGGTCAACTTGAAGACCGCCAGTCTGGTGATAAAGGGTGTTGCCAAGAAGGGTGGTATCATATTGTATGTTGGTACTTCTAAAAACTTGGAACAAGAAAGAGCATTGGAAGAGGCTGCTAAGAGATCCAAAGGTTTTTACATTTCCAAGAGATGGATCCCTGGTACCATCACCAACTTCACCGAGGTCACCAAGCAAATTGGCGGAGAATATAAGATCGAACTCAACATGGGAGATGTTTCCACTAACAGACTGTTCACCTCTGCCCAGGACGGGGAATTGATCAAGCCTGACTTGGTTGTATTAGTGAACCCTGTTGAGAACAGAAACTGCATTAACGAATGTATCAAGCTGAGAATACCTACAATCGGTTTGTGTGACACCAATATGGAGCCTTCCCTCTTGACGTATCCTATTCCCTGCAATGATGACTCGTCCAGAGCCACCTCTTTGATGTTGGGTATCTTGTCCAAGGCTGCACAGGACGGGTTGGAGGAGAGAGTCACTGCCTTCAAGACTTACACCGCTGCCAAGTCTACTGCACTGGGTGCATCTGGGTCTGCATAATGTATTTATTACACTATACTATTATTATTCATGTACATAGTTCAATAGACTGCGAACACTAGAGGAGTAGTTGTGAGGGTTATTTAGGCATCTAACAACTAAGTAAAGAAATAAATGCAATTTTATAGCACCCGTAAATGTTACTGGGTCCACTGGGAAATTTGCGATATACACCTTAACCACTAAATAGTGGGTTGATATTGGCTGAACTTGACTAAACTTGGCTGCTTAATTTGTATAAGTATGCTTGATGTAACGTCAAAGGATTAGAAATAGACCTATAGGGCTCAAATGTTCAACATGATTGATTTGGTGATTTAGATTTTACCATAAATTATTCTTATAAAGGGAATGCAAGACATACGCGGCATTTATAAATGCTACTGCTATGTGATTCCTTTTAACCGTTTATCCATTCTGTTAGTAGTTCATTGATTTAGCCTGGTACTGAACGCTTGCTGGTGTTGGTGGCTTCTCCGAATTCTTCAATCCTTTAGAAGCAACATCTCGGAGAAACCTTTCTCTGTGAATCTGTTTGAATTTGAGGTATTCCAATACTTCCGGGTTCTCGGAAACATCCATCTGACCCTCTAATGCTTCTGGGTCTATTTCTATTTCGTTGAGGTTGAGTTCTATAGGCCGATTAGATGAGCGGTCTTCTTCGACTGTCTTATTTCTCCTAGCATTTGGCAAGTGCTCCTGCACTTGTTTGGAAGGAAATATCTCTGGACCCTTCAGAAGTACATATTCTCGTATGGTTTGGTTATCCAGATGGAACTTGTCCTTATGGTACCGTAGAAGATCTTCCTGAGTGATATTTATAGAGCCCATGTTGCTTACTGGAAAAGAGCTGTTGGTTGAGTTGCATTTTTTCGTGCGATCAACCACAGCGTTTTCTGTAAATATAATCTCTAAAATTTAACTTTTTTATAGCATTTCAATTGGTTAAAAGTAGATGTATGATCTAAATATTATAGCATTAAAGAATTAATTAAATTAAGTTGAATTAAACAGGATCAGTTTAGATGGACCCTAGGCATAGATGGCCTTACATTGCAAGTGGTCTTGTGTGAGTGCAACTTCACGCTCATTGGTTCTTCTTCTCTGTCTCACCCTCTCCTTCTTCTTCTTCATCACTTTCACTGTCACTTCTCTCGTCCTTGGCGACACCTCCGACAACCATTCTGTACAAGATACGGAAAATAAGGAACAACCAGTAGGCGTTTACCAATTGCAATGCAGCTATGAGGAAGAAGACAATGGGCTGCGAAATCCAGCACTTATACTGTTGGGTGTCCCAGTTCAAGGTGTAATCACCAACCGTCTTGAACTCGGTCAACACGGACCACAAGATTCTCAAGTTGACCCAGTGTCTCAAGTAAACCCAAACAAAGATAAACACAACAAAGAAAGGTGGCGTCAATGGAGAATCTAAGTAATTCAACGTCTTAGATGTGGCCAAGAAAAAGTCAGAAACATCCATGGTGATGTAGACAGCGAGGCCCATCCAGGTAAAGTGAAATCTATAAGAGTTCCAGATCAATGCAATGGTTATAATGTGATGCAAAACCAACTCCTTGAAATCCTTTCTAGGCTTCTCCAATTGCAAGATCAAAACGACAGCCTGTTGAACCCAGAATGCAGCCTGTCCCAAATAGTATATTTTGAAATACAAGTCGTGGGTCTTATGGGGGTAATTAGTATAGAATGGAGTAGTCTCAAAGAACCACAAGGGTAATCTGTGCATGATCCACAAACCAAAAGGACCAGAGATACCATAGTAGAAGATTGAATACGTTTGTTCCATAAAACGCTTCACCTTAGACTCTCTGGTGATGCCAAAGTAGTATGCCATGGGTCTCAAAACAATGCACATGAGGAATTCTCTCAAGAAGAAGAAGAATACCGCGTAGAAGAAGACAAACAAAAAATCGTCTCCGCCCTTTCCATACTGATCCGTGCCTTCAATGTGGTATGCTGGAATAATCCACCTCTTCAATTGCTGGTGGATTTCAGTGTCCTCGCCAGAAACAAGGTAGAGACCCACGCATACTACAAGAAATATGAACTGGTAGATCCATGTGTGTCTGTAGGTGAGTTCTCTAAAGGCTATAGCCATTTTAGTGATCAAGGCCATATCTGAAGAGCCTGTCTCAGACAACTTGAGAATTCTAGCATCCAGCTGGCGTCTCTTGAGACTGGACGTAGGCATTGTAGCCAACGACGGCGATGAGGTGTCACCCAAATTGATGTGGCCGACGGAAGAGCCCCTTCTGCGATGATGTGGGGGACTCTGTGGTGGTGATAACAGCGAGGAACCTGTAGCTGACCCGCCCTGTGAGGTTGTGGGGAAAGGTGTGATGCTGTCCCTATCCTGACCCTCTGACATTTCTTGTAATTACCCTGTCTGTGTTCCAGAAGGTGTATAGTGAAGAACAAGCTGTCTTGATTTGGATTCAATATAGTTTGAAGTAAACATTTGTGGGAAAATTTTCAACACAAGAGCCCCTATTTTGTGTTGTTCACTAAGTATGTGAAAAGGGGAATATGCACAGAACATCACCAATCAAACACTAGGAAAAACAACCCGGAACTGGAGGATAGATGACTGCTAGTGATATAACGGAAAATAATAGGGGTACTCCAAAGTGAATGGTTTCAGCTATGGCAAGAGCAATGTTTACAATAATACTATAAGTGAAACCATGTACAAGCATAATTCACAAAGACTGTTGCATCTTTGATTTATGATTCCATTGAGTACTTAGGAATCATAGTTGGCTTGTAAGATGTCCATAGCCACAAGGCTCTAGAAGACAGAATGGAATGGAATGTAGTATGAGCTATGCACTTGTTCTGCGATATGGTTCGGTATGGCTTATTCATTTCAAAATGGACAAAACCTCAAAGCTACTTGATTTTGCTCATTAGCATAACGTACCCCTCATAGATTTAGTTCAGCCACTGTAGCAGGATATAAGAGTTAACTGTTTCAGTGAGTATATGGTAAGACTGTAGATAGAACGATAAGTGCATCACTCTGAATGATTATTCTGTTATGCTTTTATCTGCCCGAGGCTTATACTCTGTTGCTGCAAAAAGTGATGTCATATTTTGTCTCAACCAAGTAGTAGGCCTTCAAAGCGTAATAAAGGGCAGAAGTGGTTCGTTCCATGTTCATAGTGATAAATAGAGCTTACATTAATATCTCTGTATTATTAATCGTATTAAGTATTTTGCAACCAATTCATCCCTGTCCAGAAAAGTCCTATTTTGTGAAATATTGCACCTTCCATATGGATTGTATAGATAACTAGAAGTATTTACTCCGAGTGTTAGGCGAGTATCGAATCATTCTATTCTCGAGAATTATACCTGTAATAATAGTTGTACTTAGTACAGTGTGTGAGTCTTGAAAAGGAGAACAATTGGTATAAAGAAGAGTTTTTTTTCCACAATTGTCTCAAATATAAGATGTTTCCTGGTTTTTCCCACATTAGCAAGTAATAGACATTATAATCCAAAGTAAAGTATACTTCTTTCAACGCACCAACTCTCTCTGTTATGAAACTGTATCACATCTCACATACAAATTTACTTCATCGTGCAAAGAGTAATGGTGGACCTTTGGTGGTGTCCGGGTGCCAGATCACATGCAGCCCGATGAATAGATATTTGGCTGTGGCACCGCATACAGGAATGACGATAAACATCACCGACTTTAAAGAGGGCAAAGTAAGTAGTGGGATCAATTCTACATAACTTCATTTAGAGGAAGCCAATTTCTTTATTGATACTGTTGCGCGCAATGACAGACTTGAATAAGTTGATTAATACTGCCACAGATGGCACCCTTACTAGTGACAACTGGCAGTACATTATGGAGGTGACTGATGCCATTTCCAATAGTGATCCTGAACGATCTACCAAAGAATGCATTGAGATTATTACTAAGAGACTCGCCTCCAAGGATGCCAATGTGCTCTTGAGAACATGTCTGTTGATATTAGCATTGGCTGAAAATTGTGGGTCCAGAATGAAGCAAGAAATAGCCACGAAACTGTTCTGTCTGGTGCTTTTAGGTAAACTCTCGGATAAGAAGGTTCATAGAACTGTCAAGGAAAGTGTGGCATCGTTAATCGTTCTGCTTAATGAACTGTTCAAATCAGACCCATCGTTGAAGCCTATGGCTGATGCCTTCCATAAGGTGCAGAAGTCATACTCGCAGTATCTCCCTAGACTGGCTGTACCGGATAAACCCCCCAAGAAGGCCAGGTCCGAAGAAGATAAGTTGAAGGAGGAAGAGGAGTTGCAGAAGGCTATGCGGCTTTCTTTGGAGGAGCACAATAGAGAAGTGAACATGCGCAAGAACTTGGTAGATAAAAAGACATTCAGTGGACAAGCGGCAACAAACAAGGCTAAATCTGGTGACTTACCCCCTCTTCCTATCACAATAACAAATGGCGACCAATCAGGTGGTCGTCTGGGTTCTAGTAATGAGCCAGTAAGAAATAGTCAGGTACAGAATACACCTCAAAATCAAGATGATCAAGAAAGGGAAGAGGACAAAGCTCCTTCAATTGCCAACATCTCCAAGGTGCGTGCATTGTATGATCTCATCTCATATGAGCCTGATGAATTGTCGTTCAGAAAGGGTGATGTTATAACGGTAATTGAATCAGCTTATAACGATTGGTGGAGAGGTTCGTTACCTAACGGAAAGATTGGGATATTCCCATTGAATTATGTTGTTCCTGTGGTACCAAAATCAGCGAAGGAGCTTGCGCTGGAAGTAGATGCAGAAAACAAGATCTTGTACGGAGATACGATGAAGAAGGTGGACCGCCTATTGGCCATATTATCTAATCCAGATATAACCCAAGTAGACGAAGATGAGGTTACACTGTTGTATAATGACTTAATTCCCTTGAGACCCACGTTGTTGAAGAGCATTGAGAAATACAATGAGAGAAAGGATGAACTCAAGAATTTGACGATAGTTGGAAACCAGAATATCAAGATTTATAACCAATTGGTAGAAGAACTGATGAGGCCCAGAGTACAAGCATTCGCTACTGGCTCTCAAGGTAACTACAGCTTCAATACTAATCCTTACCAACAGCACGATCAGCAGGGGTATCCATCGCAATTAAATGCACAGCCTACAAGTGCAGGGTTCGGCAATGCTCCTTATCAGCAGCCAATGGATTCTGACTATCGAGAGAATGGGGAACAGAGAAACTACCAATTTCTGAACATGAGCAACTTTCCTGATGTCAACAGCATGCAGTAAAAATTGCAATAGCAAAGAGGATTATGAGTTAGGTAATTAATTTTCAATGAATGTTTAAAGGGACAGCATATGTAATAAATAATAGGTGGTGCAGATGTTTGTTGATCGCCGCATTTTTAGCGACTACAAAACCTCTCCAAAATTATTAAACTTTTATACAAGGCATATCAAATATTCGTAACTTATATGTATACTTTAGTGCTTAAAAACTGAAACCGTATAAATTAATGGTGTTTAAGAATAATACAAATATTCTTAAACTTACTTGATTTGAAATTTCAATACAATTATGTACTTTCTCTATGGAAAGATCAAACCAATATTTATCTTATTTTCCACTCCAATTTTGTGCCGCAAATTTCTTGTTATAACTCCTTAATGTATATCCAAACCCATAAAATAATATCATCAAAATAGTGTAATATCATCTTAACTGCGTAGTAGCCAACGGATTATTATATTTCACTTTATAGCTCTATTCCTTTCTATTCCAAGGTTCCGCTTCACTATACACACACAACTGCCAGAGTCGTTCCTTGGCTAAAATGCTAGAACACTTATCTCCAAAGTTTGGCCCTAGCTTTAAATCTGCTTTCGGTCTACACTAATACCGTTCTACTTACTGATGTCGGACTCCTTGTATGCGCTGCGGGAGGCTCAGAATGATCTGAAGTTTGATCAGTTGGCGCTGACATTGCAGCAGTTCCGTACGACCGTGGACAGAGACATCCATGGCCAAATTACGTCCGAACAACTGTTGCTTGACTCGCTCAATGAGAACTTCCTGAACATGATGGAGAAGGTCAAGCGCAGCAGCGGTAACTTGCGGACAGTGATGGCCCGGAACTCTAGTTTAACGCGTATTGTTGCGGCCATTCTCGGTGTTTTTATTGTGGTGTGGTTGTTGAGCCATCTTTAAGAGTGAGACAAATATAGGGCAATACTTTGTGCTGCAAGTGGAAACCACTGATTGCAAGCAGTGATTACAAAATTCAGGTAGTGAAAACTGTGATATAAAATGATTACAGAGTGGTGATGAATAACTATAATTCTATGTGCCTTATGTCAAAAATTGCACCAAGTGTCAAATTATATATTCTAATTAAGATAATCCGATTGAGTTCCATATTGCAGGATTCCGAATGAGATTGACCAAATTACCATCAATGTGATACATCAACACGAAATATACTACTACTTTACTATACATGGATAGTACCTTATCGTAGTACAAGTGCCATCTATCAGCCTACAGAAATTACTACTCACAGACACATTCTGCGGTACGCCTGCTTAGGCCCATTATTTATAGTGCAATATGTTGATTATATTTATCATCGGTCAATGTAATCTGAATAAAAGTGTTACCTAAACTGCAGAAAAGTCGTAATTGCAACAAAGTCTTTCATATCAGAA
This sequence comes from Lizanozyma gosingica, assembly GCA_030463055.1. NCBI lineage: Eukaryota > Fungi > Ascomycota > Pichiomycetes > Serinales > Debaryomycetaceae > Lizanozyma > Lizanozyma gosingica. The sequence goes on along the minus strand of JAKVQZ010000006.1, from coordinate 309,772 downwards.
AATGCAGTATTCAGACTGCCAAAGTCTAATACTAAGCGCAATTGTTTCAATGTGAGCCTGTTTTGCAGCTTATTTAAGTGCATTAAATTTTATCAAAATTATAATATATAAATCTTTCTTTCTTCTTTCCGAATCTACTTCTTGTTAACCACATCTGATCCCAACCGGTAGTTGCCGATGGCCTTTCCCCACTGAATCTTGGACCGAGTCACAGGTAACAATCTCCTCAAGTTCTTGAAGGACTTTTGGTTCAACTCGTCGAATTTGCTGACAATCTTCAAACTAGTGGCGGTTTCAAACGCGTCTATGGCGTTGACTATGGCCGAGGCATCTTCTTCTACAGTTGAAGTGTCCAAGGTTTCTCCGAAAGTCAACCGCACATTACCTTCTTCGTAGTAGTGGATATCCAACCCAAGGTCACCACTTAAAGTGCCATTTGCTGCCACTACATAGTGCGACCGCCATTGGCCAGTGTAATAGTTCTCCGTGTTAATTCTTTGGCCCACTATGATGATATGAATATCGTTGTTCTCGCTGGGAATAACATTGAACGCAAACGCAGAAGGATAGTGGTCGTCACCATATCTCTTCAACGCCGAGACCAATGAATCAAAGTACCGAGGAACAGCGCCATACAATGCAGCATCTAAAGGCTCAACATCAAGAACTTTGTCAGCTTTCAAATCAACATTAAACGCCTTTTTGCCAACATAATCAGCATACTTGGTGGTTCCGATAATCTTGTTATACTGACTGATGATGTAAGATCCCTGCACGATGGCTCCTTCTGAAATAGCATACGCTTCTAGTGATTTGTTGATCGCTCCCTGGTTGGCTTTGCTACTGATCAATGACGACAAGTCCGCACCGACTTGCGAAAGCTCTCCAGGAGGCGCACTGCGCACTAATTCAGCCACCACGTCCTCTAACTTAGACCCCATAGTTGTGATATAGCAGGCTGGAATTGTTGAAATTAGTAGGAGAAAGTAATTATGGGGAAAATATTGACGAGAGGTATGGAGAACCAGGTGTACCGGTAGCGCCAGGGGATAATTCTCACTTATTTATTTGGTATTGTTGTCTTGGAAGTGCTATTACATGATAAGGGATTATTCCAACATGGTCACTTGGTTTCCGTAACCTACAATTGCCTGAACCATCTAACCCATCTAACAAAAGGATGAAACGTATTAATTACTCTAAAAAGTTATGTACCAATACCTGGTATTAATCTGACCATGCCAAAAATTATTATAAAACATCATAAAAACGTAACAAATGAAGCCAACCATCCCCAAAAGCTATGCAAGCTTCTACCGCAGCAGTCCAAGAACTACGACGATTATTTCATCAAATGCAATGAAACGAATGCGTACCATAGCTAACGCAAACTGTCCTCAACAATGCGTACCAAATTGGATTTCTTCAACGAGTAATTCACCTTCATAGGCTTGTCAAAGAAATCCATACCATTGATGGCATTTTTGGCTAATGTGGCATCTTCTATTGTGGAAAACAAGATATGTGCTTGGCCCCTCAACTTCTTATTCACGTGGATCTCCAAAACATCTCCAAAGGTCGAAAGCAACAAGTAAAGATTCTGTTTCATCACTGGGAGTTTGATCTGGTCGTTCAAGTTGTTGATGTACAATGTCTGAGATGGTCTCAAGTTGTCGTAGTCTATGCGCAATTTCTTGGAAGGAGGTTGTCTCGTTGGCGTGGAATCATCCACAGAAACCCTTTTGGTGGAGACAGACATAGTAACAACAACTATACGAAGTAGCAGAAGGAAGGAAGTGCAATAAGTTAGGAATCCGTATAAGAATTTTGAAACAGCCCACTGTTACTGCTATTAATTTACCAGATAGCTTACACACAAGGTCACGTTCAATCTCTATCTGCCACTATATAATATTTCTGTTCCTATAACTTTATCAGTGGATAAGTATGTAGATGATATCTTTCCAGCTACTACTTTAATTTAGCAATAAGGCCCACCTTTTTTTCACTCATTTAAAGCTCCGATCCAACTATCCACAAGTCGGTCCCCTCCCTTTAAAATTATATGGCCAAGCTGTTCGTCCTTGTGGTAGTTATGATCATCCTTTCGCAAGTTGAGATGGAGGAATTTAGTACACTTTGCGTCATCAGGGTGTGTTGATATTACTTAAGCAATTACATAACATCTATCATGTGACAATTGTTTTACTCCACCCTTTGGTGATCCCTTCCTTAGAAGGAGTCGAACTACGAACTGAAAATTGACCACAATAACTTCAGGGGTCCATTTGAGGGGAGGAGTTGAATCGAAATCCCCACCATTGTTCTCTAAAACATGCAAAAATGTATGAGACCATGAAGCCAGCCCCCTTTTCGACCTCCCAACCGATCCTGTGGAATGCTGTGGTATAAGCATGCTAGAGAAGGCGGTTCATGTATCGTAAGTAATCAGGTTTTTATATACAGCTGATCTGTAGAAGATTGTAACTTGTTTATAATCTTTTTCGTATTAGTTTATAGTTTTTACCTGAATATGATTGTTGTTTCAAAGAAAAAGAATTAAGGGGTAGAATTGGATGTATGCAAAGTTGTACCAAAGGTCATTTACAGATTTTACTCCTGATTACACAGGCTTCGTATTATAGAATTGTGTTATTCTGATACTGAATCTTAACTGTAAGCGGGGATATTCACAGAGGGTAATCATCGGGAAGCAGAAACTGCTACTCTAACCATGACTCCAATTACGAAAGTAAAAATGCCCCGGCACCTTCGTTTATCGCTTGGAGAAGTTTCTTCTTCATCACCTCTTGGGAGGAATAATTGGGTAACTTAAGATAATTGGCACAGGTCATGACACTGGGCAAGTAGTCATCGTCATCAAGATCTGCATCGTCTGCTTTCTTGCGCACGACGGTAAATTCTGGCCTCAACAGACTAAACCCACCAATCGGAAGCTTAGGAGATCCTGTAAGGAATTGGAGAAACTTGCGTTTGTCATCATGGCCAAACTCAGTTAAAACATTCACTAGACGTTTAATCAGCTCCGATTCCTTGTTATACCCATGGTTAGCATGGATAGCAGCAGATAGAGTTTCCCGAGACCAATCTTCCTTAGCATTGCCAAATAATCCAACCAATTCCTGAGGTGAAAATATTACTAATGTGCTGATAGGGAACACTTCACTGAACCCATCCATGAAGGCTTTAACCTGCTCAACAACACCTTCGTACAACGTTGCATCTAGCACTTTTTCCAAGTATACTTCTAAGTTCTCGCTTGTAACAGGAACTTCTTCTCCATTATGAATAAGCTCAAACTTGGGATACCCAGGAAGAACGAAATATAACGACAAGTCACTCAACTTGGCTCCATCAATTTCCACAGCTTCATATTGAGAAGGGTCTTCAAGCTCTTTGTACGCATCCAAGTATCTTGTCAAGAACGTAAGAGAGTCTGCAAGTCCACGGTCAACTAATTTTAAAGACGAGATATTTCTGATCTTCCTAAGAACATGTTGAGTAGGATGCAAATCATTCATACTTAAGATCCGAATGAGTTGTAAAAACACAACATTAAAGTTGAAATCAATTATTCTTGAATCTAACAAGGCCCTTGCAATGAACTTACCCAAAGAAGAAATGATGTACAATACCTTTTTCCCATTCTCGCTTTGCAATTGTGCTTGAGTCATGGGTGCAGGGAACAAGCCAACAGGAGCATCAACATAACCTTCTTCGCCTTCCTCAGAGTTTGAAAACTGAGAATTTGAAGATTCTCTCCATAACTTTAATCTCTTTTTCGAAAACTCCTTCGATACAAGTGCATAAAACTCCAACGTTGGACCTAAGCCCGATCCAACTTCATCAAAGTATTCAATTTCCAAGATTCTGGGTGTGGAACCATATACTCCTAGAACCTTGAAAGCTGAAGGTAGAAGCAGATTCCGTGAAATTCTGACTTTATGTCTTGTAGGTCTGCCAAGTTGATTTGCCGTTCGTGACTGGCTACCAAAAATACTTCTTGATAGGGCACTCTGGTTCTCCGGCTCTGCATTTCCGCTCACCCGCATTTGCCATTGATGAATCAACCGGGAATAGCCAAAGGAAGTTGATTGCAAGAAAAACAACCTCGATGTTAGTGGGAAGACGAACGGGTAGTTCTTTGTGAGATATAAACACCAGCCCGGTAAAATGCCACTCGCTACTACCAAAGGCTCTTCTAATTGTCTGTTTAACTTAACAGTCAATTTCCAACTCTTGAAATCGTCAATAGAAATAGGCAATCCAGGGAAATGTTGTGTGGCAACTGCTTCATTGATTTCAAAAAAAACCTTCAAAAGTTCTAATATTGAGAGTGTCGTTGGGTCGTTCAAGTCTGATTCAGAACTAGCTCTGTTGTACATCACCATTTTCAAGTCACTTTCTTCAACATCAGGGCTATCTTCAGGCTCGGTGATTTCCTTGTACTCAACCTTATGGACAACCGACCAAATTCGACTTGGATCAATTGTTTCGTCAGGACGACCTTGAAGAGAACTGTAAATTGCCCCATAAATTGTGGTTCCCATTGGAATGACTTCATCATTAATGTAGAATTCAACAGTAGTTCTCTGTGCCTTGTTTTCTTCATTATTGACTTCCATGTCCATTTCTTTTTCTTCTTTCACGTCACTTCTGTTGGAGATGTTGCTTTCATCATCAAGTATGTCATCTTCTTCATCTTCCCCATATTCCAGATCATCCGCAAGTGGCTCTGGATGTGAAGGTGCCGTTAGATTCTCTCCGGGATTCGAAAAGGCATCAAAAAACCGTCTTCTCAGAAGCAAAAAGCCATTGATAGTTTTAAAAGTGGCTATTGCATGGACCGATAACATCAAAGCTGAAGCTGTACCAAAAATGTTGCGAGGGACATTAGCGTTCTCTACTTCAGTTGTATCGTCACCTTTCTTTGCCAATTGCAATTTTATCTGGCGCGCCATAATAGCAGTTGGATGAGAACTACCTGAAGGCATATTACTGGGATTAGATCCTGATGACACAATATCAAACAGCTCAGATCTAGATAACGCTCCTTGGAGCATAGATACTAGAGCAGATGCAGCTGAATGAGAATTCTCTTGATCATTGAAAAAGGTGTGAACAAAGCTCCTGTAACAATCTGATTCTTGATCCACAGTGCTCAACATATCCCCTAAAACCAGAACAATTCCCAGGGATATTAGTTCGAAGTTGGAAACAGTACCACCCAAGATAACTGTTTTTAAACTTAGCCATAATTCAAGCCAATTATCCGGCGAAAATGATCTAGTAGCCTGAACATCGCTCAACGTCTCCTGAACCTTGACAATTTTCTGCAAAGAATCAGAGGAAGTTGTTGTAGTGGTAACATTCATCGCCAAATGCAAGTCGTATATTTCAGAAATAGCATTAGCACTGGCGTAGATGGTACTGAAAACTTCAGTTGTCTTGAATCGGGGAAAATACTCTTCCTTTGATAATTCGGGATCGTAATATTTGTTGGAGTAAGTGTTCACGGATGATAACCGGAAGGGATGAGCCGGTGGAGGTCCATCATCTTCAATTGAGTCCTCAATATCTGCAAATGTGCTTAGATTATCACGTACTAGTTTGACATCTCCAAACATACCTTCCTGTTCAAATTCTTTGATATAGCCTTCATTGTTGTCCAACAATTTCTTCACTAGACTGAAAGTGGCCATGACTATAACCCCTGTGTTTATCTTGTTCTGACCAAGACTCTGAGTCTCATCCCGTGGTAGGGCATTGTATTCTTGTACGAGCTTGGTCATGACCGATTTCCCTTGGTTGACTGCAGAGGCTAACAAATTCGAAAGTTTCGACAAATTTGCAGGGTCAAGTGAAGATACCAAAAATGCACTTTCAAAGGAAATAATACGGTCCAAGTTAACCAAAATTCTCTTTCTAATTTCAAAGTCCATACTAGACTGGAATCCATGGATAAGAAATGCCCAAATTTTATTTACAAACTTCCAATAAACCTGTTGGATATTGTTGGAATAAGTTTCAATTCTCTTCTTATCCAATACTGCTTTAATTTCGTCCGACTTTATGTCTTCCTTTAAGAAGGGACTATCTTCATAGGTGATAGGCAACAAATAGCCAATAAGGGTTAGGAATTCAGAAACCAAGTTCGTTGGTGCAGCCATAATTGTGCCAATCAGGACTTCGTCACCTTCGACAGAGCCATCCTTAGAGTAATTATTCAATGAGTTCAAGATGACACTACCGATATCACAATCTTCCAAAAGGATAATGGATATATCCACACTAACTCCACTCATTATGACCAAAGAACGCACAAGTGACATGCATGAATTGAAGCTAAGTGGAGGCGTAGAGTTTGAAGCTGAGTTTGTAGCGTCCTTGTGGATTTGATTGCAGCTTCGTATCACTGTCTTAGCGATTTCAAGTAACAATTCCTTGTCAAACAAGTCTTGCAATAAATCTGGACGCTGGCGAAAACCAATGACGACTCTGGAGATTGTTAACCAGGCATTTTCCAACACCACTGTGTCTGAGTGGGTTTTCACAACTTGGGAGATTGGCTGGAGCAAACCCTTGACGAAATCAAAGTGGTTGGGCCTAATATTTTTAGATGCGTTCGCTATGATGGAAAAGGACTTCTGCTGGGCATGCATTGTAAAAAAATCTAAGAACAGGAAGCATTGTAGCAAGCCATAATGGGAAAGAAGCTGATTGTGAGCGATATCTTCTCGTGAAATCATTTCTAAAGTCTGCAAGACCTGTTCTGTCAAATCGATATATGAGACATCATACAACTTATCGCAGAGAATGCGTACAGCATCATTCTTTAACGCCGAATGGATGAAGTCCTGGTTCACCTCCAAAAAGTTATAGAGACATCTGCAGGCCACCATCTGGAGCTCTAGTTCTCCAGTCAAGGTAGGATCCTCCATGATCAGGACGAGCGACTTGGCAAGTCTATTTGCAGGGATATATCTTTCTGCAGTCATTCCATCCATCATTAGTAATCTTTGAGACAATTCGTTCAAGGACTCCAAGATCATAAACATATCTTCTCTGTGGTCGAGATTGTTGACCAAATTTTCAATCTCGCTATCTCTCTCCTGACTGGAAGCCACGGCCCCCATGAGTCGCAGGACAACGTCGGCGAATCCCTGTGCTCTGGCGTTGCCTCCACTCCCTAAAGACATTGCGCGTAGAAGCTCGAAGCGAGAGCTATCCAAACCATGAAACTCATTGCCGTCCTCATTCTCCTCTTCTTCATCTTCATCGTCATGGTCGTGATCACCACTGCTTCCATGGCCATTGTCGCTGCCGTCGAAACTGTCCACGTTGGAACGCGAACCTCTTTCTCGGCGGGCAGTCGAATATATCAACCGCCGAAGAAGCTCCGATGGATCGGAAGTATCAAACGCATCATCGTCATCATCGTCATCATCATCATTGTCGTCATTATCATCATTATCATCATCATCATCTTCGTCGTGTTCATGGGTATTGTGGAAATCAAACATTTCATCACCTTCTTCTTCGTCTTCTCCAATAACGTGATCCTCAAACGTCACGTCCTCCACAACGACACTGGGATCCGAGCCGTCTTCAGAACTGTCGTGGTCCATGTATCCACTCTGGTGCCGCTGCAATCGCCTCTGGGAGTGGTCGGTTAGTCTCCTCAAGGCCGCTTCCTCGGAGTCTGACTCGGGTTCCGCATCTTCCACTGGCTCCACCATATCCGAGTCAATCTGGCCCGGTTCCTCGCGTGCAGACATAGCGCCACCAATAGTATCCGTAACAGTAATAGTAGGTGGTACTCGCTTTGACGAATGTAGGGTATACTCAGATAAATGTATCAAAGAGACCCCCCTGTTAGTATTCCCATGAGGCGAATTTGATAGAGGCAAAAAGGGCACGGTCGTGTACATACAAATACATCAGAGACCACTATGTTTGGAGGCTCATGATTCACTGTTTGGGTGCCCTGCTTCCAACTCTTGGGAACAGTCAATGAATCATATCTATTGCAGTATCTTACTGTGTCAGTAACAGGATCTGTCAGTAACAGGATCTTTCAGTAATAGGATCCTTCAGTAACAGGATCTTTCAGTAACAGGATCTGCAAGTGTTCGCATTTACGTGGTTGAGTTATTGCCTCACGTCATCGGCCGGTAGGATAGTCGGCTTTAAATATAGCCATCTATAGCTATTTTTATGATGCATAAAAATAGTGGGTGGGTATTCTCTTTCCATCAGATATTCTCAAAGCCGATTCAAGTTGAACGGATCTCTGCATCCTCATAATATTTAGCCGATTTACCACTGCAGTTTGGGGCAATCAAATTTCACTCTAGTTTTCCGGAATCAGCTTCCCAGATTAGTAGAATTTCACTAAAAGTCTTCAATGACTTTCTTTGTCCCCCTCGATTTGGCATACTTTGGTTGGGAATAGAGTTATTGTGCTAACTTCAATGGCCCAGCGCCAACAGTTTCTGATGTCGCGGCTCTTATTCTCGAAGGTGACAATGGAGCTCAACATATTTCTTGGTAGTATTCCTCTAATATTGCTCTGCTATTGATAATATAAACCTTTTCATTTTTTAGTTCTTGTTGTAGCACCCAACTACTTGACACTATTGCTGTAGGTTTTGACTCTGTCCCATTAGGTGGAAGTCGAACTATAGGGTGCAATTTGGCTTTTCATCAGAATGTGGATTCCTTTGACAAAGGGTGTCCTCCACGCCAAATCTGCAACCACAAACTTGAGCCCCCACATAAGGGAAAATTCATGCATGCAAAGTCCGTGCCTCCAACAACCCCCCACCACTCAACAAAGAGTTTTGCGATTATGAAATCCCTTGAAGTTTGATTGAAACACATCACCATATTAAGACTCACAGATAAGTGCTACTTACTCGGCGAATTCCCTATTATTATCCACTTATATCCATTACCCCCTTTGAACCTATGTCTGGTATTAGAACGTGTGGTATATGCCCAAGAGATAATCCTGGTCGTGTTAGAAGTCATGTAGAATTCGAGGATATCTTTAAGCTCTCGCTTCCAAGAAACGAGGCACACTGCCACGAGTTAGGAAGTGAAATTGGACCTCAATCTCAATTTGTCAGTGGTAAATCTGCACTGCCGCCCCAATGTTTTCGCTAAATACTATTGGAAGTACGAGCCATTTTTTCCAGAATTACCATGAGTGTTCCGTGCTAATATCGGATAATAAAAAAAAACTCCATAGTGAACTTGGAACAATTCTCCCCCAATTCTTGTTCAGCCTATGCCCCCCCACGCGGAAACGCACCCCGCATCGGAGAAATTGACTTTGAGTCTGGAAACACAAGAAAATCCGGCACATGGCCGCAAATGGTTCTAAGTAGCCGCAGGTAAAGGCTGCAAAATTACCGGTTAATGTAGGTAGACTCAAGAAATACCTTCATGTTAGCTTTTGATGGGAAATAATATACCTGGTGTGGATGGTGACCCCAAAGTGTTACAGGAATGTGGATGATCGTGTATTTGCTGCACCCCAGAGATCCTGTGAGGTTGATTATTGTGTGCTGCGTCTCATGCCTTGACAGAAAATGTACGGTCCAGTTTCACCTACATTTTGGGGGCGATACCCCCCTTGAAAGGCTAAGGAACTCGGGATTTGCAACAGGACTGTATGGGTAAAAGCAACCAACTCAGCGTTTTCAATCGATTCTAGTAATATCAGTTTTACGTTGGGTAACCCCACAAAATGTTGCCAGCATGTATAGGGTACATTTGCAAATAATTGTTTTCAAGTATGGCTGCATCAGGTATAAATACGACCTTCATTTTCTAATAACTGTAAGACCATTATTTTTGGTTCACCACTTTAGAATTTATTCATAGCAATTATTATTATAGGGAAACCATGTCTGCTGTTCCTACTAGTGGCAAAGACAATTATGAAGACAAGGGAGTAGTTGAGTATGTGGAATCAACCACTGGAGAAAACGAGTTGTCTCCCATCTCATCTGCTTACTGGATCAACTTACCTCCATCCTTGAAGGGCTTGAGCGAGGAAGACCTCGTTGCATTGGAAAAAAGAACTAAATGGAAGATCGACATGAGAATCTTGCCCATGTTGGTGTACATTTATATTTTGAATTATTTGGACAGAAACAACATTGCCACGGCTCGTTTGGGTGGATTGGAAGAGGACTTGAATTTGCACAAGGCTCAGTACCAAACCGCTATCTCCATCTTATTTGTGGGTTACATTTTGATGCAAATTCCATCTAATATGATCTTGAACAAGATGGGTAGACCTGCTTTGTACATGACTATTATTATGACCATTTGGGGTATTATTTCTGGATGCTGTGGTGCTGTTCAAAACTATGCTGGTTTGGTTGTCATCAGATTCCTCTTGGGTTGGGTCGAAGCTGGATTCTTTGGCTCGGCCTTGTACTACTTATCCATGTGGTACACTAGAAAGGAACTAGCCTTGAGAAATGCCATGTTGTACTCTGGTTCCTTGATCTCATCTGCTGTTTCTGGTTTAATCGGTCTTGGTATTCTTGAGGGTATGGAGGGTGTTCATGGCATAAGAGCATGGAGATGGCTTTTCATCATCGAAGGTGCCATTACTGTGGGTTCTGTTCCCTTTGCATACTTCATTTTGCCTGACAAGCCATCCAACACCAAGTTCTTGTCCCAACAGGAAAAAGATTTGGTCATGTGGAAGTTGACTAGAGAAGTGGGTCAATCCGATACTGATGAAAAGCAAACCAAGGGATATTACAAGGATGCATTCTTGTTGGCATGCAAGGATATGAAGGTCTGGCTCGTCACTGGTGTTTTGTCTACTTTGGTTGCTGCTGCTGGTGTTACCAACTTTTTCCCTTCCGTTGTGCAAACATTAGGTTTTAACAGAAAGACCACTTTGGGTTTGACCGCTCCTCCATACGCTATTGCTGTGGTGGCCACCTTTGTATGGGCTAGACATGCTGATAAAACAGGAGAAAGATACTTCCATGTTGTCATTCCTTTGTTCCTTGCAATGATCTCTTTCATCATAGCCGCGGCCACCTTGAACACTACCGCCAGATACATTTCCATGTGCTTGATGGTGCCTTCTATGTACTGTGCCTTTACTGTTATCTTGACATGGATGTCCAACTGTGTTCCCCGTCCACCATTGAAGCGTGCAATTGCAATTTCAATGATGAACTGTTTGGCCAACTCCACTTCCATTTGGAATGCTTACTTGTATCCCTCGGGTGATGCTCCTCGTTACTTGACGGCCTTCTGCTGCAACTGTGCCTTCTTATTGGTGTCTATTTCATTGGCTACCATTTTGAGAATTAGAATCGCTCGTTTGAATAAGAGAATCGCCAATGGCACTATGAACTGGTGGAGAGAATTGGGTAACGATGGTTCCCAAATTTCCCCTGATTTCAGATTCTTGTACTAATTGTGTTTGTGTATCTGCTTGGATGTGTATATAATAGATTAATTAAAAAAAATAATGGAAATACTGGCTATTTTTTGCTAAGATAGTGTGCGAAAAGGTGTATCAAAATTATCACCATTTGCAGCCAATAAAGCTCGACAGAGCCAAGTCCTGCTCTCTTGTAACTGCTGAATAAACAGTATGCTTGTTTTACTAATGTTAATACCGGCTCTATGGATGTTCTTGGCCGTGCTTCAAACTGCATGGTTTTGGGAGGCAAGAATAACAGCCCTAGAGCAAGAATTGAATGTCATCAGAACGCTCACAAGTGACGAGTACAATTTGCAACTATCCAGCAATCTTCAGCAATCCCCAGTACAAAGAGTTGCCCTGGATATTAAGAACTTGTTTAGGGTTCCCCTGGGATATTCAATACCTACGCTGTTGAACCTAGCAATTGGCTTTACTAAGAGGCCTTTGTTTTTGATGATACTGTCTATCTTGGGAATTTACATTATTTCATATGTAAGAACCTTGAAATATTCCAAATATGCAAAAGACGCTGAAAAAGTGTACGATGGTTATTCGGAATTGATAGACGAATTCTACTTGTCAAGTACGGAAAATGCTGAAAATCTCTTGGGGATACCTATACAACCAAACAAGGTGTCTGATTTGCCAATGAAGGTAGAGATTTGCACAGGAGATTCAATTACCAGCTCATGCTTGAAAATTGAAGAAGCTGTTTCAGGTTCTTCAGACAATTCGCCTATAGGTATTGGCCATATAGCTTCCTCTAGTACATCAGTTGAAAGTTTTCACGATGTTAATGCAAAGGGATCAACAGGACTTCCGGAGAATGCAAATTACGACAATAGGTGGCGGGAATCTATACCAGGTCGAAGAAGTCTAGATCAAGAACAACAAGCAGAACATGGGAGTTTTAAAGTGTCATCTGACAACTCCTGGGATTCAAATCAAACTGTGATGTCTCCAGAAATTGAGTTCAAGATCGCCAAAGTTTTGGATGAACTTGAAGAGGCTCTGGGTCAATCAATTGCTTCTGCTGTTACTTGTGTTGATTTGCCAAAAATTGAAGGAATTACCACCCAGGAAGATTGCTCCTCACTTTGCATGTGTGAAGAGGATGGTGACATTGGAGGCGTTTCAGAGTTAAAATTAGCAGAATACACGGAAGCATTTCTAGAGAACCCACCATCTCTTCATGGAGAAGATTTACCTGTTAATCCGGATGACGTTGAAGAGGTTCTCTCGGAATTGATTGCAAATGCCGAGATATCCAGAATCAAAGACATCATCACAGTATACCTTGATAATGCAATGGATTGCGGGGTAATGGAAGAGGTTCGACTTTCCAGTATTAATCTTATCAGATATTTATGTCTTTATGAAATACCTGAGGACATAGACATCGCTGCTAGCAGAAGCATGAAATTAGCATCCAAGTTGACATATGAAGCCATAGAACCAAAGTTTGAAATGATTATTCAAAAGGTAACAAACGATGGAACCATTTCTACTAATTTATTCTTGGTTGCTACTGAATACTTAACGTACAGCGGAAACAATCCCTCCGTGGCTCACCTAAACACCGTGTTAGAGAAATATTCGACACATCTAAACAAAAATCATTCTTGCACTTCAAATGTGTGCAGCTTGGTAGTCGCAATGGATGTGCCAAGTTTTGTAACATTTTGCATCAACTATCCTGGGCATTTAAACTGCTTCACATCGAAGTTCCATATGCGCCACCTCTGTTATAACAAGCACGACTACAGGAACCAATGTTCTAGGAGTCGGGCTTACTTGAAGTTCTTAAAAGAAGTTTTATTGCGACAAGAAGTTTATTGTGAGGATTTGGCACAGCTATTCTTGTTATGCAACCAATTATTTCTTTATACCAATGAATTACCACAAATACTTAGAGATACTATGAAGTCGGAGAGTATTATACCTGGTATTAATTATCTAAGGTTTCTTTCTAGGAATCGTGCGAAGCAGCCAACAGAGCCGACACCGATATTACTCTTGCCAACTGGGTGAATTTCTACAATAGACGTAATAGCAAAGCGGTCTAAGGAAGATGCTCTTCAATGATTTTTCTGATTATTCCCCACCATATCCGATCTAGACTCATCTATGCTGTTCTTCAAACATAGAGATAAAGTCCAACTAGGAGAGATCACTATTCTGAGTCGATCACGTGATCTCATCGCAAATTTTCCAATCTCATCTCTACCGGATTTACTAACATTCGAGCCCATCGAAGTAGTACGAATTCATAAAAGGACTTGAATTCTAATACAAGTTATCATACCGCAGTATTAGAAACATAAACGATGCCAAGATCAAAGCGTACTAAGTTGGTTACGTTGGCCCAGACCGACAAAAAGGGTAAGGAGAACAAGACGCGTATATTTGACGATGTTAGAAGTGCTTTAGATGAATACCAATACTGTTGGGTGTTGCAGCTTGACGATGTTAGAACCCCTGTTTTGCAAGATATTAGATCTGATTGGACTGGGTCCAAGTTAATAATGGGTAAAAGAAGAGTGTTGGAGAAGGCATTGGGAGACAAGCCGGAAGATGAGTACTTGGACGATTTGCACAAGTTATCGAAGATTTGCGCCGGCATGCCTGGTTTGCTTTTTACCAACGAGTCTCCAGAGACCGTTAAGGCATACTTCACTGCATACTCCAAGAATGACTACTCCAGAGCCAAGTCCAGAGCCCCTATTGATTTCACAATCCCTGCTGGAATTGTCTATTCCAGAGGAGGTCAAATCCCCATTGAAGAAGATGTCCCTATGTCGCACTCATTGGAAGAAACCTTAAGAAATAAGTATAAGATTCCTACCAAGATGAAGGCCGGTAAGATTACTCTTGAACAGCCATTTGTTGTTTGCACCAAGGGTGAGCTCTTGGATGTTACAAAGGCATTGATTTTGAAGCAATTTGGTGTTGCTGCTAGTGAATTCAAGGTGGGTATGCTCGGTTTCTACAACAAGGAAACCAGTGATGTTACTAAGATTGAACAGGCTTAACAAAATAAATAAAGTTTAGGGGAATAAATTCGTTATAATGCTCCAGGTAAAATGCTATTATTTTCATAAGAATACTAAGATTATTCTGATCATTAAGTATACTAATACATTATGTTATGAAATTGAGGTGGATCGTTGCATATCGTTAATTCAGTCGTAATCGACTTTAGTTTGGGAAATGTACAATTTGGCATCTGTTTGGCCGGCATTCTTGAATGCATACATATTGTATGCGGGTATCAAAAGAGAACATCCCTTGGTGACTACGAAGAAATCGTTATTCAACGTAACGTGAATCAATCCCTTGATTACGTATACGAACATGACGGCTCCTCCACTTGTTCTCATTGCCTTCTGGCCGCCGATTGGGAATTCGAGAATGGCGTTGACTCCGTAATCCACGTAGTCGTTGAAGAGCGTATGCAAAGTACAGTTGTCAAATTCATCGTCAAATTCCTGAGTTTCGGAAACCTGGCCCGGGCCGAGGACTATGGTTCGTTCAACCATTTTCTTATGCTTATTATCAGCATAGACTTTCAAGTCTAGTTGTTTATTGGCGTACCATTCTGAGCCTTCGATCTCCGGGTCAGACTCGTAGTCGTATTCCTCTTTCTTCTTCACCTCTTTCTTCTTTCTTCCCCGGCCACCTCCGACTTTCTTCTTCACAGCAGTAACCGTAGGTTCTGGTTTCTGCAATGCCTCTGTACCCACCAGGTCGATTTCCTGCAACGGCATGATCTTCAAGTCGTTCAACAATTTGGGATCATCGGTAATCAGATCGACAAAGCTGTCGTTGACTCTGCTGTAGACGATTCGCTCTCCTTTCCAGAAGGCCAACGGCTTGAACTTAGTCCGAGACGATTTCCGTATACCCTTAGAATGGTCTGGTGGAGGGGAAGGGTACGACTCAGACACTACGGTTGACCGTCGCCCTCGTCCTGAAGGAGCATCTGCTTTTGTAATCGAGCTTATCTGCGTAGAAGACGCCGATTGAGAGTCTTTGTACAGTGTATCATTGAAGGAATCATCCAGGGATATGACGTCATTATTATTATTATTATTATTATCATCATCATCATCATCATCATCGAAGACTTCCTCTGTTCTCAGTTCATTTTCGACCATCATCTCAGGCTCTTTCCGTTTCGATAGTCTTCCTAGAGCCATATTCTTAGTGAGAGAACCAGCATAGCTTTTGTGGATACCTTTTCTTCGCAACGAAGAGGGAACCTTGACCGGGGAAAGCGACTGTTCCACTTCAAACTGGTCATTTGTTTCATTATTATCATAATCTGGAACTATTTCCGGCTCGTAGTTATCGTTAAACTCTTCTCTATGGGCCGAGGCTCGATTCTCTTGCAACGGCGATCTCAACGGCGATTTCTTACTCTTCTTTTTAGGGATTTCCGGAGGCGACTTGTACTGCAACACCGTGGGTGCCTCGAAGTCGTCGCTCACATCCTCCGTTTCTTCAGGGACGCTTTCTGTGCCCATTCTCGGTCTTGTCCGGTTTCTGCCGGGACCCTTGACCAGCGGCTGTGGCTCCAACGAGTCTACCGGCAGCGACAACATAAACGACTCAGACTCGGCCTCGTTGAAGTCCAACGCCCGCGCGACTCCGTCGATGCCCGCCAAACGGGTACTTCTGCCTCCGTTAGCCGCTCGACCAGAACCGGCGTCGGCTACTACTTCATCTTCCTCACCGATGGCGGTCGACTTATCGATGTCGTCATCAAAAAATTGGTCTAGATCCTCCATGTCGTATTTGTCTCTGCGCAAGCCATCGCGGGCACGGATGCCTGTCTTGCGCGACGCCGACCCTATGTGGAGTCTTTCCATCGTTGTGGAGGGAGAAGGAGAGAAGAAAAGAATAGTGATGGATATATGTTATCCCTGATGTTTATGTTGTGATGAGTTTAACGCGATTATTATAGGACACTAGTTTCCTAATTGGGAAAATGAGACCGCAAACACGGGTACATAGATAAGCTGTATTGTACGTAGTAAGTAGGAGTCTGATGTATAGTAAACAGCATAGTACGCATTGTGGTAAGCAGTATAATACACAGAGTAGTTCTCTAAGGTGAGGAATTAGTAGAGTATGTTATAGTACAGTGTGACGAAAGGAAATACACTGATAGAAATTGTATAATCCATATTGCAGTGCTTAATGATTCTGTACTTACTATGGACTATAGTTCTATAATATACTATAATATACTGTAATATACTATATGTTATGTAGTAAATAAGTATCATATGGTCAATTAATCTGCCTTAATATATCTTATCCATATTACTATCAATACACTTTAAACACTGAATCATAAATGCACTATAAAATTACCATAGGGTACTATTAAAGTTATAACTACTACAACAATTACCACAAATTATTATCATGCATTATTTCCACATTAACCCATTGAACATATTCATTATTATAGTAGTAGTAACGTTCAACGTATTAATCCATCAAAACCCACTTTTCTCCATAGTCCCTAATTAATTCTTACCCATATCAACTGTGGAACATCATATTCCATAGATATTACCTTATACACCATGCCATTGCCCCATGCCCACTAAATTCCACAGTCCATCTTTCTTTTATCTTTTGCTATTCCCTCTCTTATTGCTTAGAAAGTGTATACGCGAACACCAAGCCATCGGTGAATGTCAAATATAAAACAAACTTGGGATTCAGAGGTAAAGCCGTCACATTCCGAACTGCTATCCCAACAATGGTTCGACATGCCCCGACTTCGATAGAAACAACAGGAGCATTGGGAAAGACATGCTCTTGCCTCATCCCATATACTCCTCTGTATTGACACAACCGGAATATGCTCACTAGTCCTTGCTGCGTGCAAGCAATATAGCACGCCAATTCGGGAATAACTTGAGTAATCAGTATTCTGTTAGCATACTGGCTATCATCGTCATGGGGAACTTCCACATCGAACAATGTTCTGGTTGCTGCATTGCAAAATAATGTGTCGGACCTATACATTCCCACTCTTTTGGATGTGCTCACAAGAAGAAATTTATTTCTGACTCTAATTCCACGGTCACTGGTTCTGTGTGCTTGCTGGCGGAGTTGGAGTTGATATCCCTTGTGGATTCGGCGATATTCATCGTCCACGGCAGCTAGTTTTGCCGATTTCATTTCATCGTTATTGGGACTGAATGTGGCAACAGGAACTTCAAAGAATTGCCAATTTGTTGCTCCTCCTAATCTGCTGTCATTTCTAAGGTTTCCTGGTAGTTTTAAAGTTTCTGATTCTTCCCAAATATGCTCAATTTCTTGGGAATCCTCAAGATACGGATCCCCACACATTTTCCGTAACTTGGAAACCTCATAAAAGTACCGTGAATCGATAGGCTTGACTGTCCAGCAATCCTGATTCAAATAACTCCGTAACTTAACATACGGCTCCGATAATTCAATTCTCTTGTAATGGAACTTGTCATAAGTCAGACTACGAACTGGTGATTGCTGGTCATCATTGAAGTCTCCAACATCATATCCATCTTCAATGGTTTCCATGATAGGGTCTATGTAGTAATTTTCACTCACTTTACCTGATTCTTCCTTCAGGAAAGGTCCCTCATAAATGACGAAATGTGTTTTGAAAACGACAAGTTCGCCTGAAATTGCACCACAAGCAACCTTAAGATAATGGCGATGGCCCAACTCGTAATGATCCACAAATGATACTTCAGGAATATTATGGAGTAACTGATGCGATTCCTTTTGATGCAACTTGCCGGTCCATACATCATAGTAAAATATGGTAACCTTTTGCGAGTTGTCCGAAGTTACCAAAAGATTGTGGCTCATTCCAGAATCATCAACGTATGATAAAGAATCCAATCCCCAGGCTGATGCAGTTAATTTTAAGCGTAAATCTGGCTTAATTTTCAAACTGAAAACTGGTAAGTTCCCTAAGGAAAATGGTTCAACAAAATTCTTCTTCTCATCAAATGATATTCCTTTAATTTTACTCATGAAATTATCAACCTGACTCATAATTGTTTCAATTTTCCAGATCAAAACTGCCCCATCATCAATACAAGCACCCAAACATTGAGTACCGATCCATGAATCAAATACTTTAATAAAATTTATCAGATGAGGAAAATATGGCCAAGTTGATACCATTCGATCAGCCGGAGTAGTTAGCGGTGGCTTGGTCTCAAACTTCAAGCAGCAGACACGTTCAGGAGCCAATTTGACAGGATCAAGTCGGAATACAAGCAAAGTTGAATTAGCAGCAATAATCTGAAAATCTTCATCATTCCAATGAACAACTTCAGTAAGATTGTTCTTATAACGATGAACCTTGGGTAATCCTAAAAGACGGGAATGTGAAATAAAATTCAAATCTAATCCATCAACATATTTTGAAGCCAAAGGCTCCTCAGTTAAATAAGCCCAATCATCAGATTCATGAGCCATGTGTAATTTACTATCCCAAACACTCAACTTCCCCCCTAGTTCGGTTTCTTCCTTAACATTCTGATTCTCATTTCCAAATTCCCATTTTGAAAGGACAAGTTCTTCATTAGATTTTGCTCCTAAGCTCTTCAACGTAGAAGATGGTATTATGTGAGTGTTGTTAGAATATCGCCTATCACCATCAGCACGATACTGAACGTATTGGTAATCTTGATCCATGGCGAAATTGGATGCTATAGAAATAGCATCGGAGAATTCTGAATCTGAACCCAGCTCTGATGCAGATTCATTCTCATGATCTGAGTATCCTAATTCTGTGGTCCTTGGTCGGTAATAATGGTCAGCATCCAACAGCTCTCTAATTGGAATAATCGTTGGCCTCAGTTCTCCCAGAGAAAACCCATTTCTAACATCGTTATTTGAATTGGACGCTTCAGTTTCATTTTCAACTTCATTATTGTTACCATCATTCTCACTTTCAGTATTCTCGCTCTCGCTATGATGTTCGGTATCATCAGATTGACTATCCTCTGGAATATAGTCAACATCATCTTCATTATCTTCATGCTCATTTTCGTCATCGTCGTTACCGGACATAAACCATGGATGGTTCTCGTAAATGCTTGATGTTACTCCAGGAGGATCAGGATTGACATCGCTGCCAGACAGACCCCAATCAGAATCAGACTCATAGAGAGTTCCATTTTCAACTTGTACACGTGGAGTCCAATCTTCATCACTAGACAGCATCATGCCCAACTGTTCTAAGTAGTTCCACCGGTTCAAAAGCATGTGCCTGGCTTCTAGTGCATTCTGTAAGTCTGCCTCCATAAATTCATCAGTATTTCCACTGCTGTGTTCCTGAGAGTCAGGAGCAAACAAATTTCTGAAAATCCGGAGTTGGTCCACAATCGTATTTATATGCTGGCGAGCGGAGTTGACGCTTTCATTGTCATCGTCGTTCAATTCGAGTATGTCCTCATGACCATGATTTCTTGATTCTCTGTTATTATCAGAATCATCACCAGAATTATGCTCTGAATTGTCAAGACTATCAGTTTCTTCAACATGATCTTCTTCCACTTCTTCTTCCTCTTCTTCCTCTTCTTCCTCTTCTCCTCCTACTTCATCAATAGCCTCCTCATCATCACTTGCCAGCAGAGATCGTGGAGGCGGTCCAAGGGATGTTTGGCGAAATCCAGGTACAGTCTTCTGATTCTCAGCATACGGAGTTCTCCGAATACCTCTTCCCTTGAGAAAAGCTGCAAACGCTTCCTCCACATCAAAATCGCTTGCGTCCTTCATTGTATGCAAATACTGCGAAATATCACTTTTTAAGATATCAAGAGGCCTCTAACTATGACTTGTTTTATGTTTGTTGAATGACCTCGACCCCCTTAAAGTTTAAGAGTTGTAGAAAGGTTGGTGTATTTGCATCTGTTAAATTATCCGGTGCTACGGTAATTTCACAATTGAAGAGTTCTTATGCTCCTATACTCTTCTGTTATATATACAGCAGACGGTTAGAGTCAGCCTAAGAATTGGTAGAAAAGTTATAGTGTGGAATAAGGAAATATGGTAGGTCTATTATTGCACTACTATAATCTTTTCACTATTAGGTTTTCCTCATTAATGTCGGCGCTACCGTGCTATGTACTCCCAGCGGTCTTTAACTGTGGCGTCCGCTCTGATAGCCCGATGTGTAAGTGGCTCTGACTAAAATGTGATAAACGATGCCGAAGACAATCTATATGTTAATTAATTATTATCAATATATTTAACTGACTGTAAATATTCCTAACATATTATATTCGGTGAAAATATCGTCTTACAAATTCCTATATATTTCCAAATTTCCCAATACAAATAACAGCCAATATCTTCCCATTCTAACCATCATGGTCCACGCTGATTACTCCAACTTTTCCCTGCAAGACAAGACAGAAGTACTCCAGACTCTTGTCGAAAGCTATAACGCACTTGCAGTAGACAACTGGGTCGCCAACTTGTCCAATTGCTCTTCTCTTTTATGGCACGCATACCACTCTTTAGGTGTAAATGTTAACTGGACTGGGTTCTATGTGAAAAATGCTACCAAGAGTTCGGAGTTGATCTTGGGCCCTTTCCAGGGGAAGGTAGCCTGCCAGGAGATTCGCTTCGGTACCGGAGTCTGCGGAACAGCTGCTTCTTCTCAAGAAACACAGCTTGTGCTTAATGTGGAAGAGTTTCCAGGACACATAGCATGTGATGGAGAAACCAAGAGCGAGATTGTGGTGCCATTGGTGCGGGATGGAATTACTATTGGAGTCATAGATCTCGACTGCTTGGACTTGGAAGGGTTTGATAAGACCGACCAGACTTATCTTGAAACCTTGGCTGAAGCGATAGTTGCTTCTTGTCCTGATTTGAATTAGAGTAAAGAATAAATTAAGTTGACAATTGTAATTGTATAATAGTACAACGATTCGTTAATTTGATTATTTGTGGGAGGAGATAGAGCTAAAACCGATATCTTTGTTCTCGATATCTTTGTTCTTTGCTTGGAGTAGCCAATACAACAGAAGGAATTGCTTCACAACAAAGAATATATAAAATCAAAGAAAGGTAATAATAATAAAAAGACAGTTGAAGAAGAATATAAGAACCAACCAAGTAGTCATCATTTCAAGTACAATATAAAACAAAATATACCATCATAAAGGTGTGTGGATAACCCACCGGTGCTTAGGCAGTAGCAGGGGCGTTTTTACGTCTCTGTTCTTCCCTCTCCAAGTTGTGGTTCAACAACTCGACAGCCTTCTCTACAGAACGAGGAGACCCCGTGATGGTGAAAACTCTGCTGCTCTCACCTTCAACCTCATCACCAATAGCGATCTGAGCTCCAGATAACTTTCTGACCCCTTGGATTCTTGAGCCACTCTTTCCAATTAAGGCACCAACAATGTCATTGGGGAACGACATGGTGGTAGATTGTCTCTTGTTAGCGCCGATTCCGTTCTTACCATTGATGGAGGCAGCACCCTTTGGAACGTAGTAGTTGGTGTTGACAATTGAAGAGAAGTCTTCAATAAGACATCTGGAGATCACTCTCAAAGCGTCATACAAGTTGTCGACTGTACCTTGCAACTCAACCAATCTTTCGTTGGAGCCAGGAAGGAATGACTTGGAGGCGATCATGGAGATATGGTAGTTCTGTTGGATCTGTTGGATTCTAATCCCCTTTTGGCCAATCAAAGTACCCATCTGACTGTTAGGAATCAACAATCTAAGAATGGTGGTCTCGCCTTCAATGCAAGGCTGTGGGGACAATCTCTTCAAGGGGAAGTACATGTAACTGTAGGTGGAAACACTATTCAGAGAAGAGCACAAGGCTTGCGAAAAATAGCTCAAAGCCTTAGAACAGTCATCCAAGGTACCACTTACGGTAAGGATCCGCTCGTGAGAGCCTTGTTGTAACTTGGAAATACCAGCCTTGGTGTTGGTCTCCATACGGATACTATCAATCACCTTACCATTCTGGCCAATGAGACAGCCGGCTTCCTTGGCCGACACCAACACTCTGTAGTTGATGAGGGCCGACGATTCGGTAATTTCGGGCAAGGAAGATTGGTCTCCAGCGACCACCAACTCTTCGTCCACTTGGTCGCTTACAGGAGAAGACTCAGTGTGGTTGTCGATAATCTGCTCATCGGCAGTTGAGTTTTCAGAAGCCATGTTGGAATCAGCAGTGAATTTGTTGTCAAAGAGCGATTCAGTCATTTAAGAGCACAACGGGGGGTAGAAAGTAGTGTTTGCTGTTGAACGTGAAGTGAGGTGGTGACGGGGAAATGGATACTTCCAGGGACAATTGGTAACGATACCGTTTCTGGGAATCGAAGGGGATGATATATCAGTAGTTAAGTTGAAATGCTTGTGGATACGTGGTACAAGCAAAGGCTGAGAGGGGGGTGAAATTGTGTGGATGAATTTGAAGTGTTGTTTTTTTTTGTGTGTGGGGGATGGAAAATTTAGCACTGTAAAGGTAAGGTGAAAAACAGTGCAATTGGGGCGGTCGAGTAGCGTAAAGGGGTGGGCACAGGTGAGGATGTCCTTAGTGGGTATAGTATATGTAGTTACAATTGGTATTGATGTTAATGATGTAGTAAGGAAGAACTAGAAGAAGAAGAAGAAGAATACTAAAAGAACAGGTAAAACGGAAAATGTGCCGCGCCATCAAAACTTTTTTGGGAGTGATTACGTAAGGCATTGGATAATAATTTGTCATCTCACATGGACTTATTGTTGCTCGAGTGGAGCTACATTAAGAGGTTTCTAATAGTAGACTGCTGTCTTCTTGAATTACGTGAAGGAAAAGTGCTACGGTGTCATGGTTATGAGGATACAGGTTGACTTTATTGGTCGAAAATATATGAACTATTTAATCAAATGCAATTGATTAAAATGCAATTTGAATTACTCGGTGATTACACAGTCTGGAGTGCTATTTTTCAATCTCGGTACATGGGATCCAATATTCTACTTAACTTGCAGAATAGTAGTATAAATCTCTCCGTATTTCAGGCTTCTTGGTAATACTTCAACAACAAGTGAAATTGCTAACACGTATGTATTCAATACTTAGCAATGTAGTACGTTGAATGTTGCGTGCTACCGAGGTACACGATACTGTACTGCATTTACTATCTATGTTGCTCTCCCGTCTGTGTCTGCCAAACTCCGCCTTCCAGAGTTTGCTTGGTTCATGGAAACAGCAATTGTATCTTACACCATAATCTTCCACATCCCAATAAAATCCCTAAATATTCTGCGAGTTTGTTCTTATTCGCCGTTCTTTTTTGATTTACATTTCCAGTGGAGTGACTTGCTTTTGATTATTTGCTTTGTTGTGTTTTAATCATACGAGGGTCTGATACGCAAAAGCACATACATTTTTGATAAAGCTTATACACATAATAGTAGCCAGCTACATTTAACAAGCAGTACGAATTTAGTTCCGTGTTCATTTTTCACCTTTACCTGGTCATCTGGTCTCAGTAAATCCTCACGGTCCATACGGGATTTGCATATTTAGAATTGTTACAATGGGATACGCGCGAAGCGACGTGTGAACTTTTTTCACCAGACTTCACTTGCAGGTGTTCAGGGGTAAAGCCGCATGATTGCAAAATATGCCAAACGCACTGGTTGCGTCTCTGGTCCCTTATCTTCTAATGCACCCAGGTTAATATAGCCACATTTTCATGCACTAATCTGATCTTCGATTCATGTTCATCTTTCATCTCTACAAACTTCAGTCGCAGTGCTCAGTGCTATTTATTACACTTGACAGGCAAAAATAGTAGCACCTGTCTAACTCTAATATACAGAATAATTAAGTCGCCGGGGTTGAAGGGTCCAAGATGTAATCTCTTGATTTGTTGACGTACCTGGGCCTATGTTGCACCAACTCGTTGAACGAGTAGTAGTCCAAAATGACATAGTCACCATTAGGACACGTGTGACGACGGTGAAGCTCCGTTAATTGTCCAGGACGATCTAACGCTTCTGGCTTCGTTTCCTTTGACAGTGCATCCATTGTCAGCATCACATAGGGCGCTGACCTGACGCTGGCAATGGAGGTCTTGGTGGTGGCATCATCATCATCATTGTGGTTGTCATTGTCGTTGTCATCATCATACTCAACGGCTTCTTCACACTCATCGGGTTCTTCTGTGTCGTCCGCTTCTTCCTTCAAGCTATCGCCTTCTAGACTACTCATCAAACTGTTAGAAATAAAGCTTCTGGACCGCTTGCGATCGCACAGCTTCAACTTAATCAGTTCGAACGACACGTGAGGGTCCGTCACTAATTCAGTCGTCAGCTCCAACGTTGGAATTGTGAAGTCCTCGCTATTTAAGTGGTTTGGAATACCCTCTGATGACACAAGCACCTCTTCACCGTGTTCCAAATCGTGGCACAAGCAGGTCCCAGACCCATAAATGTTTCCTGTGCTTGCAGAACGTTCAAAAATGCGGGAATCCTCAGACGAGGCCGATGTTGTGTGATTGTGCAGAGGACTTGTTAGGGGATCTGATGGGTGTGGCACGTTTTTGGTATCGATAGGAGGCACCTGGGCATTCCCTTGGACCTTTGGAAACAGGGTAGGCGTGCGCGAGTGGATGTGAGCGTGGGAATGGTGATGGTCTGAACAGTTGGTAAGTCTGCGATAAGCCTTTCTGAGAAGGGAAAGCGGCACTTTGTTGAGGTTTGTGGAGGAGGATGTAGCCCCTGAAGTTGATGATCCAGCGGAGTCGCATGAGCTGGTAGAGACTCTGGGGGCTCTGGCAGAAGTAGGGACAGGGAGGATGGTGGAATTATGAGATTCTGATTTGGGGGTAATATTTCTAGGAGTGGTATCGCTATTGCTGCTATTGTTGCTGCTCCTGGTAGTGGGAGGGTCCACCTGTAGCGATGAGAATTCCTGTGACATCAGGCCTAGTGTTGTATTGGATGTACTAGACATGTCATGAGATAGATGAAAGGTCGATGAAAATAAAATGAAGTAAAGTAAAGTGAGTAACTATAAAAATAAAATAAACTAGTGAAATAAAATAAGGCCCACTAAAATAAAGCCGACTAAAATAAAAACTGGAATGAAAATAATCCACGTCCTCTAATGCAATTGTTTCACTTGTGTTTCAGCTATAAATCGTATGTCTTTGCTCTGGGATCAAACAAATAACTACCGTATAGTGTTCTTTAAACAGATATCTCCTCGTCGGTATATATAAGTTATATAAATTGAACCTTCTGGGTGGAGTCCGTGACTTCATTACTAAGTTAAAGTTCGTGGTGCAACTTATGTGCATAACCCCTAGGAGCCTAGGGCGGCGAAAATGCGTGACACTAGGAAAGGAGTGTTGGGCGAAAGAATGTCGTGCACATCGGCAGTATGGTGTATACTATGGTGGGTGGATAGTATATCACAGTGTGTGACAGCATACGGTAAGTAACGCTTGAAAAGGAGATAGATAGGTGTGATATGCTACAATGAATGCATACTAGGATAGTAATGGCATCAATTGGTAATATTCTACTATGGTCACTGTGCTCTCTTTCGTGTCTGATTTTTGATATTATTCTGGTCTACTCCGGATACTGCGGTCTGGTATTCATACTATACTGTGCACTGTACTGCAAATTGCTATATTTCTATGATTCGTACCACATTAATCAGTTATCTGATAGCGTCTCGGGATACTGCTCTTTTCTCCTACCACGAGACATTCAGCCATACTTTATGTCCAGTTATTTGTAGGACAGTATACCACACCACCAGTCACGTTGTTTCCCACTTTGGTTCTAGCCGCAGGAAAATGCAACCTTCGCTGAGCTCGCCGCATCTTTGAGTCACGTATGGGATACGGCCCCATGGGGTAAGTTATGTTAGCTTTTTGGAATGCCCGATTATGCCTTTGTTGCCTCCACTGGCCCTTTTCTGACTTCCTGGTATATTTCATAAGTGTACTTGTGTTTCGCCTTCTTGGTTGTTGAGTTGGTGCTTGTGGTTGTAAATGCTAGGTGGATGTATTGCTGTTCCGAAAACTTCCTTTTGTTCCGTTAAACTCCTGCCCACTTTTTTTCTATAGGCTTTATTGCGCGACACGCATTGTTGTTATTTGTAAACACCCACTTTTTTATCATCACCGTGTGTTCCTAGCATACTTATCTGTGTGATTGTTGGGTGTCATCGGTGTAATCGGCGTAACTTCTCAATTGGGTTAATTTGCTGATTTTCAATATTGCTTTAATTTCGATTGGAGTCGGCAAATTGCGATTTGCAGGTCAGCAGACGAGAAGAATTAGGTAAGCAATTGGGAAACCAATCAAGGAAGGAATTCCGGAAGCAATTAGGTAAGCAATTAGGGAAGTAATTCAAACGCACTGCTTAGGTAAACCTGTAAACGAATTAGGCATGTTGTGGAGTTAAATTTAACTTTACTCATGCCAGAATTCCATCATTTCTGAACGAAAACGGCACCCCTGGGAAATTATGCGGGAATGTTCTTAGTAAAATTTCCTCGGTTTATAATTGGTATTAATTGTATTTTATTTCGTGTATTTGTGATGACAGTAGTGTGATCTTCTGCGTATTGTAGTTTCATTTTTTCCATTCAACTAAATGTTAATACCAATAGTCATTCTTAGGTGCAATAGAACATTTACTATGTTAAGATTCTACATGCGTGCTATGTAGTAAAATTAGTTTACTTTTGGTACTTTCTAACGTTCTTTAGTTCCTGTTGTAATTCTGAACTCCATTATACTATCTGTATCTGTTGTGTGATTTATTAACGTTCTGGTTAATGCCTTCTTATATGATGCATCATTAAGTCTCACTACATCTTGTGGGGTATTATTCCAATACTGTACTCTACAGTTTAGCTCTTTGGTAATATTCTAGAGCAGATGTGGGGCACAATAATAATGAAATGATGGCCTATTATGAAGCGTTTAGGACAGTAAATCTAAGCATTCATATTACACACCTTACTATATCCTGTCCACACCCTTTTCATACCCTTCCAAAATTGAAAACTACCACGAAAACATACTCTTCTCTACATCTTCCAACCCTCAGCTTGACAATATATCTACTATATTTGCCCAACAGTAATTCTGTGGACATACCAATATCTAAGTTAAATGACTGCTGTCCCATACCCTCAAATATCAATATCAATGGTTTTGGTGTAAACACTACTTTCTTGATGTTGGAAACAAATCAAAAAAATTTTGTACGGTATTTTTATTTGGGGTAACTCCAAAGTGTTACCGTAAAGATAAGCCATATTTCTGTGTCTCCGAAACCATTCCAAAGCTAAAGATGGTGTTAGCAGATCTCGGAACTCGTTTGAGGGGCGCGTTGTCCTCGGTGGAGTCCGGCTCCGACCAAGAAATCCAATCGATGATTAAAGATATAACAACCGCATTGTTAGAGTCAGACGTCAATATCAAATTGGTGGCCCGTTTAAGAGACAATATCAAAAACAAAATCAAAGAATCAGACGACAAGAACCCCAGTCATACGCGCAAGCGCTTACAGAAGATTGTTTTCGACGAATTATGTGAATTGGTCGACTCCCACCAAGAACCACCACAACCAAAGAAGATGAAGGGCAAAACCAAGCCATGGCTTAAGGGAAAGCAGCCAAAGTCCACTTCCTATGTTATCATGTTTGTTGGTTTGCAGGGTGCGGGTAAGACTACTTCTTGTACCAAGTTGGCTAACTACTACAAGAAGAGAGGGTTCACCGTAGGTTTGGTCTGTGCTGATACTTTTAGAGCTGGTGCTTACGACCAGTTGAAACAGAATGCTATAAAGGCTCAAATTCCCTTCTACGGGTCCTACTCGGAAAGCGATCCTGTACTGATTGCCCGTGAAGGTGTAGATACCTTCAAGAAAAAGAACTTTGACATTATCATCGTTGATACCTCTGGTAGACACAAGCAAGAACAGTCTTTGTTCGATGAAATGGTCCAGATTGGAAATGCCGTCAATCCACTGCAGACCATCATGGTTATGGACGGCTCCATTGGTCAAGCTGCGGAACCACAAGCTTTGGCATTCAAAGAGGCTTCGGATTTCGGGTCGATTATTTTGACCAAAATGGACGGGCACGCTCGTGGTGGTGGTGCAATTTCTGCTGTTGCGGCTACTAAGACGCCCATTATCTTCATTGGTACAGGTGAACACATCAACGATTTCGAAGTTTTCAAGCCAACCAGTTTCATTCTGAAATTATTGGGGATCGGTGACATTCAGGGATTGATGGAACATGTGCGAGGCTTGAACTTGCAAAACGATGAAAGCCACAAGAAGTCGATTGAAAACTTCAAGGAGGGCAAATTCACTTTGAGAGATTTCCAAACACAAATGAACAATTTCCTCAAGATGGGTCCCTTAACGAACATTGCATCGATGATCCCTGGTATGTCGAATTTCTTGAATCAGGTTGGTGAAGAAGAGACATCTTCCAAGATTAAGAACATGATCTACATAATGGACTCTATGACCTCCAAGGAATTGGACTCAGACGGTTCCATCTTCATCAAGGAGCCCCTGAGAATCATCAGAGTAGCCAGAGGTGCTGGTTGTTCTAGTGTTGAAGTGGAAATGGTATTGCAGCAGCAGAGAATGATGAGCAGCATGGCTTCCAACGCCAAGCAGATGCAGAATAACCCCATGATGAACAGTCCACAAATGCAGAGAATGATGCAACAAGCACAGCTGAACCCTAACTTCATGCAGCAAGCCATGAACATGATGGGTGGTGGTGCTGGAGGTGCTGGAGGTGCTGGAGGCAACCCATTGGCATCTATGATGAACAACCCTCAAATGATGCAACAGGCACAACAGATGATGATGAACAATCCCCAGATGATGCAACAAGCTCAACAGATGATGCAGAATCCAGGTATGATGCAAAAATTGATGAGCCAGTTTGGTGGAGGTTTTGGTATGTGATTATTACATTGCACACGTATATAATATATAAAGTTATATTTTAATAGCAAGAAAGGAGCACCAGGGAAATAGCAAGTGAAGCGGAATAGAATAATTATAATAGTGTGATCACGAATGATGAAAACTACGACAACGTCCATCTAATTAATGAAAGGTTTAATTCTAATTTATTAATAATTCTACGAATTTCCAATCCAAGTGATGGCTCAATAAAACTAGTTAATATTACATATTCCATACAATTACGTATGCACATATATATACGTAAGTAGCTATCCACTCCCCAAAGTTTATCTGTAGAAATCAGGTCGGGAAACATTCAATCCGTATTCACTTAAAGCACTACTGAGATCAGCCATTTTCAATACCACTTTTCCTTGTTGATTACCGGCATTGTGAGCTCCAGAAGACGCAGCAGCAGCAGCAGCAGCAGCATTAGAAGCAGCAGACCCATCTGCATTTCCATCGACATTAGCTGCGTTGGGATCACTTCCATTGACGACTCCACTACCAGAGCCCATATTGGCAAATTGCTGGCCCTGCAATAAAGCCTTTGCTCTTACCTGCGGATTAGAAGAGTTGTAGACGGCACTAGCACTTCTAATTCTTGAATATTCGTAGGCATCCTGAGCCACGTCAGATATGAACTTCTGAGTAGCAAGGGCCAATAAACGTTTGATTCTGATGTCTGATGTCTCAAAGCCGTTTTTGGCCAAGTAGTAGTCGGTGACAACGTCAGGGATGATGGGCTGGAAATCGGAGTCCATGAGCTCCAACACCTCTTTGAGGGTCTTATCCTTCCTGGTCAACTCCGGCAAGTCTGGAATGGTAGGGTTTATCAGAGGCATTGATACTTTTGGCATAGTTCTCTTTTTAGAAGTGTGGGCATTTTTTAAAGGCTGCTTCTGAGGCGAAGAAGTGGCATCACCACCACCAGCACTTGCACCAACTCCAGATACAGATCCAGATCCATTATTCTCTGTAGGTACATCCTTCATTTCGACATCTTCAGACACAGGTTCTGCCACTGGATTATCGGAATGGTCGGCAACTGCGCTGGGGCCGTCGACTATGGCAGATTCGTGGATATCCGTCGTGGGCAATTCTGGGTGGGGGATTCCGTCGTCTTCGTCGTTGAACAAGTCGTCCACTTCCTCCTGCTCGTTTTGGGTGACAATGACGGGACTGTCTTCTTGTTTGATTATGTCAGACATATTCGATGATAGTGAGGACAATGTGGAATAGGGTCAGAAGGTAATGAACTATGGACTTCAATGAGAACAGTATGGAATAATAGTAATTGTGATACCTCCTGGTTTCCGTGCTGGGGGATTTACTATATTGATGAAGTGACTGGCTGTTTGAGTATATCAGTGGTAGAAAGTATCAACGGTGGTCTTGTGGATGTGATGGAGGGTAACTGATGGACAAAGTTCAGTTTCTGAAAAGTATAACAGTATATCACCTGTTGTATTTCTCACTCTCAATACACCGTAATATAGTGTGTTATAGTGTGTTATACCGTACTAGACTGTGCTCTGCTGGAGTGTACAGTAAGATATACTGCTCTATAGTGTCTTGAATTGTATTCTACAATTTGACAAAACAACTGTATGGTATTTTTCCCATTTAACGATTTTAGGTAATCTTCCCAAATCAACCACTTTTCTATGGCATATTATTCTCTGTTCTCCCAGCCATATATACACCATACTCTCTCTTCATAGTCACTCCAGCCAGCCATGGAAGGTGCTAACCCCTACGAGTCCATCACCTTCGGGAACCCACTTCTGATCCGGGTGGATGGGGCAATTGGCGCCATGTCGCTCTCTCCCAATGGCAGAGACGCAGTCCTCGCTGGGCGAAGAGGACTCTTTATCATTGACTTGGACGACCCCTTCACCACACCGCGGTGGCTTCACCACATAACGTCATGGGAAGTGGCAGATGTGCAATGGCTGCCGCACCACGCAGCCAAACCGTCGTGGTGTATATCCACGCTGAACCAAAAAGCATTGCTCTGGGACTTGGCCAGGCCGTCGCACAACGCCATTTCCCAAGTTCTACATCACCACTCCCGGGCAATCACAGATATCAACTTCCATCCCTACGACCCGGAAGTACTTGCAACTTGTTCCATCGACACGTTTATTCTTCGGTGGGACATGAGAACGCCCCGGAAACCGGTTGCAAAATGGGCAGAATGGAGGGCAGGAACCACCCAGGTCAAGTGGAACCACGAAAATGCCCACCAGTTAGCCTCCAGTCACGACAGCTACTTTTACATCTGGGACGACCGGTACGGCGCCGCGCCGTTGTTCAAGGTCAACAGGGCGCACGAGGGCAAAATTAACGGCATCGACTTCTCGAGCGGGCTCTCCAATTTCATCACTTGCTCCAACGACAATACCGTCAAGTTCTGGAACTTGAAGGACGCGGCTACTTTGACCGAACACACGCCCAATGCATTGGCCGACGACATCGGTTACTTTGACGGCCTAAACAAAGTCGATAGACTACAGCCGTCCGTTGTCATCCACACAGATTACCCCGTCGCCCGGGCCCGCTCGCTTCCCTTTGGCAACGAGTTGACCTGCGGCATCATGCCGTTGCGCGACGGCGACAACTCTATCCATCTTTTCAACTACGAGTCCGCGTACCAAAAGGCCGCGGAAACGGGCAAACCGCAGCATTTGTCCTGCGACCCGGACTATTCGTTCAAGGGACACGCAGGACCCATGAAGGACTTCCTCTGGCGAAGAAGATGTAGTCATTACGAGGGCTTCACAGATAGTAACCATAAACACCAGGATTTCCAGTTGGTGACCTGGTCGTCACTGGACTACGACTTGAAGTTGTGGCCGCACGATGACGAGTTGTACGCTATCGCCAATTATAATCCGTCGCACCAGGATTTGTTTGGGTCGATGTCGTCGCACACGAGCCTGGTGACGGAGTTGGTACGAGGTGAGAAGAATAGTAATGTTGCTAATATTATTGATAATACAACTGTTAATGCCGACTTTACTGTTAGCGTTGTCGTCAAAGATGATGCTAATATTAGCAGTAATGTTTATGTTAACGATGGTGTTATGGTTGGTCACAAGATCAAAAAAGACGATGGCGATCAGATCTTCAATTACAAGACGTTTTCGATTGAGCCGGTAGTCGAAATCGACGATTTGGTCAAGAAAAAAGATGGCGATATGCTTTCATCGTTGATCCAATACCAGATTTCGGAGCTTGAACACAGCGTGCAATTGAAACAGATAAACCATCTTGACTGGATCGCTGGAGTGCGGATGGGCCGTGCGGGCAACGGCAATAAACCCCAATACAATAGCGATAAAAAGTCACTAACAAACAATAACGGAACCACCAAAGTCAACATGGCCAATGTTACGGAAAACTCATCGGATGGTCCTAACAATTTAGGTGAAGAGGTGTCAATTGTGGCCCATAAATTCCCTAAGGTTAAGTTTGAGCAAATATCAATTTCCACCGGTGAGTTAGTGATGAGTCTTCGTGGTCCCACACCTGTAATAGATAACGAACGTCAAACTGAGCCTACAGAAAACTCATCCACAACCAACGCCACCACGAAGAAACCACCAAGACAAGCTCCGAATCAAACTTCTTCGACTTCTTTGACGGCCTTGCAACATACTACCTCAAGTACTTCCAGCTCTGGAACAAAAGCAAATGTCGCTCTCACTCTGGTAGCTCTTGGACCTTCGCATGGTATCACATCCCCTGGAGCAAATATTCCAACAACTTCTACAACAACCATAGTTACATCTAGCAGACCAAACGAAGGTTCAAATAAGTTGACACCAGCAACGAACTTGAGTCCCATAAATAACTCCAGTAACTCCCATAATATCAAGTCAATTAGCATGGAACTCGAAAATGAGGGTAGTCTGGTAAATGAGGCTGATGATAAGGACGGTGCAGACACCTTAACTGTGAATGATGAAGATGAAGAACAAAAGTTAATTTTTATTAGAATATCCATACATTTCCCAAAGGATTACCCATATTTACAGGATATTTCTTCCTACAAAAATCTCAGCGGAGCTAAGAGGTTTGCTCGAATCAAGAAGCAAAATGTGATCAAGTTTGACATTGAGGAAACTCATGAGCTTACAGAAAGTATTAAGGACGTCATGAAGCAGAATTTATTCAAGATAAGTGAGTTCTACACAAACAAATTTAACAGATTTTGTTTAGAACCTTGTTTAAGATACTTGATGGGAGACAAGATTGAATTATCAGAAGACTTGATGCTTGCTACCGAAGAAGAAGAAGAGAGCAAACAAGCAATTGACGCTGCCAATAGTGTTTGGTCCAGCGATTTAGTTGACACTAGAGAAGTTGACTTACATGATACAGGCATGCACTCTAACTTTCCCTCTCTTGAATTGGATAACTCAGGGGAGGAGGATGAAGAGGAATTGGCAGATTTACTTCCAGCTGCTAATGCTGACGACTTAGTCGGTAGCACAGATTCATTAGATCACACCTATAGTCAGACACGTGGAGAAAGCGGAGAAACTTCCAATGCTGATGTCGTTGGCAGTTCAAGTGCAGCCGATTCTACTCCGGTATTTGACTCTACGCCTATTCCAAAAGGTTGTGGAGCACTTTGGACCCCCACGGGACAATTAGTGTGTTTCTTCATTCCCAAATCCGATCCACTGGATCTGAGCAAAGAATTACAGAAGTTTAATATTTTCAGGTTTACAGAGGGAGGTTTCAGTGTGGCACACCACCATCACCATCACCATCACCATCATCACCATCATCACCACCATAGAAGTCATCTGCAGAAGGATTCCTCCATAAACGGGACGTTTGTGTTTTCGGATGGAAATAAGACAATTGATGGCTATGATAACGAACTGGATTTGGAAAACCTGTCCGAAAATGATGCTTATTCCATCTCAAGCAATTTGTCTAATGGTTCTGACGATTCTGAAGGCTCTTCGTCGTCTGAAAGTTTCACCTCTGACTTGGACGAGTTATTGCAAGATCAACTACAGACCCGTACTAGAGTACCAGGGTTATTTAAATCTATGGGATTAGGCGGTAGATACATTGACAACGGTACTGTTTTGGATAAGTTCACTAGCCGTAAAACTTTTTCATATCGCAGATCTTCAGAATACGGTGGTAGTGGAAAGGGAGATGATAGGAAGTCCAGCAAGCGGAATTCGACTAAAAAGAATTTGAATATTGTGGGAATTTTCGATTTCAGACACTTACTTCCAGATAAGTACGAATTGGCTAGCGAGTATAGAGTTTTGGGCGATTCACCTGAGAACCTCGCTAGGTACAATAGTTCTGTTGCCTACAGATACGGACTAAACGAAATTGGAGATGTGTGGAGATTATTGGAGATGGTACTTGTGAAAGACATTAAGTTGATTGAGCAACTGGAAAAACCCCAGGATATCTTCCCTGCCAACAGGGATTGGATAAATAAATCATTGAAAACATATAGATTCTACTGGGGTTCCCATCCATTGAGCCATACATGGTTGATCAAAGAGATTTTCAATTATTTTGAGCAAAGGCAGAATCTACAAATGTTGGCAATGTTATCTTGCATTTTGTACGAGAGATTGGACAATATTGCGCATTCTGACTCTTCTAACACTCATTTCAATATTCCTATTCACACGCCCTATTCTGCCTTACCACCAGCTACTTCTATGATGGGCATGAAGAGGTTTGAAAGAAACAGTGGAAGTCACAGTACAATTACTCTGGAAGCGCTTTCTTTTAGGGAACAATTTCGGCAACCCAGCTTTTCGAATTTAAAGCCAGATCATGGACTAGGTCGAAACAGATCGTTCAGCTCCTACACCGAATATTCACCTGTGGGAGAGAGTGTTCCTGATAGAATTGGTAGTACCAAGAAGTTTTTAAAGCATTCCAGCACCGCCACCTCCTTGGGAGAATATCTTGGAGAGTGGAAACGTTTCAGCGGTGAACGGAGGTCTTTGGCATCGGTTGAGTATAATTTAACATTGAATTCAAATACCCCACGGGATAGCAGAAACCGTGGGTATCCTCTCTCTTTACATTCGGGATTTAAGAAGGATCAACGGAAGAAGAATTTCGAAAAACCGCCAACGGTGAATGTCGAATTACTTAACACCGACGATCTTGATTTGTTTGAAAACGTGTTCAGTTCTGGCCTACTAAGTTCGCAGGACGTGCTGAAGATTAGGTCATACCGAGAACAATATGCCAACATGCTTTATCTCTGGGGTCTTCCCATCAACAGATTGAAGATCTTGAAGTTCAATTACTCGGAGGCAGAAAAGGAGTGCAGTCTGCCTGAGTTTGAAGTACACAAGTGTCTGATTGGCTTGAGAGAACATGACCATGCCCTGGTATCCCCGTACCTGGGAAACCTTCCAATATCAAGAGTGAACGGGTGGGAAGCGCATAAGAGACGGAGCATTAAGAACTGCAACTACTGCAATCTCTTGGTGGCTAAGAGTCTTGTTGTGTGCACCAACTGCGAGCACATAATGCATTCGCATTGTGCTGTGGAATGGTGGTCTCTGGAGGATGATAACCAGGAATGTCCGAGTGGGTGTGGGTGCAACTGCTTGGAATACAGGATCTAGAGGGGGTGAGAGAAGGATCTCATAGGAAAATGATTTAACCATTGAAAAGTTTATTGTTAGTAATGATGAAGGGAAGTATTGCATCAACAAGATAACTGCTAATAAGTGGATTGAGGATACTCACGGTATAGGAGTAGACGCTTATCGATTTCATTTATTGGAAATGGTCTACATCTTATTACCCGCACATTTCATTACATTTTGAACTAGGAATATTACTGAATTAGCTTAAATTAATTCAAGGAAAAGCTTACTTATATTACTTGTTGATGATTATAATAGAACAATGACGTTGGAATTTCCTCTTAGACTAATCGTCATACATCACGCAGAATAGTCTTATGGTAAATTTCTATGAACGAGATAATTCCGAATATATGCAAGTTTGCATGTAATCCGCTAATGGTTAGATCATATGCTATTGCATAAAAAAGAGTGAGATCATATACGTGAGTGTTTCCATTAAGCGTAGAATGTTCATAAGAAGGCACATAATTCTAAATTAATACCAACCAGTCCTCAATCTATGTTGTCCCTATGGCTGTCTGGAGTTGGTTATCTGTCCCTTGAGCTTGTCATCCCATTCCTTAACAAGGCCGTCCAAGTACGCTACTACATCTTCGGCTCCAGAATCGTCCACCTCCTCGTAGGCAATGTATTCCTTGCCGGAGACGGTTGTGGCCGAGCCGATCTTGAACTTCTGGTCATCGGCGGTCTTGTGGATTGCGGCACTCACGGGGGCGTTGGCAGCGGTGTATCCCAGGATATTGTGGTTGGGCGACCCCATCCAGCGGGCAATGTAGAAGAGCAAAAGCATTCCATAATAAGTGAAAACGTTTAAGTATTGGAAGAAAGAGAAACTGGTGAAAATCCCAGGCTGCACCAAGTACTGTTCGATCCCGTATTTTGCCTTTAACAGCTTGTAGGTCCCGTAATGCATTAAATCGACCAAACGCTTTGATCCTTCGTAGGATGCCGTTGACCGCATCAATTGCAAGTCGTCAAAGCTGAGATGCTTCGAAAGACCCATAAGCGACGAGATCCAGATCACTCTCCCTCCATTCTTCAAGAGTGGAATCAACCGGTGGATGAAGTAATATGGTCCAAACACATTGGCTTGGAAGACCAATCCCATCCCATCCTGGGATTTTACCCCCACCTTTTGCTTCTTGTACGAAGGGTTGGTGACCGCTTCCACCGGGTTCATCAACACTTCCATACATGCCTCCATCCAATCGATACCGTCGTAGACGCCCTGGGCGGCGTTGATGAACAAATAGTCGATTTTGGAAAACCTCTTGCTCAATTCGTAGTAGGCAGAAAGCACTGATATCATATCGCCAAAATCAACCAAAACATATTCAAACTCAACCTGTCCCTCACGGTGGGGGAAGTGCTTGTTCTTGTACTCGTTGATCTGCCCAATGCATTCCTTAACTCGGGGCAAAGTTCTGGAGGTGACCACCAACGTCAAGTCTGTGGTAGAAGGGAGTTCATCTAGCAACCGGTTGGCAATGTTGATTCCGAGGTTGGACGTTGTTCCAGTGATAATCGCCACTTTTGAATCCATGGTTCCAGTTGATATATTGTGTTTTCGCAGGAAATGTTTCACAACAGGTTAGCCAGTTTCAGAATACAATACGCAATCTTCCAATGTGTAGCAGAATAGCTAAGACTAATGTAGTATTGTCTAACTTAGTATAGACGTCTATTTACTCAGGATATACGTCTATTTGTTCTTGATGTCTTGTAAAGAGATACGTCAACTTTGAATTATTATGTGGTGATAATCTAAACGAGGTTTTCGCAGTTTTTCGCAGTTTTCGAGTCTTTAGAAGATGGTTTGTTCGTTTAGGAGTACAAGTTAAGTGTGGAAGCTAAGTGCGTAATGTGGAGTGCTTTTGAACGGTTCCCACAGATCGTTGGCATATATTGTACAACTGTAGTAGTGAAGCAACGCGTCAGTGCAATGATACTCTTTTAAACAGCCAATGATGCCAATAAGAAAATTGAAGTAAAAAAATTAAAAAGAACGACAACTGCAGGATTCGAACCTGCGCGGGCAAAGCCCAAAAGATTTCTAATCTTTCTCCTTAACCACTCGGACAAGTTGCCAGTCGATGTGAAGTTTTTCAGTTCAGTAATTCATAATAATCTTTTTCTTATGAAAAAGAATGCGGTGTTCGGGTGTTTTGGATATGAGGTGGCTATTTTTATACGACTATGACAGTTTTAATTGAATAAATGCTTAGAATACTGGTACTAATTTTTAACATTGCAGCAAAAAAACTGTGAACATAATACAAATCTAACATGACGAGATAATAATTCTATACTTCCGAATCGGCCAACGAGCTGAACCGAACAAGCACATAGATTCCCTCAATCAAGTTCATAACTATCCACGAAGGCCAGTTTTTGAGTGGTACTCCATGTCTCATTAAATTAGGAATTAACACAAACAAAACCTCCAAAACATGAATTCCGTACACGATGGAAAAGAGCAGCTTTCCTTGAGTCAAAAGTAATCGTGAGAGTTTGGAAAAACCCCTAACTTTGCTCAATGTCACTATCCACTGTCTTTTGAAAGTAGTCACCGCCAGCACCACAAGAAAGGCATACATAAATTTTTCGCCTAATTTCCCGCTCGAATTCAATACTTGGTTTGTTCTGGGAATTGGACGTCCCAATTGCAACGCTGCCTTTCTAGCCATCGCCCGTGTAGTTGCCACCGGTCCCTTTGTCGAGATGGTTTCGTCATATTTGATGCTTATCGGATATGGCGAAATTGACTTGAATTTGTAATATTCAAGCTCCATATGGTCTTCATTGTATTCGATGAGTCGGATGCCTTTGTTGGTGTTGATAGTCGATTCTTCAACTGTCCCATAGTAGACTATTATATCTCTGAGATCAAAGGTTGAGGGCATAGGAAACAGCTAAATCTTGCGACTACTTTATGTGGGCAGTTGAAATTGTTAAATGGAAAAGTTATGTAATTGATTATGGGGTTATTCCATTATTTTACCTTCCTAGAGCTACAATCTTAATATATACTGATATTTCCGAAATGTGGGGAGAGTTGGTGATATTTCACATGATGGAGTGGCTTTCCACACCTTTGATGTGGAAGAATTGCGGAAATTGAAACTACTAAATTAGGCAACAAATGCGTTTTGTGACACGACTTTCCTTAAACAGCAAAAAGAGCCTATACCTGGTTTTCTTTTTTTGCGGAGTCATCACCATCACGAGACTCCTACTTTCAATGAGAACAATGCCTATGCAGTACAACTCATGAGACTTTTGAATCATTTGAGAAGTCTCTCTGACTATGGGTTGATGTGATCGAATTAAATCCAGGCTTTGCCATTATTACTGTTACAGCAAGAGAGTCAACCAGAGGCGGCTAAAACAGGATCAAAATTTACTGTCATATATATGGGACTTGAAGTTTGAAGTTTTTAACTTTGTGAGTTTTTCATGGATTTTTTTTAAATTATTCACTTAAGGATACTGTATTATATTATTTCCTGATGATAGCTACATGCCCCAAACGAAAGCAATGCACAGAAACTGCATTTGAATACAACCACAAGTCATCTGGAGCTTCTTCCACTGAATTTCAGCAAGTAGTTCTTGAACGCCTTACATTTGAGCCAATTTCATATTTCAAGTGGTTTGACAGTGTCTGCACCTTTGCCCGGGAACAAAATGTGTCTTCTATGATCGTATTGAAACATTTCTCCAAGGATATCAATAATGATGAGGAGTACTACTGCGCAGTTGCAAAGAGTATCAAGGAATGCGAGACAAATCCAGATTTGAATGTCTATGTCAATGAAACATTACTCAGATCTGTCGATGCCCAACTTGGTCTGTCAATAGGAGCATTTTCATTGGGTGCAGCCAGTGAAAACTTTGAACGATTGAAGCAATACTTCAGTGAACGTATAAACCCGTTTTATTACCTTAGTTTAGAGTCCCAGTTGAGATTCGACATTACCAATGTGTTGCAATTCCTAAAAGATTTAGATATGCTTTCCAATGTATACTCGTTTGCGTTCCATGGTGAAGCACAATTGACACCTGAATTGAAACTCCAGTGGATTATGAGTGCCTTGAGGGGAAACCAGGAGATCTTATTGGATATACAATGTGACTGGGAGAACATCGTCAAGAACCCAAGTACCTTGAGATCTATATTGACCAGACATCTGAACAGGGCCAAGAGAATCAGAAGAAGTCTAGCAGATCTGATATGAGCTGTGAAAGTGTAAAATTCATCCACTGGGAATTACGAATGAACTATTTAACGAATATGATTAATTATTACAAAATGACCAGGTACAAACAACAAGTACCATTGCATATGCCATTGGAAGGCTGGAAACATCAGGTGGAGATCACCAAAGCATTTTTTTTCAAAAACTACGGAAAGATTGAAGTATTAGTATTATTAATTTATTCTATGTGTATTTTACTATTATTTTAGACATTTATTCTTTTAGCGACAACCAAACGCATACAACATGCTTATAAATGAACATAGCATCCCAATGATAGTAGTAATCAATCGCAAAAACTTAAGTAGTAAACCAAAGCAAAAACAAAAAAAGGGGCGAGCTGGGAATTGAACCCAGGGCCTCTCGCATACTTGTCAGTTACAAAGCAACTGTCGCCCAAAGCGAGAATCATACCACTAGACCACACGCCCTTAGTTGTTTATGATGATTCATAAAAGTAGTAATAAGATACAGGAAGAAAAATATCGTGCGAAACCAAAAAGCACAAAAACTTTATCGATTTTGTTTTATCTCTTCTTTGTATTAAGGTTTTTGTATGTAGCTAATTTGTTCAAGGCCACAACTACCTTAACCTTTTTTGTATTAGTTTATAGTTCTTACCCGAATATGATTTACCCATTTATTTTTTTAATTAAAAAATACACGGATTACAAAATATAAAATTAGATTGTTGTTTCAGTTCTTTAATAGAATGACTTTATTTGTGTTATTATATTTAAGCATTATCCTTACGAACTTCAAGAGCACAACAAATGTTTAATCGTATTGAATTCGGCCATATTTTGAATTCTCCCTTCTGAGTGGTAAGATGCAAAGTAACAAAAATAACGTTATATGTTGTATAATCTGTGTAATTTTTTCATTGAAATATACGAGGTAAATATCTGCAAATATATTCGTATAAATTAATTGAATTAAACAATTTCCTATCTCCATGAGACGAACCATTAGTCTGGAATGCCTAGTTTGTATTAGTGGCACCATGACATCATTAAAAGTAACAAATGTAGCAAAACAAAAATCTAATATCGAAACAAAACATGATCTTGTCTCCGATGCAACATAATAAACGAATGAACAAAAAACTACTCGAAAAAAGACCCGCTTACTTCTGACGTTCCAACACAGAACGCAAGTTAGAGACTTCAAGACAAACCTCTTCTAGCGCCCTTTTCTCTGACCGTACGCTAAAATACCAAATTAAACCATTCACCAGACCACTGAACCCGACAAATGTACTCAACATAGTCAACCAGAAGGTTGGAAGATGAGGAACTAGTGAATTCACTGCAAGAGAACCCTGGATGCATGCTACAATCACCATGGAAATAATGAAATGCCATTTTCTCCAACCTATCTGAAAGGGAATGGTTTCAGCAAGGTAGAATCGGATTTCCTCCATCAAACTCTCTATGGCATTCATCTGTTTATCAATTTTCTCCGCGTAAGACCGATGGCTGGTAGGTGTACTCTGTGGCACTTTCTTCCGTACTAACGAGAGTTCGACACAGTACCCGAAATGATCGGAATATGAACAATTATAAGGAGATGCAAGTCTTTCGTGGAACCTAACGGATGCATCCAAAATCTTGAACAGTTCTGGGTCCACTAAGGCGTAGTCTAATCTGCAAGCTTCGTCAGGTCTTCGATTCAAGCGGAAAGTATTCAATAAAGAATCGCAGGTGACTCCCCCAAGTAACACTTGTTCTTCCGGCGACATTGCGGCGATTTCTTCTTCAGGATAAAGCACCAAGTCCAGCAGCAGGTCGTGGAACATCTTCCACGAGTCCGCCAACCCTCCAATAGAAGTATACAACTCGTGAGGCAAAGTCCCAGGTGGACAATTTAAATCACCAACCAAGATTACGGCATAGCCTGCCTTTTTGAGCAAGTTGATCAACATAGTGCAATCCCAAGCCTGACATGCCCTGTGACACGAGTAAGCAGCATCTCCTGGCCCATACGGAGCATGCATATGGGTATTTAAGAGGGCTATC
Organism: Lizanozyma gosingica; assembly: GCA_030463055.1. Lineage (NCBI taxonomy): Eukaryota > Fungi > Ascomycota > Pichiomycetes > Serinales > Debaryomycetaceae > Lizanozyma > Lizanozyma gosingica. Next base: position 267,335 of record JAKVQZ010000006.1, on the reverse strand, counting down.
TGAGGGCCCAGACCGTCTACCTTTAATATGGTAACACTAATACTCTTACCCACATACCAGTCCCCTCTCCAGAAGGCTGAGGGGCGACCGTTGATGGGGAATCGGTACAAGAAAGTTTCATCAAACGGAACCTTGGATAACACGGCCAAACCAGGCCCCGTGACGATACCTGCCTTAAATTGTCTTCTGTAGGGGAATTTGAGCAGACATACAGACTCCAAGTATTCCCAGTCTTCTTGACACCATATTTCCTGGAATGCGACGATATCGTAATCATCTGGTGTCCCAGGTTGAGACTTAGCCAATCTGTCAGCTATGGCATGTAATCTGGCGGCTCTATGCTTGGAGATGTACTTTAAGCCCCAGGTGTTCAATGTGAGAAGCTTGATTGAACCCTGGGACAGGGGCCGGGAGCTGGACTCGAACCTGGCAGGGACGGTTGCCAATTCAAACGAATTATCTGTTGCCACAAGTGGCTCCTCATTGCGTAGTACAGAAGTCATACACAATGTGAGTGGAACGAATGGGTAGGCGAGTGCACTGTTGGATTAACGGATGAAATATGATGCAATAATGGTCGGTATGCGCGGTTCGCAATGTGATAAGTAACGATGATGATGATATATATATATATATATATGTATATGTATACGTAAATGATACTAATACTAATGCAATTCGTGACAGGTATAAACAAAGATGTTTGTTGTTTTGGTTAAGTTGAAGATGGGAAGAGCTGTGGATTGTTTGGGAGGTAGAAGGTTCGGTATACATTGAGGGAGGGGGCTGGTTTTGTGTCAGGGCGCACGAAAAACAAAAATAGGTGACCGAAGACTCCGACAATTGCGCTTGTACCGAAGTGAAGGAAGCAGTAATAGAATTAGATATATACAGAGAGTAAGCCAGACTTATTGTATGAAGATATTATACTAAGGTAGAGCTAAAGTAAAGGGTATAATATCATAATACAATATCATAATACAATATCATAATCCAATATCATAATACAATATCATAATACAATTTCATAATACAATTTCATAACATAATACGGTGCTATAGCCTCATTTAATCCGGTTCTGGATTCTGTAACCATTTGCATAATTCAGTGAACAGTGTTACAGCGGTTTACATAAGACACTCCGATTATCTAAACGTGCAATATGCAGATCATACGGAGAATTACTACATTTCTACTTTGCTGCATACTGTTATATAAATGAAACTTCTGGTGCTCCGTATAGCCAACCTTCATATCTATAAAGTAGATATTCATTATAGATTAAGAGTATATATATGATGATAAAAGTTCCCTTACCATTTTGAGAAGTAGTGCGAAACACATAATCTTTCATTGCATAATAAACAAACAAATTAGACTTATTAAACCAAAGATTATCATAACATAGGCATAATAGAACACAGATTTAGTGTATGCGTTAGAGAAGCTATCGTGAGCGCGTAGAAGTAGTACACTTGTGATTACGTCCCTTTATCAGAGGTTACTATTTACCAGAAGCTTAATTCCCTGCCCGCTTTTTTCCACAGTTAATATTGTCCTTCGATGACCGATACAGTGGGTGAGTTCAATGTGGAAGAGTTCCAACAGAACATCGACGAATTTGAGCGTCGCTTCGAGGAATGGCTAGGGGACACACGACGGAGATCTCATAGAGAAAAGAAGGAGTATAACGCGCTAGTGGTCAAATTAAAGACCCAAGAACGACAATATGTTAGCGAAATCACCGATCTTCATGACAAAGAACACCGTTACAAGGACCAAGTGCGTTCAAATGTGGAATTATTAGAACAACAACAGGCGAAGATCGCCCAGTTACTGGAATTTGAACTCCAGATGCGTCAGGAGAAGGAACGTTTAGAGCTCCAATTGGCCCAATTGAATGACGAATTCAACCGTGTATCGGAGAAAATCCACCAACGACATGTTGACATCAGAGAACAACAGAGCAAAGACTTAGCAGAACTTCTCAAATATCAGACATATTTTGGTTTGGAAGTCAAGCCAGTGGGTGAAGAAACATTGGTATTCATATTCACCAAGATCGACGCCAACAACAGTGATAGAGAGTTCACGTTTGAAATAGATATTTCAGAGAATAGTCTTCGTATCAACAGTACCAGTCCACAGATCCCACGCAACCAGATAGACGAGTTGGAACGAGAGTTTTCTGTTCATCTGGATATGTCCAAGTTTCTCCCCCACATCAGAAAGTGTTTCCAGCAAATAGCATAGAGTGAAATATGGGATTATAAGTATTTGTCTATTATATACTCTTTCCAACGTAGAATACGTACCCTGGAGTCGAACCTGGTTAAGCATTGACCAAAAACACTATATACAGTACGATAAATTAATGTGAGAATTACGTGTTCAAGTTTAAAAGATCTACATTGACGCTATCCCACTACTAAATCAATCAGTATCTAGTAAAGGACATAGCCAAAGCGCCTATTACATTAGCAAAAAAGATGCTTTTTAAATTGGTGATAATATCATTCATCCTCAGCTTGTGTAACGCTAGCATATTTGATTTCGTTAACCAGGCGTTTGGTGGTCATGGCCATCACCAACACCAGCAACAACAACAGCAGCAATGGAACATCGAAAACGAGTTCCTCAACAGTCATTGTTCCAAGTTCCTCTGTAAGGATACTTTAGCATGTGTGGAAGGACCTAATGAGTGTCCTTGCCCTTATCCTAACAGTCAGTTGAGATGTCCGTTGCCTAATGGAGGATATGTGTGCATCAGTAAACCTGCTGGTGATATATCGATGCAGTACAATGATCCTGAAATCAATTTCCAGATAGATGCACGCGACAACTCCATCCGTGACTGTGGATGGGTCAACAGAGCCTACAAGGGAGAACTTTAGAGGATATATATGTATATATGATATAAGTGAAAGGTTATGTAATGGGGAAAGGTTATGTAATGGGGATAAATATATATCCGATGAAATGATGGAGGTAGTGTAAGACAGTTAGATTTTACAGAACCTTCTTGTTATGTAATATATTACGTAAGCGATGCGATGACTATTCGCACTTCGGCATCGGTGATTCATATTCTTTGATATCTTCATCAGTATAGTCATCAACTTCATGATCTGCATATGTGTTCCTGAAGTTGAAGCAACACAGATTCGTACGAAATTAGAGGAGCCTCTATGGTTATGCATAGAACAGAAAGAAATATGATAACAATTAAATTCTTACTAAAAGAATAAGCTAAAGTATGAAAACTCTGATATTTTATAAGACCTACTAAACATTGGAGTATATTAATACTGTAATCGAATTCATTGTGCTGGACACTCCACTGGACACTCCACATATCCCCATTATATGAACCTAGACATTCAAGTATGTATTGCACGTGATGATAACGACTACAAACTGATATCACGGCAAAGAAGATACAATATGACTCATTTATATACGCGCTACCACACACAATCGGTCTCTTATTTAGTCATATAGTGGGAAAACGGCGCACGCACAAAAACGGCGGCGCTCCCGTCCCCCGCTTTTCGCCATAAGCAGATATCGATTGGCCCAGAAGTGGCAGATATAAAGTAGCGATAGAGAACAAAAAATTTTTCAGATCATTTATTGATTTTTCTTTTCTTTCTCTTTCTTTCTTTCGTTCTTGTCAAGCAACAGACTTTTATTCCTGATGTTGTCCGCCAGACAGACGCTCAGCCGTGCCCCCCAGAGACGGGCGGCCCTTTTGGCCAGATCTTTGGCATCGAAAGCTTACTCCCACCAAGTGCCCTCAGAATACGAATCCAGAACTCCCCCCTACGCTAAATTGCTTGCAAACTTAGACACCGTACGCCATATTTTGGGAAACCAGCGTTTGACGCTCGCTGAGAAGATCTTGTACTCACATTTGTGCAATCCCGAAGAGAGTTTGGCCAATGCCAACGGTTCAGTTGCCAACATTAGAGGTAAGGAATACTTAAAGTTGCATCCAGACAGGGTTGCCATGCAAGATGCTTCCGCTCAAATGGCTCTTTTGCAATTCATGACTTGTGGTATGGCATCTACCGCTGTGCCAGCTTCCATTCATTGTGACCACTTGATTGTGGGTAAAGAGGGTGCTGAAAAGGACTTGACCAAGTCTATTGCAACCAACAAGGAGGTTTTCGATTTCCTCCAGAGCTGTGCCGAAAAATACGGAATCCAGTTCTGGGGCCCCGGTTCCGGGATCATCCACCAGATCGTCTTGGAGAACTTTTCAGTTCCCGGGTTGATGATGTTGGGTACTGATTCACACACTCCTAATGCCGGTGGTTTGGGTGCTATAGCCATTGGTGTGGGTGGTGCAGATGCCGTGGATGCCTTGACAGGCACCCCATGGGAGTTGAAGGCTCCACAGATCTTGGGTGTTAAGTTGACTGGCCAATTGAATGGCTGGAGCAGTCCCAAGGACGTCATTACTCATTTGGCAGGTTTACTCACTGTCAGAGGTGGTACTGGCTATATTGTTGAATACTTTGGCGAAGGTGTGCAGACATTGAGTTGTACAGGTATGGCCACTATTTGTAATATGGGTGCTGAAATCGGTGCTACTACTTCGACTTTCCCCTACCAAGAAGCTCACAAGCGTTACTTGGTGCAGACCAACAGAGCTCCAATTGCTGAAGCTGCTGAAATCGCCAATAAGGAATTCGGTTTCTTGAGAGCTGATGACGGTGCAGAATATGATAAGGTAATTGAAATTAACTTGTCTGAATTGGAACCTTCCGTCAATGGTCCATTCACTCCAGATTTATCCACTCCCATCTCTAAGTTGGGCAAGACCGCAGCAGAACAAGGCTGGCCATCAAACGTTTCTGCTGGGTTGATCGGCTCCTGTACCAACTCCTCCTACCAAGATATGTCGCGTGCAGTTTCCATCATCAAGCAGGCCGAAGAGGCTGGTTTGAAGCCTAAGATCCCATTCTTTGTGACTCCAGGTTCGGAACAAATCAGGGCCACTATTGAAAGAGATGGTTTGATTGACACTTTTGAAAAGAACGGAGCCATTGTCTTGGCAAATGCCTGTGGCCCTTGTATTGGTCAATGGGATAGAACAGACGTTGACAAGAACTCAACTGAAACAAACGCCGTCTTTACATCATTCAACAGAAACTTTAGAGCCAGAAACGATGGTAACAGAAACACCATGAACTTTTTGACTTCCCCTGATATGGTCACCGCCATGATCTATTCTGGTGACATGAGTTTCAACCCTATCACTGATTCCATTACCAAGGAAGATGGTACTGAGTTCAAGTTTTCTCCACCAGTTGGCGATGAATTGCCTCAAACTGGCTTCATCAAGGGCAGAGACGAATTCTACCCTGAACAAAACCCACAACCTAAGCCCGAAGTTCCAGTTAATGTTTCTCCAGAATCCGACAGATTGCAATTGTTGGAACCCTTTGCACCCTGGAACGGAGAGGAATTGTCAACTAATGTTCTTTTGAAGGTTGAAGGAAAGTGTACCACTGACCACATTTCCGCTGCTGGTACTTGGTTGAAGTACAAAGGACACTTGGAAAACATCTCCAACAACACCTTAATCGGTGCTGTTAACAAGGAAACCGGTGAAGTCAATAAGGCCTACGATTTGAATGGTGATCAATATGGTATTCCCGAATTGATGATCAAGTGGAAGGAAGAGGGTAGACCATGGGTTGTTGTTGCTGAACACAACTACGGTGAAGGTTCTGCTAGAGAACATGCTGCCTTGTCTCCTCGTTTCCTCGGTGGTTCTATCATTTTAGTCAAGAGTTTTGCTCGTATCCACGAGACTAACTTGAAGAAGCAAGGTATGTTGCCTTTGACATTTGCTGATGAAGCTGATTACGACAAGATCTCCAGCGGTGACTTGTTGACCACTAAGAACTTGAGAGATATGATTTCCAAGGACGGTAACAACGGTGGTACCATCACTGTCCAGGTTACCAAGAAGGATGGAACCACTTTTGACATTGTGGCTAAGCATACCATGTCCAAGGACCAAGTTGAATTCTTCAAGGCTGGGTCTGCTATCAACTACATTGGTAACTTGAAGAAGCAGCAAACTGCTTAAATTATAGACACACATTGCATATCCTTGTATTTTTAGACTAATAAACTGATTTCAATTCGTGACGGGCCTGAGTCAATGGATGACACTGAACATTCTTTAATTCTAGCAAAGTTGCTAAAAATATTGTATTTATTATTTGGTTTTATTCGTTATAATTTATTTGAATTTGAATATTCTTCATACTACATTGAATTAATTTCTAGTGAGTGACTTTGAATTGGTAAATTAAGCACGATATTTCAGTATGAGTTTTCTTAAAGGAAAGGAACAACACTATTATTTAATAGGATGATATCGAAAACTCCATACAATTAACAGATGTGATCAGTTAATTATTGAGCAGAAATAATTCACCTAAGATTACTCAAATGAGGTAAGTTACGTAATTTATGTATGAATGAAAGTTAAGCAAAATCAGATATCCAAAGAAGAAATCGCTACTTGTTCACCTTATTGTAGAATTGCGTATTGCTTCTTTGCACTATTGGTGATAACTTCCGTATATTTATTTCTTTTAGCATTTTAGAGACTAAACCACAGTAATCACATGAAAATGGCTATTATATGATACTACTATATACAATAATACCATTTTATACAACATTTAATACCATTACATATTGCGGTATTACCATGTGCGTACTTGGTATGTTTTTCAATATGGCACATTACGTCATGTTGCCTAAAAAGGAAAAATACTCCTAATTTCGTGCTTTATTACATATTACATTCACAGTAATTTCTTCTCTACATAACTATGAGTTAACTATGCTTCCAACATCCATGGCCTACTCCGCTACTCATCTTGTGTGCGTAAATGTGTATTATGAAAAAAATGAATAAAAGTGATGAAAACAAATGACAAAAGAATTAGAAGTAGATAATAAGCAAAATAGGGCCTCGTAGGGGAGATCCTCGTGAAAAGTGGTTCTAAGCATCAATCAAATCACCGCTCTTGTCTGGGTCCTTCTCGTCGTCATCTTCAGCCTCGGCTTCTCTGGCTCTGTCGTAGAATTCACCCAAGATTTTAGGACTGATTCTGTTCAACAATTCCTTGGGGTAGATTCTCAACAATGACCAGGCCTGGTCCAAGGACTCGAAGATAGTTCTGTCTTCGTAAGCACCCTGGGTAACAAAGGTCTTTTCAAACTTTTCCAAGAACTCCAACGATAACTTGTCTTCGGTGGACAAGGCTTCCTCACCGACAACCGACTTCATGGCTGCGGCATCCTTACCAATAGCGTACTTGGCGTACAACTGGTTGGACACATCACCGTGGTCCTTACGGGTCATACCCTCACCAATGGCAGACTTCATCAAACGAGACAACGAGGGCAACACGTTGATGGGAGGGTAGATACCCTTGTTATGCAATTGTCTATCGATAAAGATCTGGCCCTCGGTAATATACCCGGTCAAATCGGGAATAGGGTGGGTGATATCATCATTAGGCATGGTCAAAATAGGAATCTGGGTGATAGAACCGTTTCTACCCTCAACTCTACCAGCTCTCTCGTAAATGGTAGACAAATCGGTGTACATATAACCAGGGTAACCTCTTCTACCGGGCACTTCTTCTCTAGCAGCAGAGATTTCTCTCAAGGCATCGGCGTATGACGACATATCAGTCAAGATGGTCAAAACGTGTCTCTCGGTCTGATAGGCCAAGTACTCAGCCGTAGTTAAGGCCAAACGGGGAGTGATGATTCTCTCAATGGTAGGATCGTTGGCCAAGTTCAAGAACAACGTGGTTCTTTCCAATGAGCCGTTCTCCTCGAAATCTTGCTTGAAGAACCTCGATGTTTCCAAATTAACACCCATGGCAGCGAAGACAATGGAGAAGTTCTCCTCGTGTCCGTCGTGAACGTCCTTGGTGGGTCTAACCAAACCGGCTTGTCTACAGATCTGGGCAGCAATTTCATTGTGAGGCAACCCGGAGGCAGAGAAGATTGGAATCTTCTGCCCTCTAGCAATGGAGTTCATAGTATCGATGGTGGAGATACCCGTCAGGATCATTTCTTCTGGGTAGATACGGGCAAAGGGGTTAATGGGAGACCCGTTGATGTCCAAATAGTCCTCGGCAAAGATCTTGGGACCCTTATCGATAGGTCTACCAGAACCATCGAAGATTCTACCCAACATATCTTCGGAAACAGCGATCTTCAAGTTCTGGCCTGTGAATTCCACCCGAGTCTTCTTCACATCAACACCGGTGGTACCCTCGAACACCTGGACAATGGCCTTGGAACCTCTCACCTCCAACACTTGACCGGCTCTGACTGTTCCGTCAGGCAAAGTCAAGTTGACAATTTCATTGTAACGGGGGAACTTGACGTTGTCCAAAATGACCAATGGCCCGTTAACACCCTGAACGGTGTTGTAGTTGATCCGGGGCTTGACCTTGAAGCCCTCAGTCACGGCCTTCTTGTTTAACTCAAATAACTCCTTATCGGACAACATTTGTGGTTCAATTGATGGTGGATGTTGTACGGGTAGAGGGTTAAAGATAAAGTGTGGTTTCTGGTAGTATTTTGAGGTTCAACGTTTTGATAAGAGAATTTTTCCAATCGGCGTGGGCGATAACCGGGGCCCAGAATTACTTACGGACGGAGATGTACGCGCGGAAAAATGGGGGTAGTAATATATTCCAATGAACATTGATATAGATATATGAATTTATGTATTTAGTATATTGTGTACTATATAGTATTAATTACAGTGCATAGTATATAGTATAGACTATAAAATATAGTACAGAGATATTGTACATAGAATATAGTGCATTTCTGTGTCTATTCTATTTGAGTTTGAATTAAGGGACTTCGTCACTCGCTTAGTCACATTAATTATAGTGACATTACTACAGTGCACAGAATGGTATTAATAACGAGTACAATCCAAAATACTATTTCAGTATAAATCAACGTATAATATATTCTATACAAGGGACAGTACTGCGTTATGTGTAATGTATTAGCATATGATGGATAGTCTAGAATTCTTTCATCCTTGTGCTTTATTGATTGTTACATTTGTCTAAGTGCTGCCTATAGTATTATAAAGGGAGCAGTTGTGGACTCTGTAGTGACCGACTGATTTTGACCATTATTATGCTGGAATCAGGTAATCATGTATGTTAACACCTAGCAATTGTGTATGATGCATTGTACACTATTTTATTACGACAAGGTAGGCTACTATAGGAAATATATAATATTACATTGGTGCATATGTTAGTATATTACGTTAATTAATACGTTAGTTTATATGTTAGTTTATAATGTTAGTTTATTATATTATTTATTACGTTAGTTTATTATATTAATTATTACGTTAGTTTGTTAAGTTAGTAGTGTAGTATGTTAGTATATCAATTATTACATTAGTAGATGTAGAGTTTGTGTATTCGATAAAGTAAAGTAATATATCAAACTTTACCCCAATTATCACTGTTCTACCATAAAGAACACCCGAAGTTCACCCAAAACTATCCTAATAATATCTCAGTATCCGAAAGTACTAATGAAACAAGATATCTGCTACTTGCAAAGTATCTAATCATGTTTTCTCATGTAATACCAATACAATCCCTCTCTACTTGTGAATTATATCCCAATCATGTTTCACCTTATAAGATATGATGAAATCTCTCACGTTCAAATTGCGGAGAATCTCGGGTGGTCCCTTCCTACCATCTCCCAGACTCTCAATTATCATCTGTTGATACAATTTTTCCATTACTGAATGGAAGTCAACGGCAACAAGCAGACGTGATGCATTAGAAACCTCCTGTTCCAACGTTCCAGCGTTGGATTTGCCAGGCGACGACAATGCACCATCAAGCTGTCGTTGCAAACATTCGCTTGCACCATATACTTGCTCGAGAATTGCGTGCATGCTATATGATTTGGAATCAGGACGTGGCTCTTTGCCTATATGAAGCAAGAAATAATCCAAATTAATAATGATCTTGCTTACAACTAATAAGAACTTAAGGAACTCCCGAATGGAAAGACGACTAAACGGTAAACGCAAGATACGATGTGGAATAATTACCTTTTTCCGAGCTCCACCTGAGCCATTGGAACCAGTAGGTGAAGCAGTTCTAGACACAGAAGTTTGTATTTCCTCTTTATGTGGAGATACTCCCCTAGACGCATTCTTCTGATCTTTTATCGAAAGTCTCCTTTGTCTGTTTAGTGTTTTTGATGATAATGGGAGTTTGATTTGATCTCCCAATTTGATTACCTTCTCTGAATATCCAACAACCACCGGTACAGGAGACTGATTTGAATTTCCTGCTAGATCAATCTCAGTGTTGGTACCTGTTTCTGCAACCTTTTCTTTATCTTGTTCTTCATCTTCACCTTTCAACTCCATCTGCTTTTCTTTTATTGCATCGTAAAACTCGGAATTCGGAAGATATCCTCGTAACCCTTCAAGATAGGGGAAGTCGACCCCAAACAACGAATGAAGCTGGATCTGCAATCTAATCAAATTTTCCAAGAAGTTGTTGATTACAAGTATGTTCTGGGAAATGAACTCGCCAAAACCTATAATGGGTTGGCCGTAGAATAGCAAGCCTGTCTCTGTCTTGTAGAATGCCATCAGTTTAAGAACATCGAATTTCTCTAGCCGTTGCTTCAACAAATGCCGTCGTATTTGTAGAACATTATACTGTTGATATTCTTTGACCTCTTCTTCCAAAGATGCTAGAGCTTGGTTGTACTTGGTTACCAATGCATCTCTTTGGGCACTCAACATTTGTGTCTTGTTATCCATGCTTTCCCTAGCCAATTCTACCTCCACATTCAAATACTTTATACGGTACTTCAAGTTATCGAGAGCTGCAGTTATGGTATTCAATTCGATATTGAGATTGAGCATCTTCAACTTGTTGAATTGGATTGTTAGAAACTTGGTGGAATGTAACATTTCCTTATCTAACTCCTGGGATCCCAAATGCTGGTGACCCACCAAGTCGAAAATCGCATTGACCTGATCCTGACTCTGTTTGTGTACCAACTCTACTGCCCTTTCGTTGGCAATTAGCAGGTTGATTTCTTCCTGACACAGAATACATAGCTTTGGCTTTTCTAGCACTGTCTTTGCCATCAGACACACAAAGCATCTGCGTGTCTCTGTTGTGTGTGCCATGTGCTCTGGTGATGGACGAATTCTCTGGTTTTCTATATTGTCATTGCCTTAGTAGTGAAAGAAAGACGTAGATATAAAGAGATAACAATTGCAGTATTATTTGCCCCAGATTATGTAAGAGGGCGGGAAAGTGCCGGGTAACGGGTTGGAGACAAGGATAAGGTATAAGGAATATGCTTTGAAAAGAATAGAGATGCAACTATTACAATGAATAAAAGTCCGGTGGCAACTATGGGAACGTAAACATATCCCTGAATTATGAACATGATCATATGTATATATATCAAAATTTCAATATATATATATATACATATATATATATATATATATATGAATGTGAAAGAGTATATATCCTGCTTGGAATGCGTATATTCCTTGTACTATAAATAAGGAAAAATGCTTATGCTGTGATGAAGGAATTATCGTACATGGCATCGTACATCTGATTACTTCTACTAGCATTATACTATAAACTATGCAACATTCTCTAGTTTCTCTCAGCAATGGAACCACATATCATGCGCAAATAATTAAATTAGTGTAGGCTGTACTGGTACGAATAGATCACAAGGAAAGGAACAGAACAAAAGTTCTGGAAGTGTATTTATTCCCTCTATTTACATCCATTTTACTTCTTGTATCGTGTGCCTTAAATTGGCAATTCAAAGTCTAAACCTTAAAGCCAGATTAAAAATGATTTATATTTTACTGTGTATGTTAGTTTTTGATCTATACATACTTGGCAGTGTATGTTCCATGTAACGTATGTTCTTTATTCTTTTACAGTGTCTGAGTGTATTCTTCAATACATAACTTCTTCTACATAAAACAATAAAAAAATACTACATGTACAAGTCCCAGTACCCTCAGTTTATTCCCTACCTCCGTCAATAACTACCTAAATAAAACTATACCAATTATACACATCTTCCCACACTAACCTCTTCCGATACCATCTTCTCTCTGGCACGTAAATCATGACTTTCTGGAAAGGCCTTCATAAAGGTCAAAACAGGAAACTGATAGCGCCGCACACGGCCATCGCCGAATTATCACGAAATTTCACAATATACTCCTTTTAGATTATTCACTATTACACATTTAACAGAGATAGCAATATCATATATCATATATCATTCATATAAAGACCAGAAAGGAACTTGCCACTCATTGGATACCTGCGGTAGGGTCTACGAAACAATACATATATTTATATATATACACATATAAATAAATTAGACGGAAATCTCTGGAGAAAGCCGGCTGTTATTATCGTTCACATTCCGTCAGTGATGGACTCCCTCAAAATGAGACGGAGCAACAGCTCAAAATTGGAAGTAAACAACGGAAAACCCTACAACGACACTAGGCCACTTCGGGTGGCCGTTATTGGAGGTCAAAAAAGTGGTAAAACTTCACTTATTTCCAATATTCAATTGGGTGTTCACAATGACACTTACTACCCCACAACCAAGGTCCACACTACGTTGTTTGAATTCACTCCTAAAAGTCCCATATCCCGTGCCGCATTCGACGAGCTCTCGTCCAGTCTGCTTGCAGACCTTACAGCTGACATCGGCAAAGCTGGCGGTGCGGTGTGTTTAAGTACTTCTGTTGCCGCGGCCTTCAACAAGAACAAGTCGAACTCTATGATGGCCACGGCACAGAAATTGCGTCGCAGTTCGTCGTCTAAGTCCAGTAGGAGTGGGAGCGATGGCCAGCCAAATGGCGCTGATTCCGACTACGTGGTGCACTCTAGAAATAAGTTCTATGCTACTTTTAACTCCAAGAAAGAATTACAGGAATACGCTCTTCTGTGTCCTACGATGGGATCTGCTACTACTTCTGATGAAAGCCATGAATCAATCTGGCCATTGCCTCGTGTTTCTCCCATTTTGGTTGAATTAATCGATACCCCTGCGTTTAAGCCAGACCAGGTGATACCTTTTCTTGAAAGTTCGCTTTATAAAAAGCTTACCAAGGAATACTTGCATAACTTGTACAACGAACAGGCCAAGCCTGTTCTGACCAGTCCTCTCTTGGTGGCCAGCGGAGCCAGTGAGATGAACGGAAATTTGGATGGTTATTTATTTGTGTATTCGCCCATTCCCTCCGAAAACCCCCCATCGTACGAGGTGGAAGAGTCTAATACAAATTCTGCCACTGGATCTACTCAGGTGGGAGCGCGTGTCACTCAGATGGCAACCAATAGCTCAGGAGGTTCGATTCCAGGGGACAACACTATGGAACTTTTGACCACGATGAGAGATGTTCTAATGGAAGCGTGGGAAGAATACCACACTTATACTACTAGCTGGATTCAAGGTCAGGAAGCGGATATATATCTGTTCAAACAGGCCATGAAGAATATGTGGAAACTCGGCTCTAATGATGCTCCAGGCCTGCAGGGAATGGTACGCAAGCATTCAGCAGATGGAGTTACAGTAGTTGAGGTGCCTGGTAATTGTGGGGGACTACCACCCATCTGGATCGTCTGTACCCATATAGACAGTCCATTGGTGGCTCCTAAGTTGGTTGATGAAGGGATCAGGTTAGCTAAGAGCTGGGGATGCGGCTTTGTCACAGTTGATAATAAACGTGCAGTGGATGAGAGCTTGGCTTTTATGATTAGGGATATTGCCGAAAGACATCGGTCACTGAAGAAGAAGAAGTAATTTAACAAATCGTAATACGTTGATAAATGGGATGGCATAACAGATCTGGGGTATTAAATCGGGACGGTTTCTGGATGCCAATGTAGGAATATGTTTATTTAAATTTGCTATGTAGATGGATATATAGCTACGGAATAATTCACCAAATAATATTATTGAAGTGTATAATGTTTTAAATGCATTGTTGAATAATACATTATTACAAATAATTTTTGAAGATGCTATGGATATAACGAATATACCTTAAAATTACGGTTTTGCTCTTCCGGAAGATTTTATTCTACTCTAATCTCTATCCTTAAACTTTATTGGTTTCATAATTGGTATGTATGAAATACATATCAAACACATTCAATGCAAAAAAACAAAATTCACTTTCTAACCGGAACCTATTATTCCATATTTCCTACTTGCAACCTACTCTGCATCGGCTATAGCAACACCCAAATGAGAATCACCCTGTCCGAAGTAGAGAAGCCATTTCCCTTTGAACTGGACCAAACCCTCGCAGAAGACCACCTTGTTCACCTGACCGTTCAACTCGTTCAGAGCTTCAGGAATCAAGAACGGCTTCTCCAACCGAGCAACCGGGCCCTTTCTTATATTATCATAATCCACAAGCATCTGACTTACAGAATAAGTGCCCTTGGGAAGCAGTCCCTGGCCGGCAGTGCTGGCATTATAAAAGAAAACCCATTGGTTCTTGCCGTTGTCCAATTTAACCGGGGGAGGACCACTCTCGATCAACTGGTCTTCATGCGGGAAAAGACCATCGGTGAAAGTGTTTGAATTAGAGTTATTACCTGGAAGCAGCCAGTGCACCAAGTCTGTGGATTCGGCGAGATGCAACGAAGCATCCCCCCAAATCATGTAATATTTCCCGTCAGGGCTCTTCTCGGGGAATATGGCTCCCAGCTTTGACCACAGGTTGCGGAGCCGAGGTTGAGCGTTGATATCGTGGATTATTTCCAACCACAGGTCAGGGACCAAACTGGGGTACTTTTTCCAGTGGAGCAAGTCATCCAGTACTGCCACACATAATCTAGCAACATAACGATCGTACGACGTGTAGGTGACAATGAACTGCCCCAGTTCCGGGTGGCGGACGATTCTGGGGTCCTCACAGCCACCACCAAGCTCCCATTTCTCGGTGGGAGTGATGATTGGGTGGGACAATTTGGTGAAATTGAAGCCGTCGTCGCTCCAGGCGAGTCCGATGGTCGAAGTGCGGTGGGTCTTGTCCTGTGCACGGTATAAGAGGAATACATAGCCGTCAATGACAATTGCCGCTGCGTTGTAGAGGTACCCGCTCTCAAAATCGAGGTTGGGGTCCGGCTTGAGGATAGGGTTGTGGGCGTATTTGTGGAAGGGCCCGATTGGGAATGCCTTTGGTGGAATGTAGTGGGGGTCGCCTACAACGGAGTGCTTTCCGATATTGGGCAATTGCATAGTGTACAGCAACTTAAGAGGAGTTGTAGAAAAGAAATAAAGAATACGATAAAGAAGGAAAGAAAACAGAAAGAAGAAATGAAGTATATTCTTATTGTAACAGTTGAATTAATGTGGAGTAAATGTGGGGGGGGGGGACGGAATTTTGAGTACGGCACGGAATATATGGAAGGATTAGGCAGTTGGTGGAATAGCTTGGGTATCATCATGTTTTAACTTTATAAGTGGTATATAGTGGAAGATATGGAGAATATGGAGAATATGGTTATCCTGGGGTATATTTCTGCCATTAGCTTACAATATTATATTGCTATAACTGCAAACTTAAAGGATTGCCTCAAAACCTCAAATACTGATTCAACAAGTGAGTATTCTGTAACTTGGTGACGTCAGTGCCACAATTTGTTAATTGTCAATGCCAACAGAACTATATGAAACCAGTTATGGTCTCCGATCTGGTTGTTTTAGGAAAGAACAGAAGGACTCACACTACTACATCAATACTTATTTCCATTATTTTCTTTATTTCCATTATTACCATAACATCTATTCTTTCCATTATTTTAATTATTTCCATTATTTCAATTATTTCCACCACTTTATCCCCCAGTACACCAGTCCAAGTAATTCACAGCTTGCAATTAGCATATGCTTTGTACCATAGAAAAGAGAAGCAATTACTAATCTCATTCTATCTCCTTCCATTTCCTCTGTTTCTATGCTTATTTCTGCTTATCGTTAACTTAATACGCGCTACCACTAATAATTACCCGCCCTTAATTATCACCAAAAAAAAATGAACCTGAGGCAACCACTAAGAAAGACACTAGGCTTCGTTATACGCCTCTTTCTTTTTCTCACCCATTCATTAGACGTTCGCTCCAGACACTAGTCCAGGTACACGATTCGATCTACAGCAGCAGACTACCGTGGCAGGCCACACAGAGCTACAGAAGAAGAAAGAAGAAATAAGAACAAGAAAAAGTCAACATCAACAGATAAGATCATAATACATTTGTGTAATACGCTGCACCACCACACTACTCTGCATTGGCAATATCCACTCAATTATAGTACTAGCCACTGTATAATACACTGAATTGTTGGCGCATTGACTGATTTACTAAAATCGCTTGATTGATTTACTGCACTATCCGTCTATTCGAAAAAGAATTACTATGGGACAACTCTTATCGCACCCGGTAGAGGAGAAGACCATCGAGCACCAGAGCCATGAGCTGCTTACCTATTGCATTGGGTCGATGCAGGGCTACAGAATGACCATGGAAGACGCCCATGATGTCAAGTTGCGTGAAGACGAAAGCGTTGGAGTGTTTGGGGTGTTTGACGGACATGGAGGTAAGCAGTGTTCGATTTATCTTAGCGAGCATTTGCCTCGGCTGATCTTCAGACGGTTGAATCAAGCAGACCCCTTGACTGCCACCGACATTTCCAGGAGATCTCTTTCCAATGGTAGTCATGCTAGCTGTCCTAGCCATTCAAGTCACGGAAGTCATTCCATCAAAGTTTCGGAAAGTGCACTTGAAGACTCAGAAAGTAATGATACTCCAGGTCCTGCAAAGTCGGCTTCTCCAGAGACTCCTCATATCCACATGCAACCCAAGCCTAAAGCAAACAACCGTTTCACTGATGGTGTGCAAACCCCCACCTTGCGTCAGCGACAGTCAATTATCAAAGACTGCTTCTTTGCCGTTGATAAACAGTTAGAAGGTAGTCCCAGCTTGGTTAACTGCGGGTCTACGGCAATTGTGGCCACGTATTTCAGAGATCAATACATTATTGTTGCCAATACTGGTGATTCACGGTGCATTCTTTCTGTGGATGGCCAGGCCAAGAACATGTCGTTTGATCACAAGCCTACAATCATGAACGAACGCATCAGAGTGGAAAACAGTAACGGGTACATTCTCAATAGCCGTATCAATGAGATTCTTGCACTTTCTAGAGCGTTTGGCGATTTCAAGTTTAAGTCACCCTATCTTTCCTACACCAAGAACAAGTACATTTTGCAGAACGTGCCCGAACATATCCGCAAGCAGACATTGGAGTCTGTGATTCCCAAACGACATCCCAAGTTGGTGCACTTACCACCCGAATTGTACCAGATTACAGTGGAGCCTGATTTCCTCGTGTATGATCTCAAGCACAATGCAAACCCCGAGTTTATGGTGATAGCATGCGACGGGATCTGGGACTGTTTCAAAAACAAAGAGTTGGTGAAATTGATCCGGGACAAGTTGGGTTTGGGGTGGCAGTTGCCCAAGATTGTGGAGTTTGTGTTAAACGAGTGTTTGGTGATGGCCAATAACTACACAGGTATAGGGTTCGACAACATGACAATGATCATTGTGGCCTTCCACCAGCTGGGAACTATGGCCGAGTGGTATGATACAATGAGAGATAAAGTGTTGAAGGAGAAGAATGTGGTATAGTGGTAGTTCCAGATTGGTATCTTTATGTAATTGTTTGTCATATAGATATGTATCCATAGATGATTTATACGCATATCATAGATAGATACGTTGTCAGATGTATGGGTATATTAAGGTATACACATAATTTAGCATTACATAGCATCGCGGTGCAATTATAATAAATTGGACATCATAACAAACAAATTGTATTAAACTAAGAAATTCCACCAAATTTAATGCCATATTTGATTGATTAGTCGGTGTAAGCCAATAAGTTAATTATCAGTTAAGTCGAAGTGTTGAAAGAGTGCATTAGGTACAATGTGCGGAAATGTGTAATAATCTTACCTTCAGTTATGCTATAGTACTGTTAAAGAAGAGCGAATCTACATTTGTAGTTAGTAGTTTAGTAGCTATCAAATAACATGATATGTGTTTTCACTAATAATGGAATTGGGGATATCACTGTTCGACAGAGGTCTTCAAGAACAGTAGGAGTAAATATGGAAAATTCATATGAGAATATCTGTTAAATCTAATAAGTCCTGGTGAGTATATAAGTTGGCAAATATGAATAGTGGCAAGCGAGTTCCGAGCCATAGGTATGGATGACAACAGACTAGTTTCAATTTACTGCAACATAAGCAGACATATAGTGTACATTAACAAGCAATATCATTCTACATACTACAATATACTATAATTTACTATAAATTACTATAATATGCTATAATATGCGATAATACACTATAATATATTATAATATACCATAACATACTATATTTTAGGTTTAGGCGTAGGTCGATATGTATATCCAGTCTAAGTAATAAAGTAGTAAGTCAAAAGAGTCTCATGAACGGTCCCTTTTATACCTGTGGCTGCGATCAGAGCAAGTATATTATAATAACTAAAGAAACATAACCTGTGTAAAATGAGGCTTCAGTACCGAAAGGAGAAGTAAGACAATTCCTAAGACGAACTAAGTAGGCATTCTAGACCTGACCTGGCTCTATAATATACTTTAGTACACCATAACATACTATAATATACCGTAACATACTGTAGCATACTGTAATATACAGTTATACACAGTTATGTACTGTTATATACTATAACATACTATTACATACTTCACACACTTAACATTCTTTACATATATCTGTTTTTGCAGCTATCGCACTTTCTCTGCCAAAAAATGTACATTTAAGATAAAAAAAATAGTACTGGTAAAAATCCTATCAATATTTTCTTTCCATACATATATCCATTACATGTGCTTGTATCTCCAATCTCTATACCCTTATATATCCTTATATACCCATATAACCCATATATACCCATATATACCCAAACCATTTCTGCATTACCAACCAGTGTAGTTCATCCCATATTCTCTCTTATGCCGTTCGATCCTCCATTTATGTGGTGCAAAATGGGTAACAAAAAACATCCGATTCCAAAGTCAAAATTCACCCCATCTTTCATCTTCCACATGCAGCCTTTGCAGTTGCACTGATTCGTACGGGCTAAAAGACGACTTCCACATTCGCTGGCTGTGTGTGCTTCTGCCCCAACTAGTGGGACTATCTATTCATTTACATACCCATTCGGACTTTGCGTCGGTGTAAATCCACTAGTGGTATTTTTATCTGGCGATCTTCACTCCAGACGCCCAGTGGGCCAATTGCATTTACCACGGCCGGGCTACCCCGAGAATACCCGAAACAGCCTCCAGTGGCCGCTACAGCCTTATAGACAAAGTTATACCGAGTTTTACCTGGTGGTGGGAAAACTGTTCTAAACTCCGAAAATACTACTAATAGATTGCTATAGTGGGACTTGGTGTATTATTTAGTGCACTTTTTGATATACCACTAGGAAGGAGTACTATAATCGGTAAACTGCTTTTACTTTACTGAAGTCCATATTAGTGCACTGTTACATTACTGAGCACTATTTCATAGTATTCCATTATACTGCATTCTCCTTTCCAATTTATTCAATCATGTCTGCCTTCACCGTGTCGCCATATTCAGATCCGGTGCTACGACTTGTTCAAGACCCAGATCTCAACAAAATCAAGGCAAAGTCAGACGCACTAGTGCAGTTGATCCAGGGCTTCCCGCTCACTGAACGCAAAGTACTGAAACTCTGTTCTGCAGCATTTTCCATTCTCCAGGCTTTGGAGAAACTCAACTTGCACTTGAAGTCATGGGAGTTCCTCTCCTTGGACATCAACTCCGATAACCATTTCGACAATAAGGGAAAGGATTCGCTCAAGTCTTTCAATGTCAGCTTGGCGGATAAAGTGTTATACCGATGCCAGGACATGCAGGCTAAAATGGCCCAGATTTCCCGTGATTTAGACCATGTCAGTGCTCAGTCCAAGACTTTGACTCCGTTGGAGTACATCAGCGATAGCGGGACCACATTAACTACTTTGGTGTTACGCAGCATTAAGTTGAAAACAACTGTTAGCGATAAAATGACCGTTGCATATTCCAAGGCCAGACTTATCAGTATCGGAAGCGAGCTAGAAACCATGCTCGTGTCGGACGAGTACGATATGGACCAGAATGACGAGAGCACCGTTGCAGCTTATAAGGTATTCATTGGTAATTTATTACGTCAGTTGAACAGCGCAATAGAGCAGGAAGACAACACCGCTAAACTTGAATGTCTTGCGGTAATGCATGATATGGAGAAGATGTTTGATGCGTTCAAGCTTGAAAAAATGAGACAGGTGGCCTTAGGATCTTATCAGCTGCAGATGGAGATGTACCAGCTGTTTACAGCTGAAGAAAAAGACGACGAAGACGAAGAATATGATGAAAACGATGAAAATGACGAAACATCTGATTCTGAGCATATCACAAGGATTCAAAAAGATACCGATGATGAAATTGAAGGCTATGTTAATATCCACCACCACAGACCTTCCAACAAAGACAGACACACCATGCCCACTCCAAACCAGACACCGGAGACAGTAGTCTCGGATACAGAGGAGTTCGGTGATTATGATTCAGACGTCTATCCTGCGTCGATGTATTCATCTTTTACATCTCAACCTTTAGTGCATTCAATTACTCGTGAACACCCGACTGCACTTCAAAAGGGAAACCGAGAAAGACGAGATTCCTCATCTTCACTCAACACATCCATGCTACTTCACAAGACCACTATTGCCGAGGAGATGCCCAGTTTGCTAAGTGCCTTTGACTCTGTCAGAAACGTTAATGTCGATATCAGCCATTATCAGGAAGAAGAATCCAAAGAACTTGCCAGAAAGGGCAGTAAGAACGTCAAGACAAATAAGAGGAATAGTCCTACCGTTTCCCATAATTCTCGGGAATCATCACCACAGAAGGAAAATAATATTTCACCATCTACTCCTGTGCATCAGTTCCCACATATGAAAACTCATCTACCGGATACACCATTGTATCAAGAGACTCCCATATTACAACAATCCAATATTGCAAATTCTCCCTCTTCCTATCTCTATGCCAACAATTCGCTTTTGTCACGTCTTGGGATCAGACCTCAGGTAATTTCCGCCAATTTGTCCAACATGAAGCCTCCGCTGCGTACTGTCATTAATGGTGACGGTGCAGTTGGTGGAAGAACATATAGGAAGGCAGTAATGCCCGAGGAAAAGGAGAATGAAGATCAACAGCGGAAGCCCAGACATATGCTCTTAACGGCCGAGAACTTGGAATGCCACAACTTGAATGCTGAACCCATAGCCAATGATTTTGTTGATTAAGGGCTTGCTTTATTATTTTTTTTTGAAGGAGTTTATTATCTCAATGGGAAGGAAATTATTTATTTATTATGATATAAACTTAGAATAAACATATAGGCGTAGATAAGGGTATTTATGAATATACAAGTTATACATATAAACCATGACTTTATTACAAAATGGCTATGATTACCACGCTTATAATTATATATAAATCAAAGTATAATAATAAACGTAAAATAGACAAAATATTAACTATATTCATATATTATATATTAAATAATAAATAATATATATAAGTTATAAGTGTATCATAACGATTTCTTCATATCATAACAATTGTCCCATTCACTGCTGTCCACATTTGTATAATTCCTTGACAAAGGTCTCACCCCAGTAGCCAGAAGTGTACTTGGAGATGTACTTGAACAACTTCTCAAAGTTTATGTTTCTCTTTTCCTCGGGCAACGTCAAACTCTCCTTCAAGGCAATTGCCAATTCTTCTGTGTTCCATGGGTTAACGATGATTGCCCCGTTCAACGACTGGGCTGCACCAGCGAATTCAGAAAGAATCAAAACTCCCTTTCTTTCCTCTTGACAGGCAATATATTCATAACTGACCAAGTTCATCCCATCTCTGGTGGACGACACCAAACAAACGTCACTGATAGAGTAGAGACTGATTAACTCGTCGAATGAGACGGATTTGTGCATGAAATGGATGGGAACAAATTCAACCGTACCGAACTGACCGTTGATTCTGCCCACCAACTCATTCACTGTCGATCTCAAACTCTGGTACTCTTCAACATCTCCACGGGACGGCACAGCCACTTGAACAAGCACAACTTTGCCAATCCATTCGGGGTTCTCTGAGAGAAATGTCTCGAACGCATGGAGCTTCTGGGGGACACCTTTAATGTAGTCCAATCTGTCGACACCAACAATGACCTTGACGTCGCCCATTTTAGCCTTCAACTGCTTGACACGATCAATGACGGACTGTTTGGTGAGACCCTCCGTGAACTTATCAACGTCAATCCCGATGGGGAACGCTCCAACGCTGATAGAACGGCCCTCAAACTCAATTCCGTTGGGCACCGTAGTAGCATGAGGGACCACTCTAGCGACAGAACTGAGAAAATGTCTGGCATAATCGTATGTATGGAACCCGATCAAATCACAGCTTAAAACTCCGTCCAAGATCTCCTTTCTCACCGGTAAAATACGGTAGATCTCTGAACTTGGGAATGGTGTGTGCAAGAAGAAACCCAAGCGGACGTTCTTTCTACGAGAACCGATTTCCTCCCGGAGCATTTGGGGCAAGAGCATTAAGTGGTAATCGTGAACCCAGACCATATCGTTGTCGGCGACTTGCTCGGCTATTTTCGACGCAAATAAACGGTTGGCTTCGATGTAGGCGGCCCAGGCATTTTCGTCAAAGTTCATTTCGCCCGGATGGTAATGGAATAAGGGCCAAAGAATACTGTTACTAAAGCCGTTGTAGTGTAAGTCTGCAATAGTATCACTGAGGAATACGGCAGTACATCTGAACTTTTCCATCAAGTCCTTGTTGACTCTTTCCTGCTCGTCGGCGGGGATTTCCAAGCCCGGCCACCCGAACCATTGGAATTCCATCAGCTTAGCAAGCCCTTGCATGGCGGTAACCAAACCTCCAGACGACATCTGGTAATCGTAGGCGCCAGAGGGTGATCTCAGGATCGTCACAGGTAATCTGTTCGATACCACAAGCACTTTTCCACTCACCATATTGAATAATTAGCAACAAGCAGTAATACGGTATTCAACGTTCAATGCTCAATTTCAATGTTCAGTACTCAATGTACAATATTCAACGTTCAATATCACTCAGATGGATGCACTAAGCCAAATCGTATCTGGAATAGAATCTGCTCTCAGAAGTAAGACGAAGTAGGAGTATCCAGTGCTTCAGAATAGTACACGCAATAGTACCGACAAAAGCAGTCAACAGTTGTATACAATCAAAGTACCAGCAACACTAAGTAACACTATTCAGCGATGCAACTATAGTAGCACTAAAACTATCAACTATAGTAACAACTATGGTATCAACAGTATCAACAGTATCAACAATACTAAAAATATCAATAATAGTATCAACAATAGTATATAGTGGTAGTATTATAACAGTAGTATATTCTTGGTATACTGCCTAATCACTCACTCTATTAGTACTCCACTTGGAAAAGCAATTGGATGGACTGGATTAGAGAATGGGGAAAGAAAGCGATACACTTGCTGATTCTAACACTTGCCAAGTAGAATGCCGTTGGTTGCCGTAGAATCCTGTAGTATTCTGTTAGCATAAAGAATAGAGGTGGAACCTCCTTAACGAATATTCGCAGGTGATGTTGGAAGTTCTTTGGGTCGAGGTCGTGAGGGGTAGCACGTACTACTGTAATAGGAAGTCTAGCACAAGTATTAAGTTTTGTGTAATCGATGATTAAACGAATTTGCGGGAACGAAATGAACACGTACTGCTAGAACAGGAAGTCAACATCTACTTATCTTTTCAAAGGGTTTGCAGTAGAAACTGTTTTAGGAAGTCTACATCTTCAATTTTGTGCCATATCATTTTCTTCTACCGCATCTACTGTAGTTCTATTTAAGGAAGTCTACAATACTAGACTTCCCAATACGGTTGTAAGCTACAACTGATTCTTCCTACCACATTACACAAAAACGACTTTTAAAAATACAAAGAAACATTCAAATCACTTACCAACATAAGTTTATTCTGCTTCTTCTTTTTTTCATAGCACACTGGATATAACTGGTTCCAAGTGCAGACAAAGTGCATCAGCGGCTTTTAGGAAACCTCTCATAGCAACTTTTCACATCAACCATGTACAATCCCTACGCAAACTCGGCGTTTGCCAGTACCACCGGTGACAGTGCCAGTGAAGTCCACCAAAGAGGACATATGCAACAAAGTCGTGGCCAACAGCTGGCAAATATCAACCAAGTACATCAATACCAACAGCAGCAGCAGCATCAACAGCAGCAACAACAACAGCAGCAGCGACAACACCAACCAATGCAACCGCAACCGCAATATGGTTATGCCCCCCAACACCAGTATGAAGGCCAACTCGGAAACCAATATGATAACACCAGATATCAGTACGGTCAACAAGCTCAGCAACAATCGCCTCAACAGCAACAGGTCCCCATTTCTCACGTTCAGCCTCAACAGCAACACCAACAGCAATACAGCCAACAATACACCAACCCCGAACAGCCACAGATGCAGCAATCCCAACATTACATGGGAAATGCTCAAGGAGGGAATGCTTCGGTCAACAATCAGGGACAGCAGCTTGGAGCTTTTTTCAATGACCCCACGGCGATGCTAGCTACCCAGTTTGCGAAAACAGGGCTTGATACCTCCAACCAGTACATCAAGCAGAACATCAGTCTGATCATGGGCACTAGTGGTGATCTCAAATATTACTTCAAGGTGAGCAATTCGTATGTGCTCCGCAAGTTGATGATCATCTTGTTCCCTTATTTCAACAAGACATGGATCCGATTAACCAATGCAGAAGTTGGTTATGTTGAGAGTGGCACTGGAGATGCTAGTGATGCCAATGCAGCTGGATACAAGGGTAGCCATTTTGCTCCTCCAAGCTACGATATCAATGCGCCAGATTTGTATATTCCATTAATGGCATTCACCACGTACATTTTGTTGTGGGCCGCATTCCAAGGATTAAAAGGCGATTTCCACCCGCAATTGTTTGGGTACTTGGCCTCACAAACATTGGCATGTTCCTTCTTAGATATTGCAATATTCAAGACCGGATTATACTTGTTAAACTGCTCGACGCAGTGCTCGATTTGGGACTTGATTAGTTTTACTGGGTACAAATACGTGGTAATTATTGTGTTATTGGTGTGGAAGCACTTGATTGGAAGTAGTTTGTTTGTTTATTACCCTGTTATGTTTGTATTGATTGCTAACTTTGCCTTGTTTTTGATGAGATCGTTGCGTTACTTGGTGTTACCCAGTGCCAACTCCACTAGCAACACTATCACGACCATGCAACGAACAGCCAGAATCCAGTGTTTGGTAGGTTACTCTGTTGTGGAGGGGTTGATTATTTGGTTCATGAGTTGGTAATAGAACTGGATGAAGTGTTAATCGCCATCGTATTCGTGTGGATGATATAAGCAACTTATTTAATATGAATTAATTTATATTGTGTTCACCAGTTCCATCTCTTTATATTGTGAGTTTTCGGTTAAAAACCACATTTAGAGTAACTTGACGTATTCGTATTGAGTACAGCTTATAGGATAACAAATATATGTACACTGTATTGATATATTTTCTGCTTATTATATGAAATAGAAATAATTTTATTCAATTAGATTGAAAGATCTAATTGCACTATAATTCATATCGTGAACAAATATGATTCACTACACCTTTATTTCCCATATTATTTCCCATATAAACCT
Source organism: Lizanozyma gosingica (assembly GCA_030463055.1). Taxonomy (NCBI): domain Eukaryota; kingdom Fungi; phylum Ascomycota; class Pichiomycetes; order Serinales; family Debaryomycetaceae; genus Lizanozyma; species Lizanozyma gosingica. The sequence continues at coordinate 241,261 of JAKVQZ010000006.1, read as the reverse complement.
TCACTCTCTCATGTAATCATGAATTGTTTGCCATACAAATCGGAACTTTGTTTGCCATGGGTTGGCTTCTTAACAATAGTATATGTGCTTGGGAGACAATGTTACAATTGGATAGTATTTTGGTAACTGATACTGTTTAATAACGAGAAAAGAATCCTTCCTTCTTTTACAAAATCACCATTGTGATAACAATTATTATAAAATACTATTACAGTATTACACTGTTGTAATATCCCGCTATAATATGAACCCTATTATAATATGAAACCTGTTATAAATTCCGTTACAATATTGCCATTGTTATAATATGATCCTGTCACAATCACAATATTACCCTGTTAAAATATTACCCTGTTAAAATATTACCCTGTTAGATACCCTGTTAGATACCCTGTTATAGTACAATTGCAGCTTCTTAATCAAGCAAGTCTGCTGTATACATAAAATAATTAGATTGAAGGAAAATACTACAATTATACCAATAGACGAAATGTGACATTCTTCTAACGGCGAAGATAATCCCATTATTTATAGGAAAAAATATATAGATACCAATAATAAAGCCTGTTTCTGTATATCTCAAGAGTATTAGAAACAATCCGAGTCTAAGATTATGGAAGATGAAAAAATTGCAAAAGATAACTTGTGAGTAGTTTTATGGTCATATAGAGTTAAGAGTTACCACAATCACATGACCATGCACTTGAATTAACAATAAGACTATTGAAAGGCGATGGCGGATTCAATTGCATCATTCTACAACTTGTTCATGGAAGATAGTTGTAATTTATTGGCATGTTTTATTGAAGAGAAGTACAAATGGATTCTGTCGTTGGCGAAATATTATAGAGCATCGATGATTCATCCTTGCCAAGATTTAGGAATTGCTTATGTAATCAATGGACATTACCGTTTTGAGTTAATTGCACGCGTACGCGTAATGAGATCAAATCATCTCCAAAGATCTACATCTTCTTCTTTATCTTCATAGTCGTCAACAACCACCAATTCCGTTTGGCCATGACGTCTGACAAGATCTTCCGAGGGTCCGGGTCCGCCCGGTTCGTCAAGAATACCTCCAGGCGAAATGCCCCCTCCAGAGCCAAATTTTCAAGCAGAGCACCCAAAGAGCCTGTGGATCCATATGTTGCCAATAACCCCATGTTGAACGACTCCATCACAAAGCAAGAGTTGGTAAACCGGATCGACGGACTCGACAGCATCATGGGATTCGACCGGGTGGAGCATGGAGAAAATGACGGTAACAAACCCCGGAAAGGTTGGTTAATCAATATGCATGCGACTACTATTCCCAGTGAAAACTACTTGTCTGGGTATTCTGGGGTGGATTACTACTTTTTGGATGAAGACGGTGGAAGTTTCAAGGCCACACTTCAATTCGACCCATATTTCTTTCTTATGTGTTTGCCAGGCCATGAGACCGAGGTAGAGGAGTGGCTAAGAAAGACTTTGGAACAAGCGCAAGTCAAGACTATTTCCCGAGAATATAAGGATGATTTGGCTTTGCCGAACCATTTGGTGGGACTACAGCGACTTTTGATCAAAGTTTCGTTCCACAACGTTTCAGACTTGTTGGCTGCCCGAAGAATCTTGTCTCCGATCATCAAGCAGAACCAGTTGAAACGGGACACGAGAGATATTTACCTGATCATGAACTTTAACAATTTGAATAATTTTAACGGGGATTCTGAGGCCAGTTACGGCAGTGGATCTGCGTCTGCATTGAATTCAAGATATGATTCTTCTGCCAATCACGACCCCTCTACATACATTGACGATATTAGAGAGTACGATGTGCCATACCATGTGCGTGTTTCGATCGACAAGAACATTAGAGTTGGAAAATGGTACGATGTGTACGTCAAGCACTCGGTTACCAACTTTGTCGAGGATCCATCAAGAATAGCATTTGCTGACCCTGTGGTGCTTGCATTCGATATAGAAACCACTAAAGCTCCATTGAAGTTCCCCGACGCTAAAGTGGACCAGATTATGATGATTTCGTATATGATAGACGGTGAGGGGTTTCTTATTACCAATAGAGAAATTATTTCGGAGGATATTGATGATTTTGAATATACTCCTAAACCCGAATACCCTGGTTTGTTTACCATCTTCAACGAACCGGACGAAAAGCATTTGTTAATACGATTTTTCGAACACATTAGAGATATGAGACCAACGGTCATCGCCACTTTTAATGGTGACTTCTTCGATTGGCCCTTTGTTGAAGCCAGAACTCGTTTCCATGATATGGACATGTTTGATGAAATTGGGTTTGCCAAGGATAATGAAGGAGAATACAAGTCGAAATATTGTGTCCACATGGACTGCTTCAGATGGGTAAAGAGAGACTCATATTTACCCCAGGGTTCCCAAGGTTTGAAGGCTGTCACTACTGCTAAATTAGGATATAATCCAACAGAATTGGACCCTGAACTAATGACGCCTTATGCATATGAACATCCACAATTATTATCGGAGTATTCCGTTTCCGATGCCGTCGCAACATATTACTTATACTACAAATACGTTCATCCCTTTATTTTTTCGTTATGTACCATTATTCCCTTAAGTCCTGATGAGGTGTTAAGAAAGGGTACAGGTACATTATGTGAGATGCTTTTAATGGTCCAGGCTTACGAAAAGGGGATTCTTTTGCCCAACAAACACTCCGATCCAGTCGAAAGATTTTATGAAGGCCATTTACTTGAATCAGAAACTTATGTCGGCGGGCATGTTGAGTCTTTGGAAGCCGGTGTTTTCCGTTCGGATATAGCGAGCGATTTCAAGATAGATCCCAAAGCTTGTGACGAGTTAATTAATGAACTAAATGATTCTATAAGATTTTGCATTGAAGTTGAAAATGGTAAGAAATTGGAGGATGTGGAGAATTATGACGAAGTATACAATCAAATTAAGTCCAAGCTCGAGGAACTTCGTGACAAACCCACCAGAAAGGAAAACCCTTTAATTTATCATGTTGATGTCGCATCTATGTATCCTAACATTATGACTTCCAACAGATTACAACCGGATTCTATGAAAACAGAAGAAGACTGCGCTGCTTGTGACTTCAATCGTCCAGGAAAGAACTGTGATAGAAGATTAGAATGGGCTTGGAGAGGTGAGTACTTCCCGGCAGAAATGAATGAATATTCCATGATTAAGAGAACTCTTCAAAATGAATCTTTTCCTGCGCCCAAGCCCTGGCTTCCAGAAAGAACTTTCGAGGAATTATCCTATAATGAGCAAGCAGGCCATATCAAAAAGCGTTTGAGTGATTACTCGAGAAAAGTCTACCATAGAATTAAACAGACTACTACCATCAGACGTGAGGCCATCATTTGTCAACGTGAAAACCCGTTCTATGTCAACACCGTGAGAAGTTTCAGAGATAGAAGATACGAATTTAAGACATTGGCTAAAGTCTGGAAGGGAAAGGCATCAAAAATCGATAAGCACGATACTCATGCTAAGGACGAGGCCAAGAAGATGGTTGTTTTGTATGACTCGTTGCAATTGGCACATAAGGTTATTTTAAATTCATTCTATGGTTATGTGATGAGAAAAGGTTCAAGATGGTATTCCATGGAAATGGCTGGGATCACATGTCTTACTGGTGCTACGATTATTCAAATGGCCCGTTCTTTGGTCGAAAGATTAGGGAGACCATTGGAGTTGGATACGGATGGTATTTGGTGTATTTTACCAAGTTCTTTCCCCGAGAATTTCAATTTGAAATGTAAAGATGGAAAGAAAATTTTCTTGGAGTATCCATGTTCGATGTTAAACTTTAGAGTTCATGAAAAGTTCACCAATCACCAATACCAGGAATTAGTTGATCCTGCAACTTTCAAGTACAAGACCAAATCAGATAACTCTATTTTCTTTGAAGTAGATGGTCCATATAAGGCTATGATTTTGCCAACTTCTAAAGAAGAGGGTAAGGGTTTGAAGAAGAGATATGCTGTTTTCAACCATGATGGTACATTGGCTGAATTAAAAGGTTTCGAACTTAAGAGAAGAGGTGAATTGCAATTAATCAAAAATTTTCAATCTGATATTTTCAAATTATTTTTAGAAGGTGACACTTTAGAAAACTGTTACAAAGCAGTTGCTTCTGTGGCCAACAATTGGTTAGATGTCTTGGATACTAAAGGTGGTATGTTGGAAGATGAAGATTTAATCGAACTTATTTGTGAAAACAGAAGTATGTCCAAGAGTTTAGAAGAATACGGTGCTCAGAAGTCAACCTCTATTACAACTGCAAGAAGACTTGGTGAATTCTTGGGTGAAGAAATGGTTAAAGATGCGGGGTTGGCATGTAAATATATTATCAGTGCGAAGCCAATTGGATCCCCAGTTACCGAAAGAGCGATCCCTGTTTCAATCTTTTCTTCTGACAAGAAGGAAATATTCTTGAAGAAATGGTTAAAGGACCCATCATTAAATGATTTTGATCCCAGAAGTGTTATTGATTGGGGGTACTACCACGAACGTTTGTCATCTGTAGTTCAAAAGATTATTACAATCCCAGCCGCACTACAGGGTGTTCGGAATCCGGTTCCTAGAGTTATGCATCCCGATTGGTTGAAAAGAAAGATTACCATAAGGGAGGATTCTAAACAACAGACATACATTTCTGCATTCTTTGGGTCTGGATCTAAGAGTGAAATTGTTAAGAAGCAGATTAGAGATATAGAGGATTTCAACGATGTTGATTCGAACCCTATGAAACCGAAAATCGCAAAGGTGACAACAAGAAAGAGAAAAAACGCCAAATTACAAGTCGATAACGAAGAAGAAAATGAAAGAAATGCTACTATCTTGAACGGTCCTTGCCCTTCAATGTTTGAGGATTACTCTGGATTCTTGCAATATCAAAAGGCTAAATGGACTCAACAGGAAAAGAATAGACTCCAAAGAAGAAAATTGTTTGGTGAAAACACGGAAGGCAATCACAGGTCAACTGTTGGTAGTATGATGAGACGACAAGCAGAAAGCATTAGTGGTTCAAATTGGGAAATTTTACAGTATAGCCCAGTTGCTGGTAAACCGGGTGAAATAAAGGTATACGTGAGTATTGATGGAAAGGTGCATACATTTATTTTCCATATCCCGAAGAAGATTTATGCTTCATTCAAAACTGAACTTTCTTCAAAGAGAACCATGCAAAACTGTGAAATTGACGCAAGCAATGCCATTCTTCCCAATGGTCACGATGGAACACACTTGTATAAGTTAACAATGCCTGAGGCCACATATCTTGAGGAGTCTAATAAAGTTGGTGGATTACTTCAGGATCCGAATGTGATTGGCCTTTACGAAACGCAGATTGATTCGGTAGCCAGAGCAGTCATTGAATTGGGAAATACCATATCGTTTGATGATACTAGAGTGGGTGCTTTAGGGAAAGGCTTAAAGAACGGTTTTAATTTCAAAGAGTTACATAAGGTGCAGACCGAGAATTACATGAGCAAATTCACAATGGATATCGTTTACCTTCTCCATTTGGTCGTCAACGGTTATGAAATATATGCTGTCTTCAAAACGTGGGAAAATGATGCCAGATTATTCATCTTGAAGCCAAGTGCCAATGCTCAAGAAATTATTTCAAACATCAATAAAATCTATGAAGATTCCTATTTGTTGAAACGTGATCGACTCTCCAAAGCCTACAAGATTATGGAGTATCAATCATCCATCGAATTCGAAACAACATACCACACAGAAGAGAACAAGATATTGAAGCAGTTAAACCAATATATAAGCAAGATTCAATCAGGACGGAGTAACAAATCACTTTTGGCAATTCAGTCCCCAACAATTTCGAAATTAATGAACACATGTGGATCATGCTCTGATTTTCCAACAGTTCAAATGAATGCCAAAGAGCTTTCCTTGCCTGCTGTTGGCTGGCAACAATTAATTGCAAAGCGGGTGGTCAATCATTATTTTGTCCTTGGATCTTGGATAGAAAAGTTGATTTCATTGGCTAAGTATGGCAATATTCCATTGTGTAACTTGCAAGTTGATAATGTTGGTCATTTGATTGATATCGAATATGCTAGACGATTGACCGAAAATAACATTGTTTTGTGGTGGTCACCTAATCCCTTGCCGGATCTTGGGGGTGTTGAGAATGATTTCTTGCCTGATCACGACAGTTTGAACTTCCCAACTATTAACAATCCTGAAATTTATGAAAGTGCTTGTCTTGAGATTGAGATTGGTACCTTAACGATTAATACGATTTTGACAAGTTCTTTGATCAATGAAGCTGAAGGTGCCGAATTGGCAGATGATATTATTACGGGTGATAAGAGTAACGGTGGGTCTACTGTTGCCGAGGATTTCTTTTCGGTTCCAGCATTAAACACATTGAGAACAATGGTTAAAAAATGGTGGGATGATGCATTGAAGGGAAGTAATAATGCAGATTCTATGATGAACAATTTGGTTACCTGGGTTCAAAGACGTGATTCTTATTTGTACTCCTATGCCTTGCATTATCATGTTCACAATTTAACTACGAAGTCCCTCTTGCAACTTATTGGTGAATTCAAGAAAATGAACGCAAGAGTGATTTTTGCTAACCGAAACAAATTGCTAGTCAAGACGACCAAAGTCTCAGTTGAGAATTCATATGCTTATGGACAATATTTGCTCCGGGCTGCACGTCTGAAGCCAATGTTCAATTTCTTGGACTTGAATATTATCCGGTATTGGGATGTTTTAATTTGGATGGATGAATACAATTATGGAGGCAGATGTTGTTACAATATCACCAGTGATGATGTCCAGGATTTGGAGCCGGTCAACAAATGGCAATTGAAGAAGTTTTTACCAATAATATACCAGAATGAATTTGAAGACTGGGTGGTTATTTTCCTCGATGCTATAACCAAGTCCAAAACCAAGAGTTTAATGGGAACTCAGAACGGAACCCAGCGAATCACACAGGTTCAACATATTTTAAACGGACAGAAGAAGCTTGAGGCGAGCGAAGGAAACGAAGACGGGATATTTGAGGGTGTTATTGACTCTTTCCGAGCACCACTCGAGAAGCGAATTAAAAGGCTATACAAACGTCAAATTGAATCTATTTTGAATCCGGAAATGAAAGATGAATATGCTTTCCCCCATTTACCGGGGTCGCATTTGTCGATAAAGAACCCGACATTGGAGTTAGTCAAGTTCCTATGTGCTGTGTTCGGTTTGTCTTCCAGAGGCAGCATTGATGTTAGAATTTTACGCAAGGATTTATTATCGTTATTTGAGATCAAGGAGTTTAGTCCTGAAGCTCAATTCAGATACCCATGCTCATCGTTGAAGATTCCTCATGTTATCTGCGATTACTGCAATTATATTCGGGATCTTGATTTCTGCCGGGACGAGCCTGATTCACTTTGGAATTGTCTGCGGTGCAAACGAGCATACCACAAAGTTTCTCTAGAGGAAGAGCTTATTGCCCAATACCAGAAACTCTTGGTGCGGTTCTTGCACCAGGATTTAATCTGCTCCAAGTGTAAGCAAATAAAGGCTGACAATATGAGTGAGTTCTGCAAGTGTTCAGGAGCGTGGGTCGAGACGGTGAGCTATTTGGAAGTAGAGAAGAAGGTCCACACATTTGGTAATGTTGGTAAGGCGTATAAGCTTGAGCTTTTGCAGGGGGTTCTTACGGAGTGAATAGCATAACTTGTCGATAAAAAGTGTTTGTTGTCGACGAGATAAATGTACATTAGTTAATCATTGAGGAATTGTAAATTATAGAAAGTGTACACCGACCTACACAAAATGTAAGGTAACCTACAGCGACGAAAAAGAGGATTACAACGAGAAAATTCACGGCTGCGAAATCTACAACGAAAATTACACCGAAATTACAACAAAGTTTAGAACGAAATTACAACGAAGATTACATTGAAATTACAACGAAAACTACAACAAAGTTTACATCGAAATTAAAACGAACATTAGACCGAAATCTACAACGAGAATCACACCAAAATTGCAACGAAAATTACTGCGAATTTATTCCATTCAAGTCATCCGACAGAATCAATTGAGAATTGTTTTAAAAGTAACGCATTTACAAGCATTTATAAGTTCTAGAATCGTTGAAACATACCTGGATTACTCCAGGTAATCCCCTACCAAGGCCAATCATATTCAGATGGAACCTCCACCAATTCCAACGAACTCGACCAACTTAGTAGAACTCGCACGGCGAAAAAACCAAATCCAACGGCTACCGCGTTACTCGCGACCCCATCTTATCGCGAAAACATAAACTGTGTGAAATCAACTCTTCTCTGGTCTTCTGTTCTCTTTCTTCCTTTCTTCCATTGCTACTCATACAATTACCCACTATATACCACCACATCTGCCTATGTCACTGACCGGTGTGCGGTTCCGTGAGCGGGAACTTGCCCTCCTCTCAGCGTTCGTTGCCCCAGAAGTCGAATTATCAGCCCCAAGTCTAATGATCCATGGTCTTAGGGCCGTGGGTAAAACATACACCACCGCTCGCTACCTACAGTCAATCAATGTCAAGCACACCTTGATCAACTGCGACGAGTGCATGACACGCAAGATTCTTCTACAGCGATGCTTTTCCCGTTTCAGAACCGACAGTGGAGTCGACTTCACTCGAATGCCCGAAATTGTCCAGTACAAGGGAAACGATACCCATATACTCAATCTCTGCGAATCACTTCCCGGGTTCCTCGTGGCCCTAGAAATGTTTAAACAGTACATGGATTACAACGAGCGCCATGTACTTGTGCTCGACCGATTTGACCAATCAATGGAATCCCACGCTGACTTGCTCGCCGGCTTGCTAAGGTTGCACGAGCAGGCGCCGTTCAACGACGTAAGCGTAATAGTCATCACCACTTCGGAGCCCCCGTCGGAAGTGGTCACCCACGGCGTTCCTACGATCTACTTCCGCCCGTACACCCAGGACGAGGTGACCGCCATTTTGCAGCAGAAACAGTTGGCAAAATTTGGAGTAGCGGAACTCGACGCTGATTCCCATTCCTACGTCGAGTTCTGGAACCAGTTCGCGAAAATGGTGGTGGACCTATTTTTCACCTACACCGGGTCGGACGTTAGCATTCTTCAGGATATCGCGTGCAAGGCGTGGCCACAATTCGTTGCGCCTGTTGTCGCCGGAAAGTACACGAGCAGCGAATTCTTAAAGGTCTACCGAGAGATGAAGGATGCGATTTTCACCGACGAAGTGTTGACCAATTCGACTATTGACGATTATTCTGGCCACAACGACTCCAACGCACTGGTGCATCAGTATCAGGGTGTCGACTTGCCAGTACATTCCAAGTTCTTACTTATTGCGTCATATTTGGCTTCTTTCATTGATCCTAAGAATGATTTACATTATTTTTCCAAGTTGAAGGCCATCAGAGGCAATTTGCTTCGGAAGAATTCGAAAGTGAAGAAGCTTTCGCTAACAAAGGAGGACATCGACACCCGTTTGCTTCAGCCCAATTTCTTCGAGTTGGAACGATTGTATGCCATTGTGTCTGTGATTTACAGAAACGAATCGAAACTGTTAAACAAATTTAATGCCAAGCCACAGTTCATCGAAGATCTATCAGAGCGTGAGGTCCACAGAAGAGAAACAGAGCATGCCATGTTTACGTTGAGTCGGAACATTGATCTAAATTCCCAGCTTGCAACGCTCGCGACCTTGGGATACATCCAACGGACCACTACCATCGACATATTGAACCCCAGGGTCCGTTGGAGATGTAACGTACCATGGAATACCATCGAGGCCATTGCCAAGGACATTGACTTTCCTATTATCAATTATTTGGGGACGTAAAGGAGAATCTTGCACAGTTATCCAATCAGTGGAAACCGAGATAATTCAAAAAGGAGTTGATTTATCAAGCCTCAATTTATCATTAATCGGACTATTGCATAATTAACATACATTAAATGAGTGAAGAATCATATAATACAGAAAAGAAAAGAAAAGAAAGGAAAGGAAAAGAAGAGAAAAGAATAAAACCTTATACCCGAAAGTCAGATATATATTCAATAGAGACAAAAGGACCACCTACTTTCCTTACTACCACACTTTCAGTGAAATGGCCCTGTTCCTTCCAGTAATCCATTTCATAGCTGGAATATGGACCCAAAGGATCATCTTCCGCACTCCATTTGAACTCCCACTTTTTGAGATTATAGTAAGGGTCCCCCTCATCTTCAACAACATTATCATTGGCATTGTCGCTGTCTTCCTCACGGGCCCTTTTAACCCCCCGCACATCTTCGTTGCCAGTCTTATTTCGGTAGTATCGCATGAGTTCTTCTCTGCTCATGTCGTAGACCGAATCGAACCCACAAAGACCAAGCTTATTACAGTTGTCTGTCACCAGATCGACCTTCCGTTTCCGTTCCGTCTCGTCAGAGTCTACAAGTCCATTCTTCTTCCTTCGTCTATTCCTTTTGGACGGTCCTAGCCTACCCAACGCTTCCATCGGAGTTTCGCTTGGTTCTAGCAATGCAATCAAATCCTCTAAAAGCGTGACAGGGTCCATGTTCTGCATTTCCTCACGCAACGAACGCTCACGCAAACGGGCCTGGTTTTCAAGCTTCTGATGAGCCTGGGCTGCAGCATTTATCCCATCTTTATCTTTGTCATAGTCCCAGCCGTCTTTATCAGAATCGTCGTTATCTGAATCACTCGAGAAGTCGGCATTGAATGCTGCAATTCGAGGACCATCGTCACCGTCGCTATCGTCATTTTGGTTTGTGATTTTGCTATTCGAAACAGAGCTTTGACGTGATGTTTTAACATCAGGCGATACTTTCTTATCCTCGGTTCCTTCTTTCTCTTCGTTTTCGTCGTCGCTGGCAAATAGATCTTCCTCTTCATCCTCATCATAACCAATTGCATTATCACCATTTATACCACTGATAGAACTTATGTCATTTATACCATTTATATCATTTGTACCATTAATATCATTCACATCATCTAAGTCATCGAGGTTCTCTTCTTCTATATTCAGATCCTCACTTCCGGACGCCCGAGCTTCTCCGTCCGAGTCATATGCCCCTTCGCCGGAAGAGTCCGAGTCGTAGCCCTTTTCAAAGTGCCGTCGAGCCATTGCGCATATAACGGGAGAGATGCTGTAGTCGAAGAAAATAATAGTTGTTATACGGGAAGATGGTGATATCGGGATTCGGTGAAATTTAGTATGAATTAGGTTTTTCCACAAAATTACGTAATTAAATGACTTAGATCAACTTCATTATTTACGGTGGCTATATCACTAGATATGTATTACTTAGGGGTAATTGTAATATATTACAGTTGCGCTGAAGTAACAAGATACTTCATTTTTAGTAAGTAGAAGCTACTTTTCGGAATTGACGAGTTATCGGTAATCATCGGTAGTCATCGCATAGTCATCCATAGTCATTGCATAGTCATTGCATAGTCGTCCCATAGTCATTGGTCATTGCTTAGTCATCGCAACCATTCCATAGTCATAATCATCTCGAAACCAATGTCACCAGCCACAGGTCTTAATTCGTCTACCAAGAACGAGTCAGAACACACAGAAGACTCCAAATCCATGCATAATCGCAGTAGTTTCACACTGGAACCACCCCTGAATAGCTTGATTGACTCTGATTTGTTTGATGCGGACGCCCTTCCCGATATAGATGGCGATGATGTGCTCAATGTGGAAGAAGAGTACTACCGAGAAGGTGTTTCAGCCGGTCTAGCCCAGGCTTCAGCAGACCAATATAAAGATGGCCTTCAGTATGGATACCAGACCGGCTTTCAGCGATTCCTAGTGGTCGGGTACGCCAAAGGTCTCTGGGAGAACTGGAAACACACATACGGAGACAACGAACGTATTGCTGGACACTTAAACCAATTGGAAAAACTTTTAAATGAAATAGATACCACCAATGATGAGTCAATAGTGGAAAAATATGAAAAGGCAATCACCAAGATCCGGAATAAGATCAGAGTGATCACTACGGTGTTGAAACAACCAGCAATGGCACGGGCTTTGGACGAAGTAATAGGCATAGGTGGAGCAGTCCAGTTGAACGAGAACCCAGACGACATGTGGTAGCATTACTATGTACAAGTATATATATAAGGTTAAGAATCTATGGAATAGACGAACCAGAGAGCAGACTAATTCACAGTTAGCTATTGTCACCTAATTGCAAACTATCGTCGTTTTAGAATTATTACCAGAACATTGATAAATCCAAATATCGTTCTCTTCTCCCAGTACCAGCATTCATGCTCCTGGGCTTAGTAATTTTTAAAAATGTTTCTATTCGATCTTCATCGTTTTCCACTAATCATCATCCCGGTTTGATGCTAGTTAATGTCAACTGGCCAAATTCGTTGGGTATAGCCATAGGAATATCATGTTTCAATGCTATTCACAAGCCTATTCTCTTTCTGCGGTTGGAGTAACCCTAAATGATATAAAATTCCATCCCATTGCCCCTTTTTATGGAGCATGGCCAAGATCAAAATAGCAGGCAACTGCCATACAGAGCTCCAGAACAATTTGCGTGCCTGAACTCCAGCAAGACGCAAACCCTCTGCTGTAGGAGTAGCCCCCCCTTTATAGTTGATATTCTGTTGTTTCCAGAACTGGTATGCCAACACTGCCAACCACCCATTGAAAATGGCCGAGTCGAGTTGGAAAAACCAGTCGGTGACTCCAAAATATGAGAGACCATAGCATATGGGGAACATCAATAGCGAGTATCTCAACGATACTCTGGCATTGAGACGAGGATTTTCCGCAGCAGCCATCACGTACCCCGCGCGCTTATATTGATCGGCAATGTTATGCGAGAGTGCGTTAAAGTGGGGGAACTGCCACGCGTATAATAATCCGGCGAGACACCATGCTCCGGGCATCGCCAAACTGGAGCTAGCTGCCCAACCCATCAATGGAGGAATAGCTCCCACTATCGCACCGATCCACGTATTGATAATGTGCTTCCGCTTCAACGAAGTATATGTCCATGCGTAAAGCACTATATTGGCCGCGCCCAACGCAGCCACTGTAGGGTTGACTCCAAAGTAAAGCATAGTCACCCCTGCTGTCCCCACTGCTCCTGCAAATTGATATGCTTGTGTCGGAGTTACTTGCCCCCGCACAACTGGTCGGCCAACGGTACGAGTCATTTGCCGGTCAAAATCGGGTTCGCGCCCCATGTTGATAGCGTTCGCAGCCCCAGAACAGAGCGTGGTCCCGGCTGTTAAAAGCATAAGTGTGGCTAGAGTTACTGAATTGGGGGAAAGCGCGTATGAGCAGATCGAGCTTAGAGTCACCAACATCGTCAACCGGGGTTTGGTCAACATTATATAGGGTTTGATGGCTGTTCTCCAATCAGAGGATCCCGAATTGGCACTAGAAGCAGCGCCTTCGGCGCCTGCCTTTCCTGAAGCTGTTTTTGATGTGTTTCCAACAGGTGATACTTTAAATGGAATATGGGTGGTAGAAAGGGTACCATCTTTACTGTAACTTTCCGAATTTGCTGGTACAGTGGCCGAATTAGTCTTGGTGCTGTCACTATCCTGACACGTTAATACGTTTCGAATCAATGGCAGAGGTTGCAGCGAATGTATTTGATTGGTGTTGCTTCCGGTGATACCAGGGGTACGCAGCCATTGCACAGAGCTTGTACCTAGTATCCTTCTGCTTCGGATAGTATTGCCAAAAACATCGATGGGTAGAATGCGCTTGGTGTTGTGGAAAAAATAGTTGGCGAAACTGACCCGCGGTGCCAAAATAACCTTAGACATGACACCAGTAGTGATACTGCCGGCTCTAATCACCGAAGGACAAGGGCAGACGTGGATATGATGCTAAAGAGAGAAGAGTTGATCAATCCCCACATCATAAACATTAAGAATTGAAAAGTTTGGACGGTGCACACACGACTCAACATTAATTCAAGTATAGTTGCAGTATTAAGCAATTAAAACAAATGAACGAGTGGGTTAATGCCGTTACTCTGATATTAGTTTCTTTCGGCTAAGGAAAGAATTGGAATCCTTGTATTTTTAGAGATTTGTTAATGCTTTTAAAGTATATAATTATTGGAATTATAAGTGAAATATAACGCGCATATTATGTATGCCTTTTACATTGGTCCAATTTCCACTTCTAATTGGAATTATTCGCTGAAGAAATATTGAGGATTTATATTCTCAAGGTTCATTAAATGAATTTAGTAAAATAATTCCTCCACATTAGATCCATAAAATCATTATAATAATTCCAGCAATTTCATTTAAACGTTATTGCAATAATCTTTACAATTTTTAGTGCACGTAAAGATACTTTAACCAACTTTTATCAATATGTATATTAAAAACGATCATTTGGATGCACCCAGCGAACCTTCTTCCTTGCCATCAGGTGCACTTTCACCATTTGCAACTTCTGCAGGTGTCAGACCAGCGCTGGTACCTTTCTGCTCAAGTTCATCACCCTTTGCAGCAACACGGTTCTCCAACTTATTTTCAATTAAATCGTGGAAAGCAATAATGGCACGGATTAATGTGGAAATGTACACCATCATCATCTGGTCGTTGGTCTTGATGGTGAATGCAGTGGCTAAGCTCTTATCGTCGTTTATGCCGTTCGTTTCTCCTGAGTCACTACCACTGGTACTATCTGTGATCGAAGCTAAATTGGGCAATAAATTAAAGACATTCTGCAACTTTCCCAAAATCGTGTGGTTAATGGGCAATTTCTTCGTGTACACCTTCTCCAAATAATTTGCAATCTCACGCAACTTCATGTGCAACCCCAAGAGCGATTTGTATGTCTGTGTTACCTTCAACGACAAGTTCCCTGCAGCAGGGTCTCTGATGTCTCTTAGCAAGTGCTCCACTCCGATTTCTTCTGCTTCTTCAGCTTCAATCAACGAGGGTACATGCACAAATGTCCGTTCGGCAGCAGAGCCATCCATCTTAATGTCGTCGACTGCAATGTACGCATCTGTGGGAATATCCAACTTGGGTTTTACATCAACAACTAAAAGTAAAGGGCTGGCCACAAACTTCTTAAAAACAATATCGTTGATCTTCAAATCACTAGGACGCAATTTAGGCCCCGAGTGGTACCATCCCACTAATTTCTCCTTAGCATTGATCTTGCGGAACATATCGCCCATCGACTCAATGAAGTTATGGTCTAAAAACCACACATCAGGGTTCTTCTCGTCTTCTTCAAAGGGAATGGCATAGGAGTTGGTCACACGGATAGTGTTACCAGTATTGTCGCCTAGAATCACCCCTACCACTCTTTTGTTTGGGTTGGAACTGTCTTTGGCCACTCGGTTGTAGTGGTCCACTACACTCAAAAGCACGAGCGGTGAGACCGTTACTGTCTTCTTTAAAAAAGCACTTTCAGACATGAGCCCTGGATGAATGGATCTGCGAATGTGGAATTGAGACTTGTAAGCGTAGCTGAGGCTACTTCGATAGATTTCTGTAGCTGGTACCTTGTGACTGGTACTGTTGATGCAAGTCACCGTTGTTTCTTTGCCTTCAGATTATGTAAAGACGAAATTGTCGAAAATGGGAGTAGCGTCTTACCCAATTGGGAACGCCGTCTTTTGGTAATGATTTCTAAGATGACATGAGAGTCACTGGAATAGAAGAAAGAACTGATTCATATATCAGCTGGAGACCAACATAAATGCTGTTTTAGGAGACTTTTGCGTTACTGTCACAAGAAAGACAAGTTAGATTGCAAAATCGGTATTGAAAAAGTGCAATATAAGAGCGATTTCCAATTTGGTAAAGTAGAGTTGCTTGAACATAGATTTATAACAATTTGCTAATTTGCCAATTCCATAATCTATAACGTTTGATTGTATATAACTTTCGATTGCAATACAATTACGTTAACATTACTTTAACATTGCGTCCAGTTGTTTACATTAACTGCTTAAATTACGGGATATAAATTACGGGATATTTTATTAAAGCACATATACATAATTCTTCGCACAGCATGTTTGGTCAGATAGTGATAGGACCGCCAGGTAGCGGCAAGTCAACATACTGTTATGGGATGCACCAGTTTCTCAACGCCCTCGGACGTAAGAACGCCATCATCAACCTTGATCCCGCCAATGACCACTTGCAGTATCCATGTGCGCTTGATATTAGAGACTTTGTCACGTTAGAAGAAGTGATGACGGAAATGAACTTGGGCCCCAACGGTGGTCTCATGTATGCGATGGAACTGCTTCAGGAATCCGCCAACGAGTTCATAGATAAAGTGGTGGATCTTTGCCTCAACCAGCGGAACTATATTCTCTTTGATTGTCCAGGACAGGTGGAGCTCTTCACCCACGATAACTCATTGGGCTTTGTTTTCCGCAAGTTGAACAAAAAGTTGAGACTCTGCGTGGTGCAGTTAATCGATGTCAACTATCTTATGCCTGCGTCTAATTATATCAGTGTTCTTCTTCTTGCTCTCAGAGCTATGCTCCAGCTAGACCTTCCTCAAGTTAATGTGCTTTCCAAAATAGATATGGTGCTGAACTTTGCAGGGGATCTTCCGTTCAAGTTGGACTTCTACACCGATGTGGACGACTTGCGCTATCTCATACCGCATGTTGAACATGAGTTTAAGCGGTCACCGTTGAGTGGGAACTTTATCCGCTTGACTGAGGCCATTGCAGATTTGATTGAATCGTATGGTCTTGTGCAGTTCGAGGTGCTTGCAATTGAAGATAAGCAGTCGATGATTAATTTGCTTTCCGTCGTAGACAAGGCTATAGGTTATGCGATGGGAACCAACGAAGTAGGTGGAGACAGTGTGTGGGCGGATGCTATGCGTATTGGCGGCATGAAAGAAGTTGCAGATATCGACATCCACGAAAGATGGGTAGACCACAAGGAAGAGTACGACCGACAGCAAAGGGAAGCAGAAGCTCAATTCGAAAAGGAGCTACAAGGAGATGACAAGATCAATGAGGAGACAGCCGAAGACGAGTGGGAAAAAGATTTACAGGAATGGGAACGTCAACACTCGTCAAAATAGTATAGTATAATTTAATATATAATACGCTTCAATGCCATGACATGCAATGAGTAGATTGTGCTAAGTTATCTAATAATAATAGGATATCAATGTTGAAAATACATCAGTTGACTTAGATCAAACGCACTTTTCAAAATTTTTATATTAAGAGGGTATACCATATTCTCTATTAGTTAGTTGGAAATAAGCGTCTGGGCCTCAGAGATGTCCTCATCACCCTTGTAGGATTCCAAGAAGCTTTTGAGGGCTGCACGGTGGGTTTCAATTAACTTGTCCATATGTGCGACCATACGTTCGCTTTCGTCGAGAACCTGTTTTGCCTTTTTCAAGTCATAGGCATCAGAGGATGCGTCTGCTTCGAGTTTACTAACGATAGCCTTGTTCTCAGCAACTTCATCGCCATACAACTTCTTTTCTTGCACCAATCGTTTCACAGCATTAACTTTGATCTGGAGAGGGGAGGGAGCCATTTTTCTATGGGATATTTTTTGGGAAATAACAAGAAATGAAAAGTACCAAAATACGCAAAACAACCTCGACCCGTCTAAAGTCTATATATATCCTATCGAATGTAACGATACAAATGGTTTACAAATCGCCCTCGTTACTTCCGATATATGAGTTGATGTTTGTTGATAATATTCCATAAACAGGGTCCCAAATTTACGCGTCACAGAGTGATCCGCGTACATAACAGCACAGAAAATCGCGATGATCTGCACTTCTGGAACTCCACAGGAATATTACCAGTCACAATCTGCAACCAAAGAAGTGTCCCATAAGTACAAGGGCGGCAATACACCAATATATAACATGGACTTCGAGAAGACGTTGCTGCAGACGCTTGCGTCGACGATCGAACGACTCAAGGAAAAAAGAGAAAGACTCAATGATACAAGGAACGAATACAATCAATTGGCCCAAGAACTTTCTAGAATAGATGCAAATTCACAGGAAAAACATATGGTGCATTTGGGAAGCGAGTATTTCGCGCAGATGAGCCGTAGTGAAGCAGAGAAGTTTCTCAAGAGACGGAAGAGCGAATTGGAGGCCACAATAGCCGAGTTTGATAGTCAGCTTCTTCATGCCGAAGAGTCCATGGCCAACTTGAACAAACTAGATGAAGTTCTGCAGGAAAGTGTAGAGCCCGAAAAAGAAACCGTGAACGAAGAAGGTCTCCCATTTGTGGATATTGTGGAAGAAATTGACGACAATGGAAATGTGATAGGAGCCAAGTTGAACGACCAAACAGTACCGGTTGACTCTGCACAGCCGAAAGTGGAAGAGATCAAAGAAGCAGATAACGATATGGAAATGTCAAATGTCGAGGAAGAAATGCCAGTTTTGAACGAAAAGGAGGTTAAAAGTACCAATATTAAATCTGAACTGTCCATTAAAACAAAGGATGAGAATGAACAGAATCCAGAACACCAACAACATCATATTGATCCTGAAGATGCCAAACACGAGATTTCAGAATTGTTTTCAGATATGGGTATCATGGATACAGCCTCTGATCAGATCCAATTTGCAGACAAATTACTAGATAAAATCGATGAACTTGATGTTTCTGCGGAAGATAAGTTTCGTCTAAAAGAAGCTTGTTTGGAACAATTAGGTCTGAGAAGAAGCATAGACCCAAGTGATATATATGAATTGGAGATGTTTGATGAAATGGCCGATGAAGAAGGAGAAATTGACGAGGAAGATATGGCTGGGGAATTTGGAGATGATTGGGATATCGAGTTTGATGATGATGATGATGATGATGATGATGATGATGATGATGACCAAGACCAAGACATCAACGACTTTAAGTTTTTTAAACAACATGATAGGGGCAACTCAATGCTTTGGAACCAGATTCAAAAATTGCGAGAGTCAAAAGTGAAAGCTTCAGAAAATACTAAAGAAACTCAGAAAGATAAGGTCAAGAAGAAAGGTGTAAAGTTTGCGGAAACGGTGGATATCGTTCCAATTGAAAATGTCAGCGAAGAAATGAAACGTATGGATATCAGTCGTGTGAGTCGGTTTAAATTAGCCAGGAATAGACTGAAGGAAGGCTCAAATATGGCAATGAATCAACCATCAGCATTCGATGAAAGCCCAATTTCAAATACAAAAGAAAATGAGAGTCCAATATCTGACATTGTTGAAAATGAAAGTCCAGTTTCAGATATTAAAGAGAATGAAGTACCGATTTCTGGCATTGTTGAACGAGATTTAGTACCCAGTCTGGTTCACGCTCCGCTTTCTGACATTATTGAAAAAGATTCAGTATCCAGTCTGGTTCATGCTCCTGTTTCTGATATTGTTGAGAGGGATGATTTGATGATGAAGGATATACCTACCATGCCAATAATAACTCCAAATATCAAGAAAATGCCAAACATCAAGACTGATGAAAAGAACGAAGACGCAGATGAAATGGTAGAGACATACCGTTTTACCAATGAGCTGAAAGCTAAATCTTCGACTTCCAGATTCAAACAGGCCATGGAGAAGAATAAAGGGCAAAAAAGGTCACCCGTTTTCATACAAAGTGTTCCACAAGTCGAGAAATCGACAGACATCCAAATCACTAGTAAGACAACATCAGAGGAACAGGAAGAGACATCTTCGAACACTGATATGAATATACCCAAAGTTGTTAAACTCGATTTTGGCGGAGATTTAGATGCTATGGCGCAAGCTTATGTTATGGGCATGTTCGATCAGGATGTAGAGCATGGAGCTGAACCAGATATTGATGTAAGCAGAGGAGACTATATTATTTCCAGTGTGGATGACTTAGACAGACATAACAAAGTTGTTGAACTGGGCCAAGCAAAAGACGTTGATTTTGGAGAAAACTTCACGTATATGGATGATACAGAGGGAACAGATTCGGACGAAGAAAACGGACCTATTGTTACTGACGACATTACGGAACACGAATGGGAACCTTCTGACATGGATTTGGACAGCACAGCTGATGATTATGGATTATCTAGTGAAGTATTAACACAAGAAGTGCGTCGCGATTACCACAGATTACGTCAGAAATTTGCGTACGAGAACGAGGGGACACAATTGACCGATGCTGAACGAGAATTCGAACCCATATTTGAAGAGGGTGAACGTAGGCCTAGTCGATTCAAGCTGATGAGAATGAAAATGAAGTAGAATGACATTAATGGGGTTAATATTTAACGATTATTGTCCGGCGTATAAGCAAGGTCCGGGTAATCCATTTGAGATAGGGATTTTTCATTGGTGAATACTAAAGATATACTCCAAATAGAGCATACAGACTCCCTATCATGTTAAAGTTGATGAGAATCATCTGCGTGCGAATAGAAAGTTCTGCACTATCATTATACTCTGATTTATGGGCCTACAATAGACATATAAATATGCAGTTAAAGGAATACAAATGAATCTGAATGTAAGATTATTCTACGAAGCCAAACAATAATTAGAGAGTACATAGAATACATTGGATAGGAAGAAAATAAATAAATATATTGAGAGTATACCTTGGAACTGTGGGGTAAAGTATTCGTATTAGTACTGAATTTATACTTTTTGAACTACGAAATAGAACCTGTCACAGCATACTTCATGGAGAGAAAATGGAGCAAGGAGTTCGGAAAATGTTCATGGATGTGAAAGAGATGCATTTATGGATATGAACATCGACAGCAAAAACGAACATGAATACGACACCACATCACTTTATGAAACTCAAAAAAAAACATTGATTAAGTCCAAATCTATAGTTGCGACACTGCACCTCTCTCAATACACAGTGTACATTAAATTAGAGAAGATGCAAATAAAGAGTTCTACATTCGAAGTGCCTGAGGCTCATCCGCTATTTACAGATTATACATGAAACCCCAAATCCACAAGCGATCCCATACTCTAGTCGTTTATTTTCATATCTTCACTTGCATATCTTCATCTGCATATGGAACATCTGTATACGAGTATACGAGACGGACTCCCATCAAACGATGATTATAAGAGGGGATCTTGATTCCAGATGTGCGACGGAGGACAGACTCGAACCAGGTATGGAAGTCGTGAGCTTCTGTTCTCAATTGGGTAGGTGTTGGGGATAAGGGGCAATGAGGGGAAAACTGAGGGGAACGTCGTTTGGGCCAACGATTAATACGACGTATGCCCCTCCATCTGGCATAGAGAGAATCTCCTTATCAATAAGCATGAAATTTATTGTTGATTTGGTGATAATGTTGATACTCGATTTGGGGGAGTTTCTAAAGGCCAAAATTGAGATAGGTGGGTTTGTACCTCAGTATATGGTATATTTGTGGCCCTGTTTTCAAGTCAGTGCGGGACACAGAGTGATTCTGATCCATAAGTAATCAACTCGGAGATGGTGGCTCCGGGGTGGTGGACAAAAGTGGGTGCCCAAGTTGGGCAACTCCGAGAACTCGGAACAAGTTTCTGGGGTAGTCGGCCAATTAAAATGGAGCTACGGCCTGGGGTACAGACACGTAGACCACAGAGACAATAAATTGGACATTTGGTTAATTCTTGGAGGACAGTGGGGTTGATTCCTTGAGCTCGGAGTTTAAACAGATGAATGAGAGGGTGTCAGAGTGGAACCAACCCAGAATAAGAAATAAAAATCAGAGACTTGAAACCAAAAACTAGAAACCACAAATTAGAAAACAGAAATTAGAAATCAGATGATCGAATTACAGATCAACACTTTAGGGAAGTTATACCACACATTTCAGGGTTTACACTGCTAATTGAGAATACCTAACAAAACCAGCTCTACTATCCCAAATTAATCTCATTTGGCTAAGTAAAATTAACAAGATATCAGAGTTAGCATTACTCAGTATGCATCCCACCACGTCCACTTCTGTGCCTTTCCCTTGTTAGGCTCCAACCAGTCTGGTCCCTAGAACTACCAGCCACGTAGCATCACTTCTCTACTCAGGTCATTGCCGTATTTTGATACATCGTTTGAGACAGTCCGACTTGTCCGGCCTCTGATTGGCCACAAAGAAAATTCCGGGGAATACAATGCTCTATACAAGCCCGGCCAACACACACTCCGTGATCTTCTCAAAATACCGCTCCTATAGGTCTCTTCAACCATGATTCACTTTATGCACATGGACCTTGCCTTCGTTTAACAACGAAATCAACATTTTCTATAATATACGCTACTATAAACAACCATGGCTATGCCCAAACGACCAACTGCTATTCTTAACCTCGATGCCCCTCTCTGTACCCCCCTTGCGCTGCCAACAAATCGAGATTTGTACACAAAAACAGGAGTTTCCAATCTCCACAGAAAAAGAACCCAGCGCTACCACCGAACCCAACTCCGATTGTGTGCGATGTCTGAGTATTTAGATTTTGGTGGGTCGGTTAAAAAAAAAGGCGCAACTACTTAAATAGCTGAAAAATTCCCCGGTTTTTCACGGTGTAATTGTCGTCTTTCTCTTTCTTCTTCTTCTTTTTCTTCTTCTTTTATTCTTCTAGTGACGTGCAAGTGGGTTATTCTACAGCAGTCATATTCAGAGTGATTCAATCTAACTCAATCCTTCAGATACATCTCCAGGTGCTACTCGATAGCTGAGTGTGTCATAAACTCGTTTTGTTTTTATCTTACCGCTTGATCGCGTCTGTTTTGTATATTCATATACCCTTATTTATTATCCGCCATGTCCGCTCTCCTTAAGTCCAGAGTCAGATACGCTCCTTACTTGAAGAAGGTTAGAACCCCAGAGCAATGTGTTGACCTCTTCAAGCACGGCCAATACCTCGGCTGGTCGGGTTTCACCGGTGTCGGTGCCCCAAAGGTGATTCCTACCGCTTTGGCCGACCACGTTGAAAAGAACGACTTGCAGGGCAAGTTGCAATTCAACTTGTTTGTTGGTGCTTCCGCTGGTCCTGAAGAAAGTCGTTGGGCTGAAAACAACATGATCATCAAGAGATCCCCCCATCAAGTTGGTAAGCCAATTTCGGCTGCGATCAATGACGGTCGTATGCTTTTCTTTGACAAGCACTTGTCTATGTTCCCTCAGGATTTGACCTACGGTTACTACACTCGTTTCAAGGAAAATGACTTGTTGGATTACACCATCATTGAAGCCACAGCCATCACAGAAGACGGTGCCATTGTCCCTGGTCCTGCCGTCGGTGGTTCGCCCGAAATGCTTTCAGTTTCTGATAAGATCATCATTGAAGTCAACACCAAGACCCCTTCCTTCGAAGGTATCCACGATATCGACATGCCTGTCAACCCTCCATTCAGACAACCTTACTTACATACCACCGTTGACTACAAGACTGGTAGAACTGCTATTCCCGTTGACCCTGAAAGAGTTGTCGCCATCGTTGAATCCCACGAACATGACAAGGTTCCTCCAAACACCCCATCTGACGCCATGTCCAGAGCTATTTCCGACAATTTGATCGAATTCCTTGAACAAGAAGTTAAGTTGGGTAGAATGCCTGCTAACTTGCACCCATTGCAATCTGGTATTGGTAACATTGGTAACGCCGTTGTCGAAGGTCTCGCTAGCTCCAACTTCAAGGACTTGAACGTCTGGACTGAAGTTTTGCAAGATGGTTTCCTCGACTTCTTAGAATCCGGTCACTTGAACTACGCCACTGCTACCTCCATCAGATTGACTGAAGAAGGTTTCGAACGTTTCTACAACAACTGGGATGAATTTACTAAGAGATTGTGTCTTCGTTCTCAAGTTGTCTCCAACTCTCCTGAAATCATCAGAAGATTGGGTGTCATTGCCTTAAACACTCCTGTTGAAGTTGATATCTATGCCCATGCAAACTCTACTAACGTTAATGGTTCTCGTATGCTTAACGGTTTGGGAGGTTCTGCTGACTTCTTGCGTAACGCTAAGTTGTCCGTGATGCACACTCCTGCTGCCAGACCTTCCAAGACCGACCCTACTGGTATCTCGTGTATCGTTCCAATGGCTACCCACGTTGACCAAACCGAACACGATTTGGACATCATTGTCACCGACATTGGTTTGGCTGATTTGAGAGGATTGGCTCCAAAGGAAAGAGCCCAAGAAGTCATCAACAAGTGTGTTCACCCTGACTACAAGGCCCAATTGCAAGACTACTTTGACAGAGCTACCTTTTACGCCCAAAAGAAGAAGACTTTGCACGAACCACACATCTTGAGAGATGCTTTCAAGATGCACGTCAACTACGAAGACAACGGTACCATGAAGTTGGCCAGCTGGGACTAGATCTGGTGATATTTTTTGAGTAAAACGAGCTAGTACGTGAATGGTTCCACTTCTATGCTCTCTCTTGCTTCCTGTGCATACGAATCAATAAATTATGTATAATTTCTCTTTATTATAGCTTATTGAATGATAGATGAAACTGAAAAGTATATGAAGTCTAGAAATCCTTAATATTCACTAATTGCCGCGTTTGTGCTCGTTAATTCTGGGTATTTCAAAGTCGGCCCGAGATTCGCATTTTGATCTGGATTTTATAGCCGATGCTTTGTATACTAGTAGCTTGCAAACATTCAAATAAGAATGTGCGGGTAACTGTTTGAACAATTGTATATCCAACCTCCAGTAAGATCAGAATCAACCATAGAGTTTTACAAATTACAAGAGTGTGTTCACTCTAGAAGAAATCTTTCTTTGTAAATGTACTAATTGATCTAAGTGATGGCTTCACCTAACCAATTGGAATGAATGGGCATTCCCATATATAGTTGTTTATTATACAAACCAGTGCTATGCACATTTTAGTATCTTCCTCGGTACAATTCATCAATGATATTATCGTCATTGATACTTTCTTTGACTATTCCCTGAATATGATGGGGCTCAACCCTTCCGTACCAGATTGGCTGTTGGCCTTTTTTGAAGATGATAACGTTACCGGCGTAGACGTGTCCCCCAACATGGGTAATGTACCCGATGTCATACAGGTGATTATTTAATTTTGCAACAGCCAATAATTCCCTTACAATTAGCGGTGCTATCAGTCCGCATCTGGCATCCCTGGCCGTATGGCCACATACCATTACTAGCGGTTTAGTTATACTTTCTATCAGTAATTTTGAGTTAGTGAATTCTGAATCTGATAGTGATTCTGATTTCAAATATTGAGATATCGCTTCCAGACTCCCCCGGGCAAGAATCCCTTCAGGATACATTCGGATCACCATTTCCTGTCTCAGATGAGGATGACTCTCACCTTCTATGATACCTAGAGTCGATTGGATACTCTGCTTGGCTTCCCTGACAGTCTTTGTCAATTCCAGCACTACTCGCGAAGGAATGTCAGCCATAGTGGCATACTTGTGGTTCAATTGAATCACATACCGATCAACAAATGGTTGTGATTGGGCCAATGGTTTTGAAAGATCTCTTTCAAAAGGTAGCTGGCAAAAGGTGCATCCAGTGTCTGTGGTTGGCGACGGGCATTTGGGCACTACCGACCGATAGCGTATTGACTTTGCTACTTGGCCCCATATTCTAGTATATGGATGTCGTTTCAGAATGCACCACATAGTATCATGAGTGTTAAATCAGTGTACGTTGTCATTAACAGCATTTACATGTTTGAGAGACCACTATAGTATAATAATTTGAGCCAGGAAAAGAGGCAAAGTCCGGGTAACCCTTCACTATAAAGGCTGTTCCCGGATACCAAACTTGAAAACGGAGATAAGACGGCGATAGCAAATGAATATAAGAAGATTTTCAGAATGCTTAATATAATGGGAAGTCCAATTTTGCATAGATAAGACTCTCTCATTCCTAAGTTTTTCAAACTTTTTGGAGCCAATGAAATATGATAGAAGCGTGCAATAAATTCCAAGTTTTAGCGAGTTCACTCCACATAACATAACAAATCCAATCAATTGCTTCCTTAGGTCCAGGAATGAGTTGACCAAGAAATCTCCAAGTTCCGAATTTCACACGTAACTTGATAAGTACAATTTGAAATTGGTACTTGTTCATTAACGGCATCACGAGATTAGAATGGGAAGCAGCTTTACGTAGCACTTTTCACACTCCACTGACACGTCCCACCTTCAGGTAATTGCCCGATTCGGTATTAATATTAATATTAATATTAATGTCAATTAAAAGTTATGGGTACAAATGGGATATATAAATTAGGGAGTATCCTTTTGCCAAAGGATATACATTTAGTTTTCCTTGTTATCAGTGGGAGCAACCACTTCTGCTTCTGGGGCAGTGCTAGATCTCTGTTCCATAGAGCTGGAGGATTGACCATGCTTTTCAGAGGAATTAGCATCGGCACCGGTTTCACCAACTTCAAGCTCATCGTCAGAAGGAATGACGTGAGTCTGGTCGGCAGTGTTAATGTCACGGACGTCACTAGGTAACTTGTTAGGACGGTAGAATCTCAAGTCGACTCTACCAACAATGTACATGGCATTGATGATAGTTTCAAACAAACCCCAAGCAATGTACATTGCCACAGGCTTGGTTGCTGGTCCCGAGTTCATTTGATAATTCCTTTCAAACACAACGACAGTACGCAAGATACAACCAACCAAGATAAGCACAGTTGAAACAGTCACAATGGCAAGAGAAACATTGTGGCTCAAACCTCCACGTTCGTTGGTAACACCGTGGATTTGTCTGTAGTGATGGTGAGTGGCAGCAATGACTCTGATTGCATTTCTCTGGTTGCGGTTTCTCTTAAGGAAGGTAATAGCAGCCTCCTTTTCAGCGCCCTTACGGACAAAATAAGTTGGAGCAAATGACTCAATCCACCAAGGTTGGTAGGTGTACAAAGTTTCATCGTTTCTGGTAGGCTTGAAGAAGTAGGCCAAGGCAATCAATGAAACAGCTGTGACTGAGTACAAACACAAAAGAATCATGGTGGCCTCAACAACTTTCTGGTACTTTCTGACGGAACTTTCACTAAGGAAGTACAAGTAGGGGATAGCTGAACCGACAATACACATGGCAATAACACCAGCGACCAAAACATACAAAACAATCATAAAACCCCAGAACAATTTTCTAGAACCACCAACAGGGTGTCTCCAGGTGAAAATTCTTTGGGCAAGAATCAAGTTTCCAGCAATTAACAAAACTGCAGGGATTAAAAGCAAAACTTCGTCAGCAATACCCAAGCCAGTTCTGGTCAAATCCTTGGACCAGACAATACGAAGAATCCATCCAATGGTTCTCATTAAGGCATAGAAGATCCAACCGAGAGATAACCAGAAATAGTGGCCACGAGTAAAGTTAATCAGGAAAATACCCAAGTGGAGGAGGGTGATGATACCAAATACGGCAGCAAAGATAGCCGAGGGCACAACATCCTTAGAGGTGGGATAATCACCAAACAAGTTCATTTGATATTGCAATACATATCCAATCAATGCTGGAGGAGGATTGGGACCAAATAAGTTCTTTGCCTGCTTCGACAAGATATCTGTACCAGACATGAGAGAAGGGTAGTTGTTCTGGTACCGCAATAACTGCATCACCCCGTGTACTGCTGTGTATTCGTCAGACATGATAGGCGATTTGTTTGGAGTCCTACGTATAAATTGGAAAGAACAGTATCTTCTAAATGGAAAAAAATCGGTGAAACTCTTTCAATGGCCTTTGAAACGCTCTACCACTAAGTTGACACTATTTGAGGAAGACTCCAGGGAATATCAACTCTTCTGTTATTCTGACAAATTTTTCACCCTATTTGGTATACCTTGTTGGGTACCAACAAAGCCTATGCGAGTACTGTATGAAACCGAGTTATTCTCGAAGTAGACGCACAACACCAGAAGCCGTACTTGTATACGATATATACAATCAGTGAAAGCTTATTGGAACTGTTGACGTTTATGATAAGCCGAACTTAATCTGGGGAAAGTTACACTATTTAAGGTAGCTACTATCTTTGGTGGGGAGGAAACAAAGTCGGAGGGGAAGTAGAGGAGGAGGAAAGGGTGTAAATGATGTCGGCAAACTGCAGACATGGAGTGAAACGGCCCCACAAACTGAGTATCGTCGCATCTTTCTATAATCGCAGCACTTTAGGAAAAGCCCATTGCAATATTAGTGTTCCCACAGGAAAGACAATAGGAATACTAAATACAATGTCACGTTAACAATTAGCGGACAACCTTGCATTTCCCGAATTGGCACAATCGCACACTATCCCGAAACTAGGCAGAAAATATGCGATGGTCAGAAAATATGCGATGGTAGGGCAAAACTATAAAGATCCTAGGACAAAAAAAAAAGATGCCATGCATACGTTTGAGTTGACTATCTCTTGCAAGCTATCATATATTTCCAGTTTGTTTCGACTGTAGCTACATGAAGTATGACCATGAACTTGATAAGCAAATGGTCTCGTCTCAATACCAATAGGTTGCGTTAGTCTTGTTTCCCGACAATCGCACTTGGGGGCCATCACGCAATGTTGCATCACGACTACCATGGTCAAAAGAAAAAAAAAGTAAATGCTATACGGCATACTCGGAGGGTATCCCGACAATGCTGCACGCAACAAGTAGGTGTGCCATATTATTTTGGTTGATATTTCCACTGTCTGACTGACTGTATTGAAAGCCGTACATTAACATACGGAGCTAATGCCATTCGTATACTCTGCATGATCTTTAGTGACGAGCTTACTGCACTTTTGTCTGTGTAGGTGGCCATTTTATTCTCGCTGATAGAAAACTTTTCTGCACTTAGATAACTAGCATAAATTACTTTTACGACGCGCTACCGCAATCCATGGTTTACATCTTGGCATATTCGGCATCTCGGTGTCAACCCCGCGCTTGGACATTTTACTGTCATCTACCCTTCTCTTCCCCCCACATTTGGGTTCCATTTTTGGAGCCAGGGCTCACTGACTAAACCAACTTGCATACATCACTTCCAAAGCATAAATGACACTGATGAATGTCTGATACTCTCGGCAGACAAAAATAGTATCACTAGGATTACTGGACACATCCGTTTCCCCGTCGGCATGTCGGCAGATAAAGCTGTGGTCGATCCTTCTATCTGTCTTATCTGTTCTTACATTCACTTGGGGTAAGCACTAATCACATGCACTGAAAGAAAGCTTATCTTCCGATTAGTCAAAATAGAACATACCGAATCTAATGTGTACCGTACCCTAGATACAGTGGAAGGTCAAACTCCTAAATCATCTTATTACAAGTGAATATAAAACAAACGGTGAGAGAAAACAACTATGAGAGCCTTTACTCCAAAATGTCCGGGTAACACATTGTAGATGGCACGAATTTTTCAAAAGTTAGTGTGTTCTAAGGATCAAATTCCCGTTGGGACTTTTAGCGATAGGCAGAACTTCTCAATACTCACAAACTGCACAATGCCATCAGTAGAAGTGAAGTACAATCCTGAAATTCTTCGCACAGCAGATGCGTCATCCCCATTAATAGAGACTCCCCACGGCCTCACCCTTCTAGAAATTCAAGGTGAACTTAATACTCCCCCAGAAATAGACGCGACTCTGGCAGACGCGTACCCTCAAGAGTATTTGGACAATTATATCACAATCAACGAAATCCACCAAGGAGTCAAATTTGGTCGCTTGAGTTTTGACTCTGTTGATTCCCGCAAGTGCACGTTGTTCATTGGCAAATCCCAACGATTAGTGGGTGCTGTAATTGAGTTGGAAAACCCTTTGCTAGTGCTAAGAGTCCTGCGCGATCCACTGGATGGCGACGTCTCCATAGTTGATACCATATACCACAAATTGATATTCAAGCACCGACCATTGCCGATTATGTGAGACAATTTAAAGCATGGGAAATGATGAAACATAAATATGAACAAGTATATCCTTATACTGTTTTGGGTAGTAGACAGGTATTTGACTAATAGGTATTAATAAAATTGTGCATTATTTTTATTGGTTATAGATTCCAGATGTATCTTCATTTTCTTTCCATTAAACCTTCGTTGGGAATTCATGTCCCTTAGTATACTCTTATAACTTTGCGTCATTTTTAATGCTCTGCAGAAACTCCAAGTTGCCCAGATATGGAAACACTGTCCGAGTACCCGTAGATGCAACCAATACATGGTATATCTTCTCGATATCAGAATCCAGGAACTTCAAGTATTCGCGCATATAATTAATAATCCCACCGTACTTTTCGGCGGGATTATTGAACATCTCAATGGTAGACAACATAGCTTCGTACCGAGAACTAATCAAGTTGTTGAACCCATCATCGTAAAGCGAGAAATTGGATCGCCCTTGCGAAATAAGGCCCTCCAAGTCAGCTGCTTTATCGGATTCCTCCACCTTGAACTTATCCACTACCTTCAAAAATCCTTCCCGCAATTTGGGATGATCAGGACGCAATCCAATAGTCGTCAACTCGTATTCCCTCGCAATGGTATGCTTATCAATACCAACCAATAAGAGAATTAACATTCCCAAGATACCAGTACGGTCTTTTCCCGCAGTACAATGGAAAACAAACGGCTTCTGTTCATCCCTGATATATTCAAACACAGTACGGAAGCATGAAACACCATTTTCCAAGATGTTTTCGTAGACATTAACATACGTCGACCAGCAGGTGAGCAAGTTAGTATATCTCATAGCAATTGCCTGAGGTGAATAGTCATCGCTAGTGAAAACGGGTGCATGAACCCATTTTATGCCATGCTTCTCCACCAAATCACGAGGAGCACCATCTTTAACTATTTCTCCATCTGACCTCAAATCAAAAATAGCCTCAATGCCCAATTCGTTTCTCATAGATATAACACCTCTTTCAGTAACACTACTTGTCAGAGCACACCGGTAAAGAAAATTGGGTCTAACAAAAACTGTCGCATTTGAATCGTGAAACCGAGGAAGGTTAATCTTCCAGCCTCCCATATCACGGAAGTTGGAGATTCCCTCCACTTTCTTCCACCGAGGCAACACTCCAACGACCTTCGATGCTGCAACAAACCTTTGCAATTCATTTTCTGGCTCCAAGTACTCGATAATCTTGTCAACCACAATATAATTATAGTTGTAGACGTCGTTCTTGATGGGCAATTGTAAGGGCTTTGTAGTTTTATGGTGCTCATATATATCTGTTACGCCATAAAAGTTGTGATTGGCATCAGGAATCAATTCCAATTGGTGAGAAAGTGGACCTCTGTTCAACGTGTTAGCATAGTATTGACAGTCGTTGATTGGGATAATCAGGTCACACAAACCGTAGATACTCAATACAGATGTATCCAATGGTAACTCTTTCAAAACAGTCAAATCTGGAGCAGCTAAGGATTGAAGTTCTTTCTGAGTGAATGGAAGGTGTTGGTAAGTACCGTAACGGAACTGACTTATAGGCACAGAATCAAGATCAAAAGAGTACCGTTCTAAAACAGTGCTTGAAGTGTACCTTGCAGAGCAATTAACTAAATTTGGCACTATAATACCTCCATTGACTTTTCTGGACTGCTCAAAGGCCCATAAGAACATGGCCACACCGCCTCGGCTATGACCAATGATAGCCAGGATGGTGAAACTAGTTCCAAGTGGGTTTAAGTTGGAGTCTATCATGTAACGACAACTATCATCTATGTCCTGGACATCGTAGTCAAGAAGTCTACCACCGGTGGGATAGTCGTCAGAATCACCACAGCCTCGGAAGTCTATACGAAGGGAGTACATACCCAAGTCGCGGGCCAACCTATGGGCTAAATGTTTCTGGTAACAGTAATCTCTGTGGCCTCCTTGGCCGTGCAAAATGATGGCACATTTGTGGGTTGGAGGATGAATTCCGTCTGCAAACTCTCCGTTTAGCGAAGTACCATGGGGAACAGCAATTGTACCAGTTACACCTGCGCCAAACTTCACTTTGATTTCATGGGGTGGATCGACAGTATATTTGGGATAGGATGAAGCCGTCATTTTCAAATGTGTCAGCAAAGGAAAGGATGATGATATGCAAAATACCAACAATTCAAAGAATGGCCTCAGGAGTACTTAAATAGTGGTAGACAAAACGATAATTAATACTATTTTGCAGCACCGCTTGTTTCAGGATCAGAATTAATTGAGATAACAATTAGTATCACCAAATGATGTAAAATGAAATTTAGTAGATCACTTTCAGTTTTATCGCCAAATATGTCTGTATAAATATATATATATATATTTGTATATATATAGTATAATATATTCTCTATCCGCTCTAATATATATACGGAATTAAGAA
Organism: Lizanozyma gosingica; assembly: GCA_030463055.1. Lineage (NCBI taxonomy): Eukaryota > Fungi > Ascomycota > Pichiomycetes > Serinales > Debaryomycetaceae > Lizanozyma > Lizanozyma gosingica. Next base: position 208,903 of record JAKVQZ010000006.1, on the reverse strand, counting down.
AAGCAGTATAAATGGTCCCCATATTTCCCAGATCTTCAGATCCATTTATAAATTTATATACACGATTCTACTCGAGGGCGCTACCGATTCAACTGGCTGATCCCCTCTCAGTAACCGTGGTAAATCGATGTTGACCCATAAAGGAGTTTAGTGTTCAGAGATATCACAGATGCATTGTTATGGTTGAACATAATAGAGAATTAACATGGCCCAGGATATATGTAGACGAATTAGGTTTCTTTGCCCGAGTTGGAAATTCTGGATTGCACCTAGTTTTTAAGATTTCTAGCAGAAAAAGACAAACCTCGGTTACTATGAAGACACCAGAGATATGCTATTTGAGGAGATGATTTCAGATGGCAATACTAACCTACGAGAGACAGAAATATTTATATCATCATGGGAATTACGGGGAATTATGGGACTTATGGGACTTATGGGAATTATGGAATTATTCAGAAAGTGCAATATGTAGCAGAAACCAATGGATGGAGTCAGAACTCCACTTGCAATATCTATAGCAATATCTATGAGGTTTAGGATATGTATACTTCATGTATCAGTATGTTCTATGTTCTATAGCATATTGCAGATCTTGACAAGTAGTGTGATGCTATGATGACTTGATTCCACCTGATAATGTACGGTAACTTTCTCCACATAGATTCAAAAGTGCTTAAATGTGGAGTTTTTTTTTAAAAGAATAATCATATTCAGTTATCTCTGGATTTCTGTAGTTAACACACGCACAAGTTAACATTCATCTTAATTATACTGATAAGTACTTGATAAGCATTGTATACGTACAACTATCCCCCCTAAATCTAAAAAAATGCTGCTACATTACAATAGAGAAGCTTACCATGAGCTTGGGAGACTTATCAGCGAACGTCAGTCAAGTCAGTTGTCTACACAGCTATCTGTCCTCCAGTCAGCGATAGTCAACTTTTCAGTTGAACACAGAGAAACCATTAGATCCAATCCTGAGTTCAGAACAAAATTCACAAGACTATGCCACCAGGTAGGCATTGATCCAGTAGCTTTACTTGTGCATTCACTTAGTGTTGGGATTCCTGATGCCACGGAAAAGCCACAGGAGTACTACACCGTACTTCTGCTCCGAATAGTCGAGGTGTGCCAGGAAACGAGAGCGATGAATGGTGGTCTTATTTCGCTTAAAGAATTGAAGTCGCAGTTGAACTCTACGTCTGGAACAGTAGTGCTTCAGTTGAATGTTTCAGACAAGGATGTAGAGCGGTGTATATCTATGTTGAAGGAGCTTGGACATGGTTACGAAATAACGCAGAGCAATAACAGTAGTTGGGTGCGGTTTTCGAGTATAACGGGGGGTTCTACTAGCGATGGTGGGATTTCCAGCGATCAAAAGAGAATCTACGCAATGTGTCTGTTCACAGGAGGTTATGTGACTCATCGCTTGTTGCACGATAACTATGGCTGGGACATGACTCGATGTGCAACGGTGGTGGATGAGATGATAATGGAGGGGTTGCTTTGGATCGACACTCAGGGTGCTCGTGGAGAGTGGCACTACTGGGAGCCTTCATGGATCTCGAATTAAGGGAATTGAGAAACACCTATAAAGGAAACCAATAAAGCAAATAGGAGTTATCGGAATAGAAGTAATATTACTAGAACAACAGTTACGGAAATCATGGAAACGTAATATCAATGCAAAAATATCCCAAATTCGGAATTAATTCATTTAAGTTCGTTATTTGAATTAGGTAAATACGTTAAAGTGCTATTTGATTAGTTTTCTCACCAATTCCGTAAACGACATCCGAATACATTCGTTGTAACTCCATAAATACCATAGAGTTTCTATTATACAAATTAAGACTATTCATTCCTTTGCATCGGCTTCACGTTGCTTTGGCTCAGTTTTTGCCTGGGCTTCTGCTTCCGCTTCTGCTTCCGCTTCTGCCTCCAATTTCCTCTTCTTCTTTTCTCTCCACCGCTCATTCACCATTTCTACAGGATCTCCTAAAGTCCGATTCATCACGGGCAAGTGCTTCTTGTACAACCTGCCCTGGCCGTCACCGGAGTTGAGCACATCATAGCCCGCATACAACTTGTCAGTATCGGAGCGCCCGCCAAAGAAGACCTGCTTCATGTAGTTCCCCATAAGAGCTCTGATCTCATGGCTCTGGATGACTCCCCGCATACGTGCCACCTCACGGCGCACCTTGGAATTGGTGGTATCTTGCGAGAACGGAATCCACTCCATCTCCGGGAACTCGCAGTCGTACAACACCAATGGTACGTCGTGGGCCATAGAATATGCCGGTCTACGTGGGTTCTTTTCCACATCTAGCAACTCATCGACTATCGATGGCTTCTCAAGCTTTTGCCCCACCATCAATAAGATGGCCACCATGCACCGCACCTGGTGCCAGAGAAACGCTGTTCCTCGTAAGTCGAATATCACGTAGTTGGGATCTGTTTCGTGCGGAATGATGCTACTGGAAAGAATCACCCGCACATGGTTGGTGATCTGTTTGGACCCGTCCAACTTGCATAAGTTGCGGAAGTCATGGGCCCCCTCGTACTTCTTGGCCGCCTCTTGCATGAGGCCAATATCCAACGCGTCCCTATGGATGAAATACCGATAATGCCGTGAGAGACAGCTGAACCGCGCATTGAAATCGGCCGGCGGACGCAAGCAGATGGCGGTGATCATGATGTCGGCGGGAAGCATCGAGTTGAGAATATTCATGTATGGTAACTCTCTGGCGTCGTTTTCTGGATTAAGCTGTTCTTCCACAGACAAGTTGGACCGCACGTCCAAGGAAATGACCTGGTTCATGGCACTGACTCCCTTATCTGTTCGGCCGCATCGGCTGAAATTGCACACGGTCGGTTCGGGCTCGGAGATCAACTTGGCCTTACTTAGAGCACTGAGGATCTCCCCTTCAACAGTCGGCAATTCTGTAGGCTCATATTGGTACGCGAGTCCGTTGTAATTCCAGCCGAGGTAGGCGAAGCGCAATGCTATGAACCGCTGCGGATGCAGAGAGAAGTCAAAGGTCTTTTTAGCCTTTTTCCCCGGCTTTGGTGCATTTTCACTGTCGGTCGCTGTTGATTCTCCATTGGATTCTGAACATTTGGATCCTTCGGTTTTAGCCACAGTTTCTACCAGTTGAGCACTCTTTTCAAGCTCAAGCACTCGAGCAATCAACTGTGCTTTCGTCCACTTGTCATACTGGCTACTGCTACTCATTGGTCGCCGGATCCAGAGAGTCGCTAGCCTTCGGAATGAAAGCATACTTAGCGATGAGGGTTCCAGAGTGAAAAAAATCTTCTCATCGCGGAAAAACATATATGCGAATAGTAGGAGATTATTGGAGTAATAAAGGGTGGAAATTATAATAAATCAATATCCATAGCTGCTTTGATTGCTAGTATACTCTACAGTGCTTTATACTGTACGCAGATATAACTTAGACTGTGGCATACACAGCATCAGTACAAACTAAAGGTATAGATTTTGGTATCAAAGACCGCATAAACTAAGTGGTATCGATTGGAGGCTATCTCATCGCACAAATCATATCCACTACAATATATTACAACCAGTAACGAGTCTACTGAAACGGAACAATACCACATTAGATTGACAGGAAGACACACTACAGTCTATCACACTCCATCTCATTGAAAAGATCAGCAGAGTACGCCTATTAGATTTCTATATTTCCGTGGTCAAGCATTGACCATATATTATTTACATTACCATATACATCTGTTTTAAACCATGGAAACTAAAAAAGGTTCTTTACAATGGGAAAACATACGATGTGATCTCCACCCGTGGATCAAAGATGCCATAGTGTCTCTCGGGTTCCCTACTATGACTCCAGTCCAAGCCAGTGCAATTCCCCTTTTCAGTCAGAACAAAGATGTGGTTGTAGAGGCCGTCACTGGCTCGGGAAAGACTTTGGCATATGTGATTCCTGTTTTGCAAAAAGTATCCACAAGATTATACAGTGTCACCAGTGGAGACGATGCGCCTGAACCTGTCAAAAAGGGCCATATGCTAGCAATGGTCATTGCTCCGACTAGAGAATTGGCCAGCCAGATTCAATCAGTCTTTGAACTGGTGCTCAAATATCTTCCAGAAAACAAAAAGAAAATAACCACCCAATTGCTTGTGGGCTCATTAACCAGTGTCAGAGAGGATCTTGAACGATTCTTGAATGGCCAGCACCAGATCTTGATTGGGACTCCAGGAAGACTACTTGATTTCATGAAATCAAAATATGTCAAAACAACCTCTTTGGAAATAGCAGTCTTGGACGAGGCAGATAAGTTGTTAGATATGTCTTTTGAGACTGACGTTGTGCTGATATTGAAACAATTGCCAAAACAGAGAAGAACAGGTTTATTCTCTGCTACCATTTCAACAGCAGGTGACACCATTTTTAGAACAGGTATGAACAATCCAGTTAAGGTGGTAGTAAAATCTAAAAGTGCTGCAACTGTTGCCAATAAACAAGGTGCTTCTGCACCTGCTTCATTATCCATTAAATACATGATGGTTAATGCTGAGGATAAGATTCTCACTCTCATCCATTTGCTCACAGAATACCAATATAAGAAATGTATTGTATATTTTCCCACTTGCACATCTGTCAAATACTTTTACAACATCTTTCAAACGTTGGTGAAAGGGGAAGGTGCTGAAGATAATGACGAAGACTTGCTTCTGTTTTATTCGCTTCACGGTCAGTTACAAACAAAAGCTAGACTTAAAACCTTGGAAAATTTCGCCAACGATGATTCACTGATCCACAAGAGTGTTCTCATGACAACAGATGTCGCTGCCAGAGGTATCGATATCCCTGATGTTGATTTAGTTATTCAGTTAGACCCCTCAACCGATCCAGCAGTGTTCTTGCATCGTTGTGGAAGAACAGGCAGAGCTAACAAAGTCGGTAATGCTATTGTATTGCTCAATAACAAAACCAGAGAAGAAGATTACGTTGGTTTCATGGAAGTCAAGGGATTAATATTGGCAGAAATCTCATCGCCAATCATTGCCAATGATCGCCGTCTTAAATTTAATGGGAAACTCAGGGAATATTTGCTCGAAGACAGATCTCGTCATGAGCTTTCCGTCAAGTCTTATGTTGGTTTCATCAAATACTATTCCAAGCATGCTGCATCCTCTATCTTCAGATTGCAATCATTTGATTATTTGGGAATGGCCAAAAGTTATGGATTATTACGTTTGCCCAAAATGCCCGAAACAAAGTATATACCGACCGAATCGATGCCCAAGGATGGATGGTTGGGTGAACCCATAGACTTCGATACCTATGCTTATGCAGATAAGCAAAAGGAAAAGTCAAGAGTCGATAATTTGGAAGCAGACAAACTCAAGATGATCAACGATGCAAAGAGAAGAAAGGAATTGAAGAAAAAGAATGAAGCGTGGTCCACAAAGACTGAGACTAAGGAAACCAAACAGGAAAGACGGGAAAAGATGAAGAGAAAGCGTGAAGCCATCGAGAAGCAAATCTTGGAACAAAGCTCTTCTGATGAAGAAGAAACAACTGAGGATTGGAAAGACATTGTCAGATCAAATAAGAAGAAGAAATCTTCAGCTTCTTCAGGCATGCAGGGTTCCTTTGATGATTTGTAGATTGTAATTAATCATTACATATATCACCATCTACTCAATTTTCCACTTCTGACTTGTAGATCTTATACCATCAAATACAAAGACATTATCAAGAGGGATGTACTGGGCAGTGGCCATCTTCAATGCCTCCTGTGCTGTTGTACCACCCATTAAACTAGCCAAGTTGTGGTACGATCTTGTGCTGTGACTTAGCAATTCCGTAAAAGTACACAAGACTGATTCAGGAATATCCGATATTTTGCTCATATGATTCTGGAAAATAGTTTCAAAAGCCAACTGAGTGAATTGCTCCAAATCACATATTTCTGGAGCTTTACCAAACTTCTCAATATAGTATTCATTTGTCAATAATGCAATATATATTGCCAGGGTGCTGAATTTCTCGGATGTGCTATCAGCAATGCAATCTTTTATTATTTCGTCAGATACGTCTTTGGCAGAGCCTTGACAAACATACAACAAGTGGGAGTTTTTGCAGAAACTCGTTATTAATTCTGGATTCAACGTTGTGTCCCGACCTAAGCTCAACAATAACAGATGAACTTCCTTAGAAAACGATTCACGGTCCTTAACTGCCTTTTCGTGGTAAATGTGTTGGAGTTTGACGTAGTTGGCAGTATTGGAAGCCATATCAGGCAATGTTCCAGGCAATGGTAAAATACCTCCATTTCTATTAGAAAAAGTTTCTAAGGCTTTGACGTAGACCCAGAAGAGGGAGGCCAGTTGAAGATCCATCTGATTAGACTGTTTGATGATTTCAACCACAGAAGACGGTATCTCTGTCTCAAGCACCGTTCGGAATACAGAGGCGGATGCTTCGATGAAATTAGCCTCCTGGGTGATATCTCTGGATAGCGACTCGATAATTTTTTTAAATTGCTGTTTCTCTTGGTAAGTTTTTGGAATAGAACTATCGGATGCCCTTAGCTGAGCAAGTAGCTTAATGTAAATCACAATATATGGCACCTGGGAATGATCTGTTTCGTCCAAGGATGTAAGATCAATAGAATCAACAAACTCCTGTAGTTCTCGCCATGGTCGATCTAAAAGTAACTGGAATCTCTTAGAAGGATGGTGGGTTTCCACTACTGTAGTTTCCCGACGGATCACCTGCAAAGATCCGTAGTAACCCACTGTTTTGACCACCAAAATCGGGATATCTTTCTCCCAAAGCAATTGCACCAAGCGCTGGTATCCCAGGACGTAATTAGACACTATGACTATATCAAACTGGTCCCAGAGCTCAGACTCATTATTTGTATCAGAAATAGACTCACCAATAATCATGTCCACCGACTTTTTGATCCAAGTTCCCCTAACATCAGGATTCAACTCTAGCAAGTTCCGAGTCAACGCCTCTGCTCTACCATGGCCGATATCCGCCTCGGTAAGGAAGAAGTTTCCAGAAAGATCTTCTTTACTAACAGTACCTGGGTCAACTATGGTGAACTTTCCTAGGCCAGGAAGCACCAAGTTTTTGAGGGTTTCGGCGGCTGTTGTGTCTCCATTCACAATGCAAAGATGGCAGTTCTCCAAGTTCACCTGGCCGGAATTGGCCCACAATCGCAATTGCCTATCATATTTGGTTTGTTTGTCAATCATTGCTGGCATAAACAGAGGTAAGTGGGTTAGGGAGAAATTTTGTTATTGGTAAGTAAAAGTGCGGTATACGTTTTTGCTTTATATAGAAGATACCATTTACATCAACTGTATTTTCTGAAATTTGTTTAGGCAAATTGCTTTGTAAGAGAGATGTATGGATTGAGATAATATTAGATGACGTATTAGGGAAATGCAATGTATTTAATATGCGCAATTTATGACATATTTAACATATCTGACATATCTGACATATCTGACATATTTGACAAATATGACGTTTAAGATACCAATAATACTTGCCAATTAAATAATATATCATCTATTTATACATACTCTATTTGTACAACAGTGCAAATATTTCACAATTTATAGATCCTTTAATCCATTAAATTGCTCAATTAAAATGTTTATATTAGTTATACTAATCTCTCGTCTCTTTACACCCCGCAGGTTTATATGTTCCCATAGAAGCCCATATGTCTACATAGATGAGTTTACGTGTTGTATCATATTCATGTCGTTCGTGCTATTATATATATTTAATTAATTAAACCGGGCTCAACGTATTAGTTGGGTACCTCTCATCGATTCGCCTATAGATTCACTGATTCGTGTTCATCATGTAACATTGCACTTGCCGTCGTGGTTACCTGCGAAGTCCGAAAACTTTTCATTACTCCGCTCCTTTAATTTTGCCTTAACCTCTAAGGGAAAGTACTTTTCCATAATCTCCATTGCTTCCATGTCCAAATTACTACCGGACGCCAACTCAATAGCCCGCTCACTTCGACACATAGGACAGTTGGTATTCCTCTGTTGTTTCATCTTGACCAAGCAGCGAACACAGAATAGGTGTCCACATACTAATCTAATGGGTTTGTAGGCCACAGAACAACAGATGGGACAGGTGTAATCTTCCAACTGGGGAACCAATGTTATAAGGTTATCTTGCATGATATAACAGATTGACTTGGCCAATGTTTTACCAGAGAAGAAGATGTGATCAGTCAGGACTAAGTCAGGGAATCTAGTTTGAACTCCCAAACTGGTTTGTTTGTCAAACTTTTTGAGAATCTTCCTAAATGCCTCAGAGTTCAAGTATTGGAAATCTAGAACCTTTAGCAAATGGAAATTCATTTGAATAAACTCGTTGACCGCCTCCACACTCTTCTTCTGCTTGAACTGTGAAAGGATCTTCAGTTTCTCCACATTTTCAAGGAAAAGCTCAAGGTTGTTTTTAATTTGTTGGGTATTTCTCTCAGGACTTGAATTGATGTCGTTGTACTTAAAGTACACTTCCGAGTCCAAATATATTCTAAACAACTCTCGCCATAAATATAAATCAGACCTGCGAGTGTTTTTACCGGGAGCAACAAGGCCCGATACTTTCTGTGAAAGCTCTGTAATTTGGCCCACCATTTTTGTCTCCTCATCTTCTCTGAGATGGTCCAAACTCTCCAATTCTTCATTCAACATATCAAAAAATTTAACATCAGAGTTTAGCATAATGTAGATTTCTTGTTTTCTCAGTTTGGGTTTAGGTGGTGCCTCTGTCAAACTTTCTGTTATTCCAGGCATCCGCGTAGATCGAAACTGTTGCTGTACAGGTGGTGGAGAACTCTCTCTACTGGAGCTGACATGTGAAGTTGTTGGTGATAATTTATATTCATCATTCTCCTCTCTAATTTCGTAGACTCTATCTTCTCCGGCAGAATCCAACTCACTTTCGGAAGTTATGTTTAATGAATCAAGCTGCTCCATAGTAAGCCCTTGCAAATCCTTGGAACCATCAAAATGCGAATTAATCTCATCTCGGAGATTCGTCATTTCTCTATCAGCAACTGGTTTAGCAAGCATAGACTCAATTTTCTGTTTTATCTTAGCAGAAATGGCAGACATCTGGTCGTCAGTCACGTTCAGCTGTTCACTATAGTCAAGAGTGATCTTAAGCATAGGCACAATAGGATGGCCACTTACTTTGGTACCATCTTTTCCATTGTCCATTGCCTTTGTCAAAATATACTCCGCAAGAACGGGATTTTTGGGGTTGTAATCATGGTCCACGTCGATAACTTTAGAATCCGCGTCACCAGAATCGTGAATCAACAACTTCATGGCGTTCTGCTCAAATCCAAGAATCTTTAATTCCTCTACTATCTTCCCTATGCATTTCTTCAATGCCTTGTATTGGATGGCCGCCAGCACCCATTGTGGGGGTATATCCTCGCCATTCAACGATTCTTGAAGAACCTTTGCAAACTTCATCCTATGTATATGTCAGGTTGCCTCGGATATTAGTTCCCATTACAAGAATGCTGGAACTCCTTAGTAATTGGGTCTTTCGTACTTAAGCTTTGTTATTTTTGATATTGCTGGGGGTGTTTCGGTTATGGGTTTCTTTTTGGGCCTAGAACCTTTCAAATCTCATCTCAAATACAAGGGTCGCCTTTCCCAAAAAGGAAGTTTTCCGGTTTCCCCGGTTAGCTCCTCGTAATTCAAAGAAGTTTGTACTAATGGTAACCAAAAAGGGAGGGAATTCGGTTCCGGTTTCACGCTCGTATCTCATTTCTTTCTCTGCGGCTTAATGAGGAGGAAGTGCAGTAGGTGAGGCTAGCTATTGTTACCATTATCTCGTTCAAATGAATGGTGTTTTCGTGGAATGATACATATGGATAAACTGCAACGTGGGCTTTGTTTCGATAGACAAGCCTAATTTGATTTTGTATGTAATTCAAGTCGAAGTTAATTAGAGGAAGAGTCAGATAGTAATTCTAAGTGAGGCTAGTAAATCTGTGGTACGATCGAAAACAAAATCTACTACTGAATTCAAATGAGTGTAGGAATGATAGTATGTCCATAAGTTTAGGAAATGATAGCATAACCATGAATAAATGTTACTGACGCTTTTGAATCCATTGAGTAACAAACAATTACTTCAGAAGTTTATGGTTAGCATTTAGAATATCGGTGAGATTATACTGGAGAAATTCTGTGAGTGTCATAATGTATGGACAAGATATTGTGTCTTGCTATGATGACTATGTTAGACGGCATAGCTCAATCCGTATTTGTGTAGTGCGATTCGCTGTAGATTTGTATTGATAACCCTTCAGGTATAAACGGGAAATTGTAATCGACAGGAAGAAGCCACTATAAATGTCCCACAAGGTGGAATGTAAAGAAAATACAGAAAGTTGACAAGTAGAGACAGATTTCAAGTGTCAAAAATTTCGGAGCCATTTCTTAGACTACGTAATTCATAGACCTCGTTAGTGAACGCATAGTTTTAACATTCATAATTGTAGTCTATAATTATATGGAGTAAGTATGACGTTATCTTATCTTTGATTCTAAAGCAGAATATTCGACATGACTTCAGTGTAGAACATTCCAGATACGAAAATCACGATATGCGACATTCTCTTGCTGGCAGAAAAAATCACACCGCGACACTTCACCAAAATATTTATTTAAAAATTATCTGACTTAAATCATATGTAATGTTCTACAACCAGAACTCTCTATTTATACTATTTCTCATTCAATAATTACAAAAATGGACTTTGAGTTGGAGCCCACACTAGAATCAGTCGTCAAACAAGATACCCTCAAGTGGATCTTTGTTGGGGGTAAAGGTGGTGTTGGGAAAACCACAACTTCTTCTTCCATTGCCGTTCAATTGGCGTTGGCCTACCCTAACGACCAGTTCCTTTTAATTTCCACTGATCCAGCACACAACTTGTCAGATGCATTCTGTCAGAAGTTTGGTAAAGATGCCAGACCCGTCGAGGGCTTGTCCAACTTATCATGTATGGAAATCGATCCTGATGCTGCTATGAGTGACTTACAACAACAGGCAAATCAATACAATAACGATCCCAATGATCCATTAAAATCGATGATGAGCGACATGACAGGCTCAATTCCCGGTATCGATGAAGCCTTGTCGTTTATGGAAGTTTTGAAGCATATCAAAAACCAAAAGGTGGCTACCGAAGCTGTCACTGATGGAACAACCCAAGGTTCAGAAGAGAAGAAGACTATTGCATACAAAACCATTATCTTTGACACTGCACCTACAGGCCATACTTTGCGTTTCTTGCAGTTGCCTGCCACATTGGAAAAGTTGTTAGGAAAATTCAGAGAGTTGTCTGGAAAGTTGGGCCCCATGTTAAACATGCTTGGTGGTGGAACCCAACAACAGGATATCTTTGAAAAATTAAACGAAGTGCAGAAGAACGTCAGTGAGGTTAATGAGCAATTCACTAACCCTGATTTGACTACTTTTGTCTGTGTCTGTATCTCTGAATTTCTTTCCCTTTACGAGACCGAGAGAATGATCCAAGAATTGATGAGCTACAGCATGGATGTCAACTCTATTGTGGTCAACCAATTATTGTTTGCTGAGGATGATGATTGCAGAAGATGTCAACTGAGATGGAAGATGCAGAAGAAATACTTGGATCAGATGGGTGAGTTATACGAAGATTACCATTTGGTGAAGATGCCTTTATTGGGATGCGAAATCCGTGGTGTTGACAACTTGAAAAAGTTTTCTAAGTTCTTATTGACCCCCTACGACCCCAAGACAGATGGCCATTTGGTCTTTGACTTGGAAGAAAAGTAATCTGTTAAATTAGGTATGTAGAAAATAGAGTGTAATTTAAAAGAAAGTATGCACTACCAAAGTATTCTCAATATGGAGAAAAGACTTGTAAGACCTGTACCGAACAGGAATCAAATGGTTTTTTTTTTATTTTCCAAATTAACATCCACCTTATCATTATTTTTCACTTTTTTATCCACTGACGATGGCCAGAGGGAACCAAAGAGAACTTGCGAGAGCAAAGAACTTGAAAAAACAACAGGATGCCAAGAAGGGCCTGAAGAAGGAGGGAGACCCTACTAAGCGTATGGAAAGTGACGCTGACAGGATGAGAGCTAAACAAGCAGCAGGTATGTAAGCAGTGGTGGAGAAAGGAACACAAGTTTAATAATTGTTGATCTAGTACTGACACCGATGTAGCTGACGCGCGGAAAGCATCTCCAGGGAAATAGGACTTGGTCATTGTAATTATATTAGCCATAATATGGGAGACATCGACGATTGGAGAGGATTGATTACCTTTGTACTTGGTTACTAGCATTCGAAGACAGATAAGAGTATTTGAGGAATAATGGGGTATTTGAGTATCCTGATAAATATTGGAGTATATTTACAGACTATTGTATTTGTATTGTATATTTCACTATTAAACAATGCATTGAATGGAATATATCCAGGTAATTCAATATGACATGTCATACTATTTAGTTTCTCTGTCTTTAGTATAAGTTGTCGCCGCTTCCGCTCCTCCAGCCGCCGACCCTGTACATGTGACCAATATACTGCCTTTTGGGACATCGTAAGGTTAGATTTCCTCATATAGACTAATAAACACACTGGCATAATTGTAGCTTAAACAGCGGGGTGGAGTGTTTCAAGCCTCGTTTAACAAGAGTAACCTTCGGATAATATGAAATAAATATCGCACATATTGAAGGTGTGGAAATTTAATATATAAAGGAGGTTCCAATCCTATACCAGATTTTTGATTAATATTGTTTCTGCCAGAGTCACTTCTTTTTTCTTCTTCTTCTTCTTCTTCTTCTAGTACCAGGATTGTAATATCTGTTACTTTTATCTCTAGCAGTACTACTCCATCTCACTCAATTGCACACCACCATGTTGATCGAAGAATCTTACCACGACGTCAAGACTTCCTATGGTACCACCATGCGGATCTTCACCTTCCACCCCAAGATCCCTAACTACCCCCACGTCAAATTCCCTGGTGTGGTTGTCTACAGTGAGATCTACCAGGTGACTGGACCTGTGAGCCGTTTCGCCAAGGACATTGCCGGTCAGGGGTTCATTGTAGCCTGTCCTTCGATTTACCACAACTTCGAAGGCCCAGAACCATTGGCCTACGACGAAGTCGGAACTGACAAGGGGAACGCCTACAAAATTGAAAAGGAGGTCAAATCCTACGATGAAGACAATAAATTGACCATCGACTACTTGACACTGTTGCCAACCTGTAATGGCTTGATTGGTGCCACTGGTATGTGTTTGGGGGGCCACTTGGCCTTCAGAGCTGCTGTCACAGACCAAAGAGTGCGCGCTGCCACCTGTTTCTTCGCTACTGACATTCATATCCATGCTTTGGGTAAGGGCAAGAATGACGACTCCTTGCGCAGATGTGGCGATATCACCGGTGAACTTGTGATGATCTTCGGTGACAAGGATAACCATGTTCCCTTGGAAGGCCGTGACTTGATCAGAAGCGAATTGAGAAAGAATAATGTGGCCATGACATTCCTTGAGATCAACGATGCCCAACATGCATTTGTCAGAGATGAATTGAGCAAGGGCAGATACGATCCTGCCATCACCAAGCTCTGTTTCGACTGGTTGCTTGAATTGTTCAACAGAAAGTTAAAGTTGGAATACGGTGTTCACGATGGCCAGAAGAGAGTCATCGAGAACATCTGTTAGTATGTATTTTTGCTTTATAGTTTTGGTTCTAACAATTCAATTCTTAATAATCTGCAAGACAGGAACCGGCGATGTAGGAAACGATACTCGTTGGGGTTAATACATCCCACCACAACACTAGTAATATGTTAATACTTCTTTGGAGTAATATAATCAGACTTTATTATATTTCAATGTTCTCACGTGACTGAAAAATTCAGAAAACCAAAAAAAAAATTTTCCTCTTCTCTCTGAAAAATCCTCCCCATACAAAACCTACCTACACGCTATCAAGGACTACACTCCATCAGTAGCCCATAGCATTTCCTATAGAATACCATATCAAGATGAGACCAATCAAGTTGATGGGACATGAGCGTTCTTTGACGCAAGTTAAGTACAATAGAGAAGGTGACTTGATCTTCTCCGTGGCAAAAGATAGCACAGCTTCCATCTGGTACTCATCCAACGGTGAAAGATTGGGAACCTTGGAAGGCCATAAGGGTACTCTTTGGTCTATCGATGTCGATAGCGAGACCAAGTTCTGTGCCACCGGATCGGCCGATTTGAGCATTAAGTTGTGGACAGTCGAAAACGGTGTCTGTGTCTACACATGGTCTGCTCCTACACCAGTCAGAAGAGTCAGTTTTTCCCCCGATAACAAAAAGTTGTTGTCAGTAACCGATCAAGTCATGGGTCAACTTGGTACTATATCCATCTACGAAGTCAATTATGACGGCGAGTACTCGAACCAGAAGGCTGAGCCTATTTTGGTTATTCCTACAAGACCAGATTCGTCCAAGGTTACCGTGGCCGAGTTCTCTGCTGATGGTAAGTACATCCTTGCTGGCCACGAGAAAGGTGAAATTTCCAAATACGACGCTACCACCGGTGAATTTATCCAATCTGTCCAGGCTCACGGCATCCACAACGAAGAACAAAACGTTTCTGTTACCGACATACAATTGGCCCCCGAAGACGGGTCTTACTTCATCACCTCCTCAAAGGACAAGTGTGCTGTTTTGATTGACGTGGATACATTCGACATCTTGAAGGTGTACAAGGCAGATGCCCCTATGAATACTGCAGCCATCACTCCCACCAAGGACTTTGTCATTTTGGGTGGTGGTCAAGAAGCTCGTAATGTGACTACTACTGCCGAGAACCAAGGTAAGTTTGAGGCCAGATTCTACCATAAGATTTTCGAAGAGGACATTGGACGTGTCAAGGGTCACTTCGGTCCGTTGAACACTGTCGCTGTGCACCCAGATGGTTCTGGATACACTAGTGGTGGGGAAGATGGTTTCATCAGAGTCCACACATTCGACAACTCCTACTACGACTTCTACTACGATGTCGAAAGAACAGAAAAGGCCATTGCCGCTGGTACCACCTAGATCAAAGGCGTCGTTTCTCCTATTATGTAAATTAGCCTAATTCATCAATACAGAAGCACTGGAAGTCTGCTGTAGGAACTTTCTGACATATTTTGGCCATACTGTCAAATCAAAACTGTCAATGCTGTGGATTCCCACAACGAAAAGTAATAAGTAACCAATATTTCCGTATGCGATACCAAATATATTGGTTGAAAGCTCTTGCGTCATGGCCAAACTAAAAATTCATACAACCATAAAGTTGTTCCAAGGAAAGAGTCTCGTATAGTGCTAGATTATACCGTGAATCTGTATGATGGCCAATTAAGAATGGCTACTGCAATTATTCTACCCAATTATTAATCCAGTCGATAAAACAAATGACAGTTCAAAAGGCGGTTGAAACAAATGTATTATTCAGCACTGCATCTCCGTATTAAATCCGTGTGGGAGAGCGAATTTCTAGGTCGATTTGGTAGCGCCCTCGCCCAAAAATTCCCAAAGCGGACCCAAATCTTGGTCGAACCTTCTAGAAAAACACGAAACATTTGGCTGCGAAAATGTTCTCGAAGGTTCCACGCCCACCAAAATGTACGATGTAATCTTATTACTAAGGGCAAGTGGCGGTGTCAGTGGTGGCGATAAGTCAGTTGGGTGCAAAAGAGAAACGTATAAAGGGCCACTCAAAGTAGGTATATTTGCTTATTCAAATGTCAAAGAATCATCAATAAACAAACGCTGAAAACTAATCATCCAAAAAATGCTTGACTACTACACTTATCCATTTACCTACTACACTAATTCCAGGGACGCTTCTACGGAAGGATTCCACTGTGGCCCCATAGGTAGATGTCAATCAAGGTATAATAACAACGGTGGTCGTTCTAGATCATATTTCTTTGAGCAAGCGCCTGTGAACTACTACTTTGCTTCAAACGATTCCCAGTATCCATTCGTTTTCTCTTCAGACTACGTTGATGCTATAGAAAGGAGAGAAAGGGAAATCCAAAGACAGAGAGAAATCCAAAGACAGAAGGAAATCCAAAGACAGAGAGAAATCCAAAAACAGAAGGAGATCCAGAGACAATTAGAAATCGAAAGACAATTGGAGATCCAAAGGCAATTGGAGATCGCAAGACAGATCGAGTTAGTCCAGCAGAGAGAAGCCGAGAGAAAGAGGCTTTCTAAGCAAAGGGAAATTGCCAGAAAGAGAGAAGTAGCTAGAAGACAAGCTAAGGCAGAAAGAGAGAAGAGAGCCAAGGAGCAATTCTTCCAGCACTTTTCTTCTGTTACCCAAGTGAGACAAATTGATACTCCCAATGCTTTCTTGGTTCAATTGTACAAGCCATATGGATTGTTTGATTCTTACGAGATCAAGATGGTCAAGAAGGGTAAGGATTACCTGTTGAAGTTGACATCTGAATCCGATGACTTTGAGAGAAGTTATGAATTTGATTCAGACAATGTAGATGTTAGCTCTATTGCATGGGACCTCAACAGAGACGACGGTGTTTTGTCTATTACTATTCCAAAGAACACCAAGGAAGGTGATGAGAATGAAAAGGATGAAGTTGTCTCTACTTCTGAACAAGAAACAACTAAACCAGGAATGACCGAAGATGTTTCTACGCAAGATGTTGAGAATGAGAATGTTTCTACAGAAGATGTTGAGAATGAGAATGTTTCTACCGAAGGTGCTACAACTGAAGAATACGTATCTGTTTCCACTGAGGATGCCATTCCTGTTTCGGCTAAGGATATCCCTGTCGAGATGCATGATGAAACTACGGAAGAAAGCCATTCCTCTTCCACTCCAGCAACAGAAGATGAAACTTCAGCACCTATCGAAGAGACGGAGAAAGAAGAAGAATCGTTTACTGATGTTGAGATGTCTGATGCATCTACTCCTAGTGACAGCGACGAAGGCTCTGACGATGAATCAGCACAATCCAACTTGTCGAAAGTGAGCCTGCCTGTATTGGAAGAGGTTGAGGATGAGGAATTTGTTCTCTTGCGCAAGGAGAAGGAAGAAGCAAAAAAGTTTCAATAGTTTAGCTAAAGGTATTAATTAGGAATAAAGAGTCAGGGAATTTACATTTACAATTATCTGTAGAATAATCAAACATATATCTTTATAAATAACAGCAGAATAGTAGCCACGGCATATAAAAGTTTACTCTACAATCATACAATCATGAGAATGATATACAAACGATGATTAAAAGTAATAAGTAGTCCCATATCCATATCATTAATAGAGGCCAATTGTACCCTACTGGGTTAACAGATTCACTTCCAATTACAGGGCGGAATCGTAGAATAAGAGCATACTATTCTATTGCGCTTTCTGGTGCCCTAAATGACAAAGAACATTGTCTCCAAAGTGTACTGCATTTCTAAATGACGAAATGTATTGTACTCCAGTACTGCATTTCCTAACATTTATAATCAATCTCACAAGTGCACTCTTACTCAAGGAATATAAAACGTCCACCATTCCATCTTCTGCTCTAATATTCTGTAAACGTTTCTTCACTCGTAATCCATTTGCAATGACCGGCTCTCGCAGATTCAAGCAGGTTGATGTCTTTACGCTGACCAAGTTTAAGGGCAATCCTTTAGCAGTGTTTTTTGATGCTGATGACTTGACCGACGAACAGATGCTTCAAATGGCCAATTGGACCAATTTATCGGAAACTACGTTTGTTCTTAAGCCCACAGATCCTAGGGCCAGCTACAGGCTTAGAATCTTTACTGTGGTTGGAGAACTTCCCTTTGCTGGCCATCCTACTTTGGGATCATGTTTCGCACTCATAGAACTGGGTTTGATTAAGCCAAACGCTGACGGTTTGTTTGTACAAGAATGCGCCGGAGGATTGGTGGAAATCGAACCGTTTGGATCTCTTGACGACTTGAGTACCCTTGAATTACAGTTCAAGTTGCCCTACTACCGGTTTGAATGCTTAACTAATAAGGAAACCCAGTTGGAAGAGATCGCACTTCTGTTAGGCGTAAAACTGAGTCAGATAATTAGTGAGCCAGTGCTTGTGGAAGACGGACCTCGCTGGTTAGCCGTCCAGTTGGATAGCAACAACACTGTGATAGAACTGAATCCTGATTTCAAATATATGACAGAATTATCCAAGAAGTATAACTGGGGGGGCATCAGTGCTTTTGGTCAAGATAGTTCCAACGACAGTGAGTTTGAGTTGAGAAACTTTTCACCAATTGATCTCTGTGATGAAGATCCCGCGTGTGGTTCGGGTGCTGGTTCTGTAGGAGCATATTTGGGGGCATTCCTTAAGACTAAACATACTCAGGTGAAGCTTTCTCAAGGGAGAAGGCTCGGAAGAGATGCTACTCTCCGGGTTTCTATTGAGAAAGGGGACGAAGTATCCGTTTATGTACGGGGGGCTGTTGTGACATGTATAACGGGCACATATTAGAGGAGGATATAATAATAGTGGCCAATATCTATAACTGGTACAGAATACCTGTGTTACAAATAGTAAAAGTACTGATATATGCTGACGAAGTACAACGGACAATATAAACTATGATATCTGCATTTGTTAATATCCCATAGAGCAGCCACTCCCATTAAATATTAAGCCCCACTCCATCAGTTTACTCTCACACACAGTTATATCTAAAATTTCTCCATTTTACCCTTATAGAGCACTTTTCCAACAATGCTATGTACTACGTTTAGTAATGTCATCATCTTTAGAGTAATTTCTTCTTCTTCCACTTCTTTTCTTCTTCCACTTCTTTTCTTCTTCCACTTCTTTTCTTCTTCTACTATTTCTTCTTCTACTTCTTCTTCTACTTCTTCTATGTACCACCATTTCTATGCCCTATCTAAGTATCTTTTTTCTTTATCTGATCGGTTAATGGGTCGAAAAACTGCGAAAATCGGTAACCTCAGATCAGATATTCACTTTTGCCTTATTCCTCCAACAACGCTTAAATTATGGTGAAAACACGTACGAGATCCCGCCAGGCCACTCGAGACGTGAGCTACGTCATCTCTGATGACGAAAGTGTAACCGAACAAGTCTCGGAGGAAGAGTTTATCCCCGGCGATGATATCGAACGCGTGGAAATCACCGATGGCGAAGACGATGCGATAATTGAAATAGCCGATAGAAACGGGTCGACCCAGGAACTAGCAATTGAGCTAGACGATACCGACTTGGATAATGAATTGGGTGACGGCGGGTTTGTTAAGCAGACACCAAAAAGGAAACGGAAGACCCTGGCCCCCAAGAAAGCCCCCTCTGAGAAGAAGAAGAAAAAGGCGCCAAAAGTCAAGGTTCCATATTTTACTCGGATCACAAATAAGTTGTATGAACAACATCCCCACTTGAAAGATGTGTTCCCGTACCTTGCATCGATTCAGTCGATCCCCGTCGAGAGAGCGCCACAGCCAGAAGCCATGAACATTAAACTCTTGCCGTTCCAGTTGGAGGGGTTGAACTGGTTGATAAAACAAGAAGAAGGGGAATTCGGGGGTGGCATTCTTGCTGACGAAATGGGTATGGGAAAAACAATCCAGACAATAGGCTTGATGATGTCTGATCTCACTAAGAGGCCTAACTTAGTAGTTGGACCCACCGTTGCGTTAATGCAATGGAAACACGAGATAGAGGCTCACACCCACGAGGGCAAGTTGAAAGTACTTCTATACCACGGAGCTAAGAGGTCAAATGATCCCGAGGAATTGATGAAGTACGATGTCATTTTGACCTCGTATTCAGTCTTGGAGTCGGTTTACCGGAAACAACAATACGGGTTCAAGAGAAAGAGTGGGTTAGTCAAAGAGCAATCTCCTTTACACAATATTAAATTTTACCGTGTGATTCTAGATGAGGCACATAATATCAAAGATAGAACTTCTAATACCTCGAAGGCTGCTAATAACTTACAGTGCCTAAAGAGATGGTGTCTTTCCGGTACACCTGTTCAGAATAGAATTGGGGAAATGTATTCATTGATCCGGTTTCTTAAACTAGATCCATTCCATCAATACTTCTGTACCAAATGCGAGTGCAACAGTGACGAATGGAAGTTCTCCAATTGGAGAACATGTGACCTCTGTGGCCATGCCCCGATGGTTCATACAAATTTCTTCAACCATTTCATGTTGAAGAATATCTTGAAATATGGGATTGCAGGTGACGGGTTAGAGAGTTTCAACAATATCCAATTGCTTCTCGGACACATTATGCTTAGAAGAACAAAGTTGGAAAGGGCAGATGATTTAGGATTGCCACCACGTACGGTGACGGTTAAGAACTACCGGTTCAATCCTGAGGAGAAGGATTTGTATATGTCGCTCTACAGCGACTCTAAAAGACAATTCAATGATTATGTTGCGCAAGGTGTGGTCTTGAATAATTATGCCAATATTTTTACCTTGATTACAAGAATGCGTCAGATTGCTGACCATCCCGATTTGGTGTTGAAGAAAGTGGGAATCAATTCATTATCAGCTCACATTGAAGGGGTCATTATTTGTCAGTTATGTGATGAAGAGGCAGAAGAACCAATTGAGTCTAAATGTCATCACCGTTTTTGCCGGATTTGTATTCAGGAATATGTGGAAGGCTTTGACGGGAATGCAAAGAATCTTGAATGCCCCGTTTGTCATATTGGTTTGTCTATTGATTTGGAACAGCCAGCACTTGAAGTCGATGAGGAACAATTCAACAAAGCGTCGATTGTTAATCGTATCAACCATTCAGGTGAATGGAAGTCATCCACTAAGATTGAGGCATTGGTAGAGGATTTGTACAATATCCGGTCGGAAAAGCATACTATTAAATCGATTGTCTTCTCACAGTTCACATCTATGCTTGATTTAATTGAATGGCGGTTAAAAAGGGCGGGCTTTGTAACCGTCAAATTACAAGGTTCAATGTCTCCCGAACAGCGTGATAACACCATTCGATTTTTTATGGATAACACGTATGTGGAAGTCTTCCTTGTATCATTGAAAGCTGGTGGTATTGCGCTTAATCTTACCGAGGCCTCTCGTATCTTTATTATGGACCCTTGGTACAACCCTACGGTCGAATGGCAAGCAATGGACCGTGTCCACCGGATTGGACAGAAAAGGCCCATTGAAATTATTCGTTACTGTATTGAAGACAGTATCGAGCTGAAAATCATAGAGTTGCAAGAGAAGAAGGCAGATATGATTAATGCCACTATCCAGAACGATGAGGCAGCAATCAATAGATTGACCCCAGAAGATCTCCAATTCTTGTTCAACAATTAGTCGAAGAAATTAGGTTGTGTCTTAACCTTTGACTTGGCCTATATTATTTGGGAAATCAATCCAATGAAGAATTGTTCCGTGGAGGAGCAATACACTAATTTGAATTTGGTTAAAGGTTGCAAAATGTCGCATAATATAAATGTCGCGTGTCACATATCTGATACAAACTTTGATAGTGGTGACTCATTGCCAGTGGACCCCTCAATGTCCAATGAGTCAAACAAAAATCACGGCGAACGCTTTGGGAAGGTGGTTATGTACAGTACCGGGCCGAAAGCGGGCGCTCCCAAAAAAGATCTGGAGTCACTATACGGTTGAAAATTTTTAAGAGATAAGGTTACATATGGGGAATATAAAGAGTACAATCTGCCTATGAATTGTGCTTCTAGAGACGAATTAAGTTCTTCGAAATTCAAAATTGTATCGAGCTTAATTTAGGGTGGACAGATATGGGATTCTGGGAAGAGTATTTGCAGAGCCCCACGTTATCGGTGCTTCCACACGATTACTTGAAGCCCCATAACAACGAAGTTGTCGAGGCCAACTATACTTATACTTTGTCGCAGGAAGTTGACCATGTGTTTGGTTTAAGTGTATTCGCTGCGTTGATCTACCGGTTGACCGGAGATGATGATATTGTGATTGCTACAGATGATCAGAGCAATGGAATTCCATTTATCTTAAGGTCGACATTAGCTCCTGAATGGACATTCAATCAATTGTATGCCAACGTTCAGAAGCAGTTTAATGAAAATGTGTCTAAGATCGACTATAAGCTGTTGGACGAGGTTGCAGACAGAATTAGATCTGCCAACAAGACTGAGGACTACCCCGCTTTATTTAGATTGTCGTACCAACATGATAAGGAAGTCAAGCAATTATCTACTACCGTGAGAGGTTCTGTTCGTGACTTGGCTATCTTCACCAATGGTAAGCAGTTGGATATATACTACAACTCGTTGTTGTACAAACGCGAGAGAATTGAGGTCTTAGTGGAGCAGTTCGTTCAGTTCGCCAAGGCTGCTGCTGTTGATAGCGAAGTTGTCATCACCAAGGTCAACTTGATCACTGCATCCCAAAAAGCACACTTACCAGACCCTACTTTAGATTTGGATTGGTCCGGCTATAGAGGTGCTATCCAGGACATATTCATGAAGAATGCCGAGCTGCACCCTGACAGAACCTGCGTGGTGGAAACTAAGTCATTTATGGACCCAAACACCAAGACCCGTACTTTCACATACCAGCAAATCAACCAGGCCTCTAACATTGTGGGTAATTACTTAAAGGAAACTGGTATTAAGAAGGGTGACATTTGTATGATCTACGCTTACAGAGGTGTTGATTTGATGATCGCAGTCATGGGTGTTTTGAAGGCTGGCGCCACTTTCTCTGTTATTGACCCTGCTTATCCTCCAGCCAGACAAAACATTTATCTTTCTGTTGCCAAGCCCAGAGCCTTAATTGGATTGGAAAAGGCTGGTGTCTTGGACCAATTGGTTGTGGACTACATCCAAAACGAGTTAGATGTTGTCACGACTATTCCTCAATTGAAAATCAACGACGACGGTCTGTTGGTTGGTGGGAATTTAGAAGGTCAAACAGTTGACTGTTTGACTGCTTATGCTAAATTCAAGGATCAAGCCACAGGTGTGTTAGTTGGTCCTGATTCGAACCCTACTTTGTCCTTTACAAGTGGTTCTGAAGGTATTCCTAAGGGTGTTCTTGGTCGTCATTATTCCCTTGCCTACTACTTCCCTTGGATGGCCAAGAGATTTAACTTGTCTGAGAAGGATAAATTCACTATGTTGTCTGGTATTGCTCATGATCCTATTCAAAGAGATATGTTTACTCCTCTTTTCCTTGGTGCTCAATTGTTAATTCCTACCAGCGACGACATTGGTACTCCTGGTAAGTTGGCAGATTGGATGGCAGAATATGGAGCTACTGTCACTCATTTGACACCAGCTATGGGTCAGCTCTTGAGTGCTCAAGCTACTACCCCTATTCCATCCTTACACCATGCTTTCTTTGTTGGTGACATCTTAACCAAGAGAGATTGTTTGAGGTTGCAGAGTTTGGCTGAAAATGTTTACATCGTTAACATGTACGGTACTACCGAAACACAGCGTTCCGTGTCTTACTTTGAAGTTAAGTCTCGTAAGGAAGACTCTTTGTACTTGAAGAATTTGAAGGATGTGATGCCTGCAGGTACTGGTATGCACAATGTTCAGTTATTAGTTGTCAACCGTAATGACCGCTCGCAAACTTGTGGTGTCGGTGAGGTTGGTGAAATTTACGTTAGAGCTGGTGGTTTGGCTGAAGGCTACAGAGGTTTGCCAGATTTGACGAAGGAGAAATTCGTTGTCAACTGGTATGTTGATCCTCAGAAATGGATCGACAATGACGAGGCAAATGCTAAGGCGGATGAAACTTGGAGAGAAGCTGGATGGTTAGGCCCAAGAGATCGTTTATACCGTACTGGTGATTTGGGACGTTACTTGCCCGATGGTAATGTTGAATGCTGTGGTAGAGCAGATGACCAAGTTAAGATTAGAGGTTTCCGTATCGAATTGGGTGAAATTGATACTCATATGTCACAACATCCTTTGGTCAGAGAAAACGTTACATTGGTCAGAAGAGACAAGAACGAGGACCCTACTTTAATTTCGTATATTGTCCCCAAGAACTGTGATGAATTGAAAACATTTGTGTCTGATGTTGCTGATGTCGATACTTTGAACGACCCAATTGTTGAAGGTTTGGTTGTTTACCGTGAATTGATCAAGGATATCAAGGGTTACTTGAAGAAGAAATTGGCTTCCTATGCTATTCCAACAATTATTGTTCCCTTGAAGAAGTTGCCTTTGAATCCAAATGGTAAGGTGGATAAGCCTAAGTTGCCATTCCCAGACACTGTCCAATTAAATTCAGTTGCACAGGCCATCGCTAAGTCTGCTGGTGAAGACTTGGAACAAGAGTCTTTCTCCAAATTGGAAGATACTATCAAGAAGTTGTGGTTGGAAGTGTTGCCTACCAGACCAGCTACAATTTCTAAGGATGACTCCTTCTTCGACTTGGGTGGTCACTCGATTTTGGGTACTAGAATGATCTTCGAATTGAGAAAGGAATTGCTTGTAGATATCCCATTGGGAGTTATCTTTAAAGCTCCCACCATTAAGGCCTTTGCTGCTGAAGTTCAGAAGTTCATCCAAAGTGACGAAGTTGAACTTGCAACTGGTGAAGACGAAGCTCAAGCAGAGAAGCCAGTTGTGGTTGACTATGCTGCTGATGCCAAGGAGATTGCCAACACAATGTTGTTACCATCCTATGCATCTTTGAGTGGTTTGGATTTCTCTAAGACTATCAATGTTTTCGTTACTGGTGTCACCGGTTTCTTGGGTTCTTTCATTGTGCATGACTTGCTTACCACTCGCTCTAGCATTTCATTCAAGATTTATGCTCATGTTAGAGCTAAGGACAAGGCTGCTGGGTTGGAGAGACTTAAGACCACTTGTAAGACCTACGGCATTTGGAATGACTCGTGGAGTGAAAAGATCGAAATTGTATTGGGCGATTTAGCTACTCCTCAATTTGGCTTGGCTGACATTGAATGGAGCAAGTTGACCAACACTCTTGATGTCGTCATCCACAACGGTGCTTTGGTCCATTGGGTTTACCCTTACTCTCAATTGCGTGATCCTAACGTCATTGGTACTGTCAATGTATTGAACTTGTGTGGTCAAGGTAAGGCAAAGTACTTCTCCTTTGTTTCTTCCACGTCTTCCATTGACACCGACCACTATGTTCACTTATCCGATAACAGACTTCGTGATGGTTTCAAGGGTATTCCTGAACTGGACGATTTACAAGGCTCTGCAACAGGGTTGGGCACTGGTTATGGTCAATCCAAGTGGGCTGCTGAATACATCATCAGACAAGCTGGTACTCGTGGTTTGAAGGGTTGTATCACTAGACCTGGTTACGTTGTTGGTTTCAGCAAGAACGGTGCAGCTAACACTGACGATTTCCTTTTGAGAATGTTGAAGGGGTGTGTTGAATTGGGTAGTTACCCTAACATTTCCAACACAGTTAACATGGTTCCTGTTGACCATGTTGCGCGTATTGTTACATCTACTGCCTTGCACCCTCCACACGAAGAGTATTCTGTTGCTCACGTTACAGGCAACCCCAGACAAAGGTTTGTTGAATACTTGTCTGCCTTGGAAGACTTGGGCTATGCTGTTAAGGTTGATGACTACGTTGAATGGAGAAAGAGCTTGGAGAAGTTTGTAACCAGCGGTGGTGACAGTGCTTTGTTCCCCTTGTTACACTTTGTTTTGGATAACTTGCCTCAGAACACCAAGGCACCTGAATTGGACGACACCAATGCCTCTATTTCTTTAAAGAAGGATGCTGAATACACTGGTGTTGATTTCTCAGCAGGTGTTGGGATGGACTTGAATGCTGTTAGCACCATTATTGCTTACTTGATCAAGATCGGTTTCTTGCCCTCTATTCCCGAGGGTGTACACAGGGCCAAGTTGCCGGAAGTTGAAGTCTCTGATGAGGCCTTGGAGTTGGTGGCCAGTGGTGCAGGTATCCGTACCTCTGCTGGTAAATAAATGGTGTGTATGGCAAGACCATTGTTGCATTATGCTGTTTCAAACATTTGTAAACTAATAAATATACGATGAAATATACGATGACATAACGATGACATATACAATCAACAATCACGACAATAAGTAGTGGGTATGCGTTTACCTTGTCACGGATAAATATTAAGTATAGTAAACATCTATAGAAAACTGATGTACGGGAATACGCTATGCATTTCACATTTCTACTTGAAGGAGCCAAAAATAATATTTCATAATTGGAATGTGGTAATAGTAAGCAGTGATCATTGACAATTACTTTTAAAATATTTCTGAATTAAATTAATTGATGGCACAATTGGGACATCCACCATCATTTTTCAGCCAAAATACCATATTATTAATAAAAAATGTATTGCAATTATCCAAAAACCGCTAATTATAAAGCGATACAAGACCCTGAAAGCCGAATACAATAATCAAATCCAAGGTTTTTCCGAGTGAGCAGTCTTACTCACTTTGAATTTGAATCAATTAAATAATCAGTAAATTTGTCACTATAGGACCCCGCAGATAATCAATACTCAAATAGGGTAGATTTGAAGTCTAAAAAAGCTTAGAAAAAAGAAGAATATTTCCCAATGAAGCCTAGTGAAACATTCATGAATTGATTTTGCGTATCCCTCGCCAGAGAATTTGTTAGTTTGATTTTACATTACTTCAATGCAGTTAACTGCGTCTTATCGGTGTTTCATTAAGTGATAAATAATGATTCTATTGCATGTACTGTTTATTACAGCTTTTTAGCCGAAATTTCGAATTCCAATAACAACCAATAAGACACACAAGTCTGCCATTTACAGGTATCATCGTCTTTACTATAAATCATACATTAAAGAAGAACATAATAATACCATTACAATAACATCCACCAATTCCCAAATTTTATACTAAATCACGAAATGTCGCAAAAATGTCGCACTCAATTTGATCCACTTCCCGTGGGTCTAAGCCACAGCCCCATTACTATTCACTACTACCTTAATACCACTATTCAAAGCACACACAGCTAGCCGGAGATGACATGAGTGGCGACAAACTCCGAATGGTGTTGCCTAAGTCTGAGAGCACCGTTAGTCTACGAAGTGCCCAAGGAATCCCGGATCAAGGCCCAGGTTTCAGAGGCACCAAAACTGGCAGTGAGTTATTCACTCATAATGATGCTTTGATAGGGGCTAGAACAGTTCATAGCAACAGCAAGATTCCGCTGGCGGCGTCTTCGCTGGGGCAAAGTACTGTCGCTGGGAATGGCCCAGGATTAAAAGTCCAGGCATCTCCTCGAATGGCGTCACAGTCTCGGGAAAAAGAGACGAAGAAGATGGTGGAACAATTCTATACGTCTAAACCACAGCGAAGTTCTCGAGGAGGAGGATTAGACGGATATATGCATACAGGCGACAAAAGTTACGATTTACATGGTTCTTTCCCATTTCATGATGAGTTGATGGAAGATGACCAATTAGGAATTGGACATGGATTTGGATTAGGATCTTGCGTGGAAAAGACTCTGGTAGTGGGGTCAGGAAATAACAGTATCAATGGAGGGAATGGATCTACAGTTGGAAGTACTGGTGCAAGTATTGGAAATGGTGTTAATGGAACTAACGGAGGTGGTGATGCACTTTTAGGAAAGATACGAAACGGGAATGTCAACTACAGTCTGTTTGCATTGAACGAGTTCCGTAACGACGAATTGATTTCGTGTATGCTTAACTTGGACAACATTATTATGGAGGAGGTAACTAAAAAAAAGGAATCTGGGGGGACTAATACCATGGCTGAAGGAGAAGGAAAAGGCCTTTCGTCCCTCATCGCAGCCAATCAGATTCTTGAAACGGTAGTGATTGATTTACATGGTTCGAGTGCATTAAAAAGTAACCAGACTCCTCAGTTCGAGACATTGGACCAGATGGAAGCGTATTTGCATCGATTAAACTTGAACTTAGAACAATTACAAGTACTGTTACACCAAACGCGAACCGAGATCTCCACCAAATTCAAGAGGGAATTGAATAGCTCGATGAACAAGTTGAACGAATTGCAGGAGATGCTCAGCACGTTAGAGCAAAAGTTAACTGAGTCCCGTGAGGATGTCAATGAGCAGAAGCAACTACTATTTCACGATCTTAATGAAAGGTTGGATGTATTGGATTACATCGGCAGTAGGTTCAAGGAACAGGCGCGCATCACCCGAGAATGGAGAATCAAACAAATGTACATTTCTCTAGCTGTGCTAATGCTAGTATTAGCTATTGGAGTGTACTATCTTCAGCTGAAGAAACTGGCATAATTAATAGCATACATTGACATAGAGAAGGTATGGTGTTCATCATACAAAAATTAGAATATAACTTATAATGCGACATTTGCACAAGAGTTACACTTCCCACTTACATTGTACGGAATTCGTATAGCTGATTCCGTGTGAGGTTGTGACATAGCAATGATACACATGACAGTTTGTCCAATCAACGGCCACTGTATCTGCTGCAAAGAGTTGGCTACTCTTGTTATTCTGGTAGTAAGACTATATTGTGGTAGTAAGTTTGTGTTTCATTGTATTGCGGCCGGCCGGAATCAATTTTATCGTTCATACCACCGTTCTACAACAGGGACTATGTATTTTTTTGGTAGTGATATCATCTCGACTGCCACTAAGTATGAAAGTTGTGGTTGTAGCAAGAATGAAGAAAAGTGAGCCTCAGGTCGACGGAGCAATGAAGAATAGTAAATGCCCCCAAACACCCCTTTCCCGAACGAGGCGGTAGTTTTTCGCATATAATTGTTTTTTTTCGCCGCAGAGTGGGGTGAATACCACAACAAGAACACATTTTGCAGGAGCAACTCTAGCCCCGCACACCGAACACAAATATAGCAAGAATTGTAATAAGTGTCGAATAATAAAGCCAACCAGCAGTAGAACTGGGAATTTCCTACTCCTCCTTGCGACGAATGCCTCATCAAGCGAGCAATAAATGTGACTTGTTCCTGGTAATACCTGGTAATAGTTACGTTGATCTCATTGTAGATGAAAATGAAAACCAAGCTCGGTCCACAAAGGTAACCATGGATGCACCCCAAATAAGATAACGAAAAAAAAAAAAACTTTTGTCCGGCCGCCACGAGGAAAAAATATTATGAATTAGTCGACCCGTGGGACCAACCAGCCGAACGATAGATGTACATCTAAACCCGGTTGTTGTAGGCCTAATGGCTTGTCCAAGCTCAGTTGCAAATGGTGCTGCCCTTTGCCAGAAGCGGCCAAGCTCCCCCACTCTCAGTCTCTAATCGCCAAATGTGTCGTCCCATGCAAAGAACAAAGCATTCAAATCATTAACAAGGGACCTAAATACAGGAAACCGTTTTAACTCCTACCAACAGCTCAGTTCGTAGCCTGGGGATGCACACTCTTTTCGCGAAACCTTTGTCGTGTGTGTCGACCTAGCTTTTTTTCGACCTGTATGTGTGAGTCCGTCGCACTGGAGACACTCCAATTTGGAGGAGGGAAGGACTGATTTCACTGACTGATTTTTGAACTGAACTGAACTGAATTCAACGAGACCAACAGAGACGTCCAGTGGCCGATTCTGGGATTCAATCAAAAAATAATCCTTCAAGCGTTGAGGGCAACTCCCTCCTCCAACGACATATCATCTCCGCTGCTGCAACGTCCATCGGACCCTGTTTATTCCCGCGGAATTCGCCGTATTTTGCAGGTGCTACTACCCGAGTCCGCCACCATAAACCGCATTTTGTCGATACGAATCTCCGCAATCGCCAAAAAGCTTTAGATTTGAACTTACAGCGAACTCCTAAATTGGCCTAGACAAGTCAGTCTAACTACTCATAGGTGACAACTTGACTCCTTACAAAGTTCCGACTTTTAGATTGAATACTACTTGCTCCACTCCATCTACCATTATTGTCTGATCACGCACAGATGGCTGAAGTATTGGTTCTAGCGTATACGGCGGCTATCGAAGTGCCAGAGTCGCTTAACTCTACCACCACTACGAGCTTTTCAACTTTCGTGGAACTCTTGTCGTTCTTGTTCAGGCGAGGAAACTGCGAGACTGAGCCTAACTGTGCCGCCGTGGTAATCTTGGAAGATTCCGTGCCTCTGGCAATCGCCAAAGATTCGACGTTGGAAGCCTTAAGCTTCGATGATAAGCAAATAATATTGACTCAGTTCTTCTCCCAGATCCACCCCATTATTCTTGCCAAGTCGTTCTTGCAAAATCAAAACGCTTCTGAGCTCATCAACAAGACTATCGAGGGCATTAACTCATTCATCAACCAACGTATAGTCCGAGTAGAGAGTTGGACAGGAACAGGGAGAAAGAACGTCCATGACTACTTGGACGAAAAGATGGCCTCGCCAACCAAAGGTCCAGAAGCAAACGAGTTTCCATTGGAAATGGCAGTTAACACGATGCAAAGTATCCTTGCCCGTAGTACAGGAACATCGCCCATCAAATTGGGCCATTTACAGGCGTTGCGCCAGTTGTTAGTCGATCACATAGATTTTTTGTCGCTCTTGAGTAACACATCGCAACAGCATTTGTCTAAGCTATGCCATTTGGTGGGCCACTGGTCTTTTCCTGCCAACGAGTTGTCCAACGACGACTTGGTCTACTGTGCCTACTTGATATTGAATTACGCATTGCAGTTTCAATCGACAAATACCGGTTTGCATATCCCCACCAAAAACGAGTTGTTATGTCTCTTGTTCTTGGTAAGAGACTGCTACCGGTGTGGTTCGCCATTCCACAACTTCCGTCACGCAGTCGATGTCTTGCAAGCATGTTTCCACTATGTTGTGCGTCTTGATTGCTTGCCTATTTTCAAGCAGTTTGAAGCCAACGTAAAGCTGGATGAAACCTGCTACATAAACAACACCCGTCGAACATACGACATTGTCGAATTAGCTGCTTTGCCTGTTAAAATTAGTGCCAAATACTTGACTCCTATAGAAACATTGGGCTTGTTAGTCGCCGCCTTGGGTCATGATGTCGGTCACCCTGGTGTCACGAATGCATTTATGATTAAATACAATTCTCCTATATGCCAATTATATAACGGCAGATCAGTATTGGAGAATTATCACACGGCAGTGTTTATTTCTAAGATTCTTTCCATAAGTTGGCCTTCCATCTTGGAACAGAAAACAGATGACAGCAATGGAGCCGACAATGACAGCATCAAGAACTTGATTATATCGTCGATCTTGGCCACCGATATGGCAGAGCACTTTGAATATATCGACAGATTAAACAAGTTTGACTACGCCAACTCCAATCATCCACAACGTGCACGGTTGATCCTGGCCCTCTTGATCAAATGTGCCGACATATCCAACGTAACCCGTCCTCTTAGGGTTAGCTCCCAATGGGCTGTGACGTTGTCTCGAGAGTTTGACGAGATTGCTAAGTTGGAACGCCGTATTTCGACGGAGGAAGCGATCGGAGACGATGTCCACTACAACAAGGTGCCACTGAACTTGGATGAGATCTTGGTGGGGAATCCCATGATACATAAGGGTCAGACCTTCTTTATCAACACTTTTGCGGAGAAGTTATTCAACAACATAGTCAAGTTATTGCCTGAGTTACAATACACATGCAACATCATAAGTGAGAACAAGGAGTTTTGGCTTGCTCGAGATTAGATGGTGTTATCGATGTTCTGCCTGTAATATTGATATGTTCTCGGATGTTTCCATGTGTTAGAAGTTCATTCCTTCATTGTAGGTATAGAGGGGATTAAGGCATTGGTCATTAATATTGTGTATTTGTATAAATTAAATGTATCCAGAATAGTTTAGAACTGGAGGAAAGAAAAGAGGTATATGTAACTACTACAGAAAGAGAGAGAGAGAGAGAGCTTATTGAGCATAATGATTCAAACACAGGTTTCATCGAAGTAAAGAACGAAGCTAAAATTCTTAAAACAGAATCGAATGTTCATGTATCTACTGAAATGTATCATTAATGAGATGAAGCAAATGAATAATATATCAGGTACTCATGGTTCCCCCATAAGGATCATATTGGGGTCAATTGAATTAAATAGTAAAATTGACAAAAATAAAGAGTATTATAATTATTCCCCAGCTTACATCTACCTCACTCCATCAGAACTCCAGTTGTGACCTTTTTTTTTTGTCCTGTCCCGTTCCTGCAATGGGTATAACTTTATACATAATGCAGTACCAACCATTCGTTTGTTCTTTTGGGCGATCGCCTGCTGGCAACACTTCTATATCAATACATTTATCACTTCATACTTCAGAGAATGGTCTTGAAAAAGTACTTCGAGCCCACAAGTAGAAAATTGTTACTGCCAATCCCTACTACACGCCAAATATATACCACAGGACTGACTACTATACCAGGACAAAGTACTTTTCTCTGGCTGACTGCATTGCAAGTGGACTGCATCGCCACAATATACAATTCACCAATTGGCCACAAGAACATACATTACATTGGACACCAGAACTGCTGCATGGAATGGGTTCGACTCAGCCAATAGACTTCTACTTCAGTCTGACCCGCAAGTACCAGGAGAACAGGTTGATCGGACCCGATTCCTGCATGAATAGTATCTCCATGGACTTGGGCTAGAAACATACCAGTGTTGGAAACTTGTAGCTGCTCTCGTTTCCGTAGTCAGAATTCACAGCAAGAGCCACTCGGTCGGAAGATCTCATCGGATCTGATGGGCTTCAATTGTGCAGAACATATTCCAGATTATACCAGACTGGTCGGAATGTAGCAAGAGAAACAGCTTACAACTAGTGAGATGGAACGGGAAAGTTAGATCTAGGTGGATAAGATTAGTAAGATGGAGGGGCATAAATCATATATATTATGCGGTACATAAAAAAAATTCCATTCGTACCAACTGATGAAAATAAGATTTACTTCTACGGCGAGCCGTGGGCGAAAAAATATCTACTGCACTACGTACCATAATACTAAATCGTTGCTTCGATTTATACTGCAGTAGTACCACTACTAACGTAAAAACGCTCTATTCTTCTTACTTCTCACTATAATATATGTTTCATATACGTATAAGCACATACATACATGGATACATTCATTCATTCATACAATCATTTATGTCCATTGAAAGTATGTTTGGACGTCCATGTATCTATTTGTAAAGTAGTCTAAACCCCAATCGACCCCCACCAAACGCTGCGATGGACGATGAAATTTTCGTGAGAAAAATAAAAATTTATCGTTCAACTTATTTCGACCATTACTACTTTCTTTTCTTTACCAAAGGGAAGTAAGACGTGATATACCCTAAGCACGGGTCCCCTACGATCGTCCCCACTGAGCGTGAGCCTGTCCGTCTGGCGGTACCAATTCAGGCGTTGCAAGTAGCTTTTTTTCAATCCGAGTTCTGTCTGTTGCAAAACTTCTGTGAAATAAGCTGAGTTGGGCTTGTTCATAGAATATAAAAGGCTTTGGAAAGAAAATAGATTTTACCACTATAAAAAAGCATTTTCTGCTTAATTCCCGCCATTGAGTGTCATATCCCCCTTCGCAATGGAAAATCATTCCAAACCCCATCCTCCCACCCAACTGCTTGATGGCAGACCCATCATCCTTTCTCCTCCGCCATTGGAAAGAGCTCCCTCGGGTCACGTTGGAGCTTTGCCCCAAATGTCGAGGCTCACCCACCTGGTATCCTCGTTGCTGGAACACCAATCCGTCATCTACCCAAGACAGCAGAGTGTCGGCTACAACATGCAACACGAATTTGAGAATTTGACAATCGACTTGGACTTGGACTTAAACAAGGACACCGCCATGAATACGAGCGGCAGCAGCAGCAGTGTTTCCAGCTCCACTAATAGAGATAACAATGCAGGTGCCTCTGTTGTTGCTGGTGCTCAACTGGCCTCCTTGTCTAGCGTTCCTACTGGCTTGGGAACCGCTTCCAGCGCCTCGTCGTCTGTTGGTGCTGGTGGTGCTGGTGCTTCCACAAATGCAAACCATTTGTTACATCCCATCCGGTCCCATGGAGGTGCATTTTCGGCAGATCTCATTGGTAGCGGTCCATCAACGCCTAATCCTTTCTCTCGGGATGCTGGTTTGGCCCCATCAACAGGATCTTCAATCTTGGCCCCAAATCATCATCATCACTCCGCATTGTTGCACACAATTCCTACTCGTCCCCAGTCGGTCGACTTTTTCAGAACAGGACCTCTGACTTCAGCCACACTTGCTCCTCCTCCTCTTCTGCAACAACAACTGCAATCGCAACTGCAACAACAACTGTCGCAGCAACAACAACTGTCGCAGCAACAATCCATTGAGAACAACTACGTCAATGACTTGTTGAACTTCACCAATTGGATCGAAAATTTGAACCCCAAGGAAATCATCACCATGATCGACCACTGGTGCAACCACTTGCCATTGGACATTTTGTTGACTTTCAAGTCCCACTTGGACTCTCATTTGACAGGTCAATCCCAGTTGCAATTGCTGCAATCTCAGCAACAAACACAGGACCAACAACAACAACAACAACAACCACAACAACAAGTTTATGTTAGCCAATCGCAACTGCAGCAACAACAGCAGCAATTTTCATATTCTTCTCCATACCCTTCACAGGAATTATTCGCTGATGTTGACCCAATTAATGCTCCTACAGCAAAGTCGGCTTCTGCAATCAACAGCTCTGCATCATCAAATGGATACACCCAATTACAGCAGCCTAAGCCAAAAGTGAATTATAGATACTCTGGTCAGTATTTCCACAACATGGACCTCCGCACCCAAAGACCCAAGTCTGCGGACCCTATGGTCAGAATTGGCTCGGGAATGACAGCATTGCCTGCCAATCACAATAGTCACACGGGATCAGGTACCCCACCACCAGGCCAAACGAGCCATTACCCGACTACCACCAACACTACCAAGCAGGGCACTGTTGGACTCGCTGCTTCAACTTCTAGTTCTAGTACCATTCCTTCCACTTCCTATCCTGAAAGGGCTATTTCTCCTGCTTCACATTTATTTGAAAAGACTAATTTCTTGCAGTTAGCTGCTGCCAACCAACATCAAGGCAGCAAGTCACCTGGAATTCAGCTTGGTAGTGGAGGTAGTAATCAGGATGAGTTGGATTTAACCGCTCATGCAGCTGCCTTAAAATTAGGAGCATTAGCAACTATCAACTCTAGAGTCGCTCTTGATTCAAATCGTAAGAACTACAATCATTCAACTCAGAGTTCTCTGGGAGTTTTTGGAGGTACAACAACTGCTGCACAGGTTTTGGGAAGCCCCAGTTATGTCCGTGCAAATTATGAAGACCCTCTCAACAGAACGTTGAATTCCTCGAGTGTCCCCCCTATTGGATCCAGTTCCAACGTTCATGGCAACAGAGGCAACATGTACCATGCGAAGACGGTTGGAAGTGGATCCAAACAGGCAACGGGTATAAGCCACGCCAATTCCACTGGATCTGCTGGATCTCAGAATGTTGGTACGTCGCCCAACTCATCGAGCTCCGCTGTGCCTAGCTCAATGCCCTCAGAAGTCAGTAGCTTGGAGTTGTTGAACAACATCCCTGCGTGGTTGAAGTTATTGCGGTTGCACAAGTACACGGACTCCTTGAAGGACGTTCTGTGGAGAGACTTGATTGAGTTGGACGACCAGCAATTAGAACAACGTGGAGTTAAGGCTCTTGGAGCTCGTCGGAAGTTACTCAAGGCATTTGATGTGGTCAAGGCCAATATGCCAGCATAGAGAAATCAGATTGTAAGACATTCACTACGTCCTGACCGAGAACCACAACAAGACGAAGGGCCAACCAAACAAATAGACGAATGTCAAAAAAATGTAATATTAGAATTGGTATATACGCATAGACATTTGTGAATCATATATGCCCGAAACAGAAACCGATAAAAAATTTAACAACCAACAGGCACCAGAGAAGTAAAGCAGTGTACAACAGGGCATTGATTCTAGCAGCAGAGAAACTTTGGCAGTGATCAAGCTTAGAGGTAATCCGTAAACCAACTTTAGAGTATTTCTAAACTGAGAGGAACAACTTAGCAAGTCGAAATACTCCACTTGTTAATACTTGTAATTGAACCTTTCGCATTTATCCCATCTAAGATCGTTATATGATGACACAACAAGAGTTTGTCAGTTTGGCTTGCTTGTAGAACATCTTGGAAGTACTGGATAATGCCTCAGACTTGTTGACCAACGAATCCAACTTCTCACCTCTGGCTAACACACTTTCTATCGTCTTGTGCAAGACCACCTTGGTTTCGTCCAACTCTTGTTGGACCTTCATGATGGAGTCTGCTTGGGCTGGGTTCTGGTACTTCTTGATGTATGTATCCAAGGCATCGTAGTGCAATGCAGCTGTGGGAGCAGAGATAGAGCTCCATTCGCTTGCAGGGTGCAAGCTTAAGTACTCGTCCAACACTTTATTCATCAACGTATGGGCTGGACGAATAGGATATTCTTTATCGGTGATGATTGCACAGGCCAAGCCCTCGGAGCGGTTGTATGCGTGGCAGATGTAGCCCTTTTCCTCGACGCTTTGTCTCTGGCCGGCGTCTGTACGCTCAGCAATGGTTTCTGCTAGGAAAGTCATGAACTGGTTGATGCTGCTTCTCTCAAAGAAAGAAAACAGCGACAACTCTTTGACGCAGGATAATTCAAGCGACTTTCCGCCCGATGTACGGATCAATCCGATGTAATAGATCTGCATAGTGTGGGATATAGCCGTCAATATATACAAAGGCGGAAGTGCAGACTATAAGTATGTATAAGTATATCTATATAGATATATAAATACATAAATATAAATACAAGTAAATACATTTCTCTTAGGTGTGTTTTTTAGTTTGGCTGGATTTTTGTTGATGATAGTGCGGCGCCATGTGCAGGACGCTGAATTAGGCAATATGAAGAAGAGGAGGAATCGGTGGATTACGGACTTTTGGATTCACAGATAACAGTTAATACCTGTGGGGAAAAGAAGGTAATTCCTTGTACAGATCAAGAACAGTGGTTGAGTGTGTATACCGCGGGTTAGCGGATAAGCAGTACAGTGTTCCATATAAATATATAATAGAGAAAATTAAAGGATACCGAAATAAGACTTACTGAGTGAGTGTTGCAGGTAACCATATAAAAGGTGGAATTATTCCAGAGAGACATTATTAGTGAATCTGTTGAGTTGTTAGTGGTCCTGGTTGTTATTTCTTGTTTCATAGGTTTGTTCGTCGCAGTACCCATTATCTGGAGAAATATCGTAGGGGTCGTTTTATTATAACATCATTGTCAATTACCTTTAATTACGTTTGTTGCTTATCTGGTGATGTCCAGTTAACGTGGGTTCTACTTTCATCATTTTAATATTATGGACCAAACGAGCCCGTCGACTTTAAAAGTAGTCCTTCTAGGCGATCTGGGCGTTGGCAAAACGTGTATGCGTTCACAATATGTGCATCACGTATTCACAAACGCATACAAGGCTACTATTGGCGGCGACTATTTAACATACACTTTAGAAGTGGATGGCGCATCTACGAAAATACGATCGAATTCAAACTCGTTGCCGCCAAAAGACGCTTTACTGAATTCTAATACCATTTCCAATGATGACGAAAGAGCGTCGATATCTCCAGACCCTTTAGAACCCATCATAGATCCTACAGAGCCTTTAGTAAAACCTAAACCGGATCTGGTTCAGGATAAACACTCGAAAAAGGTAATTCTTCAAATTTGGGACACGGCTGGTCAGGAGCGATTTAACTCCATTTCCCAGGCATTCTACCGAGGAACAGATGTGGTGGTACTTGTGTACGATGTGACCAATTACGAATCCGTTATCAGTGTTCGAGATTGGTTCTCTCGTTTTCTAGAACATTGTCACGTCACGCGTCCTGGGGTTGTTATTGTGGGAAACAAAATTGACAAAGCCCGGGATCGTTGTGTGGACGTAGAGGAGATACGGGAATTGGTAACTAGAAACCTTGACGAATCAGTGGACGATTTTATTTTAGACTGGAATAAGGATTTACTCGAAGTGAGTTGCAAGCGAAGAGAATTAGTGGAGAAAGTATTCCAACGGGTTGCGCAAGTGGGACTACAGTTACAGCTTTCCGAGGGAGCAGGAAATGAGGTGGAATATAGACAGAATATTCAGGGATTCGATAG
Organism: Lizanozyma gosingica; assembly: GCA_030463055.1. NCBI lineage: Eukaryota > Fungi > Ascomycota > Pichiomycetes > Serinales > Debaryomycetaceae > Lizanozyma > Lizanozyma gosingica. Next base: position 170,590 of record JAKVQZ010000006.1, on the reverse strand, counting down.
CATTGATTTGAACGAACCTGTTGTGCCATCTAACTGTGCATGTTAAACAGAATTTAATAATAATGCCATTAACGATTGCTAATTTCAATTGAATGTCTTTGCTACTTCTTGCTCATTTTTACTTTTCATCTAAAGATGCATTACTATCATATACATATAGAATGACAAGAACAACAAAAAAAAGACTATTTACAATAATTTTGAGGGTTCCATTCAGGCTGTCTCCGACTTCTTTTCAGTCTCAGTCTCAGCTGGCTTTTCAGGTTCGTCCTCATCGTCATACAACTGTTCACGGTACACTTCAGGGTACTGTCTGAAACATGATCTCATGAGTTCAAACTTCTCAATGCAGTCCATACCCTTGGGTTCGGATTCAGAGTATACAAAACACAGGAAAGCAGCCTTGAACTCCTCTCCACATGGTCCGTGGGCCATTCCTCCCAAACATGGACAGTCCCAGTTGATTTCACCGGTCTCTGGATTATAAGCAGCTTGTCTTTCTTCGCCTTCTTCGCCTTCTTGAGCTTCTTGTTGAGCTTCCTTGGCTGGTTCTTCCTTGGCCAAAGTCTTGGCTTCATCGACAACTTCGTCAACTACATGTTCGAACTTGGCTTCCGCGGATTCCACAAGTTGTTTAAGCTGCTCCTTGTCGGTAACGTCTTCAAACTTATTTTCAAGTTCTGTTACTGCGGCCTCAAGTTTGGCAAGTGAATCCGAGAGGGCAGAAGCGGTTTCGTTGATATCATCAGATGCTTGTTGAACCACTGCCTTGGCACTCTCAGAAATGGCATTTTCTGTAGTTCTGACGGCTTCCTTTATGTCTTCAACTGCTTCTGGCTTGGAAACCGCGACGTCCTTCTTGGAGTCGTTCTTAATGCTACTCTTGCGGTTGGCAATCAAATAGATGGCTTCTGCACCCAATAAACCGAAGGCAAGAGTTAAGGTAAATGTGGAAGCTGACGAAGAAGCATTCTGAGGGACCGAGGAATAAGTTCTAAGGGATTGTCTGGGGACTCTGATAGATCTGGCGCTTCTGGCAGCTCTGCCTATTCCGGACCACATGGCTAGACGTTGCAACTGTTGGACTGTGAAAGAAAAGAAAGGCAAATAATGCACCCGAGTCGGTGATATACATTTTGCTAAAGCTGACAAATTTTTCACCGGTGCAGGACTGGGGAACAGTGTGGAAAAAGTAGTGTACAATGTAAAGGTATATGGGATCTGATTACATATCAATTCTATATTAGATTTATAGTCAATTGTATAGTCAATTTAATAATAGATTCTATAGTAGATTCTATAGTCGATTCTATAGTCAATTACTTAGTAGTTTACTTAGTAGATTCTATTTTGATATGGTACATTAATTGAGACACATAGAGTAAATGCATGACATATGTGATAGGTAAAGATGTTCAAATGCCTGAAATAAACATTCCTCATTTAATTCTTTACGTTGCATCTTTTTCTAGTTCAATTCTGTATGCCACCTATCATAAAGCATTATACCAATGCAGGCAACTTATGAAGGCAATTGCATTATGGATACCTAATTAAAATATCACACCAATCTGGAAATAAATAATGTGCTAGGAAACTGTTCTGCAATGAATGCCTAAATTGTACGCATTAATTTTTAGTAATGAGGTGAGTACTTATCTCCTATGGAGTACATGGAGTACACAACAAATGAAAAATAAGATAGGAACATATTACTTAAGAATCACGCATAGAATGCTGCTTATATCCGTATAAAGAAAATGGTATACCAACATACTGTTGTTTCGTACAAAGTGATAACTTAACAACCACAAATTCTGCATTCAAATATAACATTTGTTCTTAGAAGTAATCACTAGTCTGATTATACTGGGAATGATTATACTAGTAAACCGCGCTACCAAACGACAACCCCATATACTTCTAAATACCCTCTTCCCCTTACCATTACTTTGCAAATAACATATGTGGATGGATAATAGTAGCTATATACAAGAAGAAAATAGACAGCATTACAACAGTCTCATTTTCAGCAGCCAATTACTCTGTCATAGTGGCATGTTCCGATGACACGCACTATTATTGGCTCAAACTTCACTTCACATTCTGAACAAGGACCACAACTAATACTCAACAAATAGACTACGGATACAATTCTCACCTGTATCCAATGTGTAGACCAGTAGAAAGTACAAGCACAAACAAGTACAAACACGTACAACACCATTTCACAGAAATATACCCCAGAATTTCAACTAACACATGCAACTTTTGCGCTTTTCCTAATTCTCATCTCTGACATCCTTAGACAAATCAAGAGTATATGTTTCCTCCACCGGCGAAACCATAGTACTGGCCCACATGATGGATCCTATTACCACCATAACAGAAACACCACCTATCAATCGCATATACTTCAAGATGGCTGTTGATTCCAGCGACCCTTCCACTGCTATATTATCGTAACGTCCCTTGAGCTTCTTGAAAGTGCTGTTTCCTCTTTTGGAAGCCAATGAGACTTGAACTCTGGTACCCACTAAGAGTCTGGTCCTGACGGGGATCTGACTGAAGGCTTTCAACATATTTGCTCTAAGACAAGGAGAGAAAAGAAAGTTGAAAAGTGAGTTGCAGTATTTGGTTGTATATATTAAAGAAGTAGACCAAGTAGTAGTACTTTTAACGCAAATAGTTGGGATTAGCACGACTACGGTTATAATAGACTACTAGTATAGACTATTAGTATATTAGGATAGTTAGTTTAGTATAGGCTACTATTTGACTACTGATGTAGTATAGACTGCTCTAATATAAGCTGATGTAGTATACACTGCTTTAATATGGAATGCCAGTGTATTAGTGAGATTGTTTTAGTATCTACTTCTGTTTTCCAGGACTATACCATGTATGTATACTACCTTTAATAACCTACGCCATACGCAATATTCCAAAGTGCTCGACTTTTTAAAGTATGCAATAGTTCTTAATATTACATCTGATATTAACATATCCCACATTATTCACTATAATACAACGATCGTTGATCCACATTATTCACTATAAATAGCCATCGTGATCCTAAATTAATCCCACTACGTCCTTGGCCACACCTTATTTCTATCCCACCATTTGCTGCAACTCATCAAGACTAATAGGTAAATATTCATCCAATGCAATTTGCTCATGATTGCTGACAAAAAGAACATCATCAGAAATATAGCCATATACACCTGAACCCTTTGTTCCCACAAATCGGTAGACCTGACTCTGTAATGCTGAAATCTCACCTTTAATTGCTACCATTGAAATCGCATGTTCTTCGCAAAATCGCTCAACAACATCTTTAAATGTAGTGAGAAGCAGTGCCAGACTTAATCCAGCTACTGTCTGTTTCATGTCTTGGACGAATTGTCCTACTTTCACAGCAGATGGAAGTATCTCACCTGATATACAGGGAAGAACTGGAATATCCGTAATGCCCTTTTCAGTATAGTCTGCAATGAATCCTAGAGTCATGTTGAAATACCATTCAAATAGGCCAATAAAAGGTTCATGAAGTTGGTACTTCCGTATTGCATCTTGGATGTAATAATACAATGAATGTATCTGCTTGCTCACAGTAACAGAATCATCGAGCTTTCGGCTAACATAAACTACCCAAGGGTTGAATACCGTGAACTCAAGCAATAAAACCGTGGTAGATTCTTCAAATACATTTTGGCAAAATAGAACCTCAAATATTATATCTAACTTATCGAAAGAACCCAGGTGGCCCCATATCGAATCCTCGGTGTAAGAAAGAAGTCCCCATAATATTTGGTTTCTGAGATTGCCAGTATTCGTGAAATCACTTAAAAATTTGAGGTTAAACCTATTGAGTATCCTCATGGCGCGTTCATACCTTGAATTCCAGATTGAATTTGACAATTCGTACGTAAATACTCCCACATATTTCTTGACTACTTCTTCCACTAATGCCAGCAAGCTTGGATCATTAAAGGCACCAAATGTAACAAATTGGCGTAATAGAAAATCAGAAATATCAGCAGACGATTCGGGATCCCATTCCTTTCGAATATATCCTTGCAAATGCGGGAATACTATATCAGACTTCAAAATACCTTTGGCCATAGTCGCATTCGTAAATAAACTGTTGGACATATTGTTCAACACCAAATCTAGCAATTCGTTAGCACTTTCGTCAGATTCCGGACTTAATGTCTTTTGAATGTACGGATTAAGCTGAGTAAGGATATATCCATCCCAGAGGGTAAGCTCAAATTTGTCTTCTTCATTGGACACATCCCTAAAACCTGCAATTAAGGGATTTAGGCTATCTATAGTTGATTCTGTTCCATCAAAAAAGTTTTGCAAAATAGACGGAACTGCAAGCGACGATATGGTGATATAAATCTCTTCTAGTCTTGTATATTCTTTACACTTTGCCAATTGTTGTAAAGCCAGACACACCATCGCAGTAGTAACTTCCGAAGACTTTTCCAATTCCCTTAGAGTGCTTAAAATTCTCAATACTTTTTCCGCTATCTCTTCATTGTTCAGATAGAGACTTTTCCTTGTACCTTCAAGTTTGAATTCGAGATAGCTTTTCTGGTTAGCTAATTCGACGTAGGAATCTCTAAAGCCAGAAAGTTTCTTAAAAGCAGATCTGGCCTCTTCCAACAAGTTCGTATATTCATCTTCGTCCAACGTCGTGTTGTCTAGAGAGACCTTATTTGACAACTCCACGTAGTAAATGGGAATTTCAATGGGGAGCTTTTCCACATGTTTAACAAGATGGTACAAGTTAGGCATCTGAGGGCGGGTCCCACGACCTTCTGCTGCTGTTTCCTTAGCTCTAACCATTGACTTCTTCTCTTTGATCCCTCCCACGCCCATTCCCTGGGGCCGGAGTTGTGTCTCTATGGGATTGACTATACCCTCTCCATTAGCACCTAGACCTTTCCCCTTTTGAAACCCCATTTTCATCAACAACTGTGCCCCTATCCCGTACTTCTGGTACTGGCCATCAACATCCATGCCATTGGAACGATTTATATGCGAGTTATCACTCGGCCTATATTCATTATCCTGACTCTCTTCAATATTATGTTCATCACTCAGCGATTCCTCCACTTCAGAGTACAAGTACAGATCGTGTTCAAACGCCGCAGCCATCATGGAAGGCTGACCAGCAGGTTTCAGATCATCACCGCTACTGGCGGATCCGCCTTTACTGAAGGCAACAAAGCTCACCATGACATACTTCCAGTAAAGGTGAATAAGGCAAGGAATATAGTGAAGTGGATTTATTTTGCAAATGCGAATTTGAATTTCTTTACATAAACACTGAACTTATCCTTCTTCTACTTTTAAAGAATGAAAGCGCTGTGTCGAATGACGTCGAGAGCATGAGGCCATAGTGTGCTATGGTGGAAGACGTACTGAAGGAAGTGAATAAGGAGATTGTGAATAATGAGATTGTGAATAATGAGATTGTGAATAATGAGATGATGTAAAGTATAAGGTTATGTTATAACTGCTAGTACTTTGCCTTGATATTTATCAGGGAAATACAACGCTCGTCATTACTTTATATGTGGTTAAAGTAGACGTTCAAGGTACTTCACTTGATTGTAGGGCTATTGGATTGTTGAATATACGGCATTCATCAACTGTCGCATAATATGATCAATTTCAATTAGATTCGAGTACTACAATACTCAACGCTGATAATACACCGCATTTCATGTTTCGTACTTATCGTATTGCTTATTCTATTGCTTATCGTATTGCTTAACGTATACCCATTCAGTCAATCAATTTTCCAATTCCTTCATATCGTGTCCTTCATCTGTCGTATGAGTTGCAAGAGTCTCTGCTCATCTTCCAGATCGTTCAGAATTTCATTATCATCGATACCATCAGTTATTACCTGAACTACATGAGGCTGGCTCTGTTCGCCTGGCAACCAGAATTCCTTGGGTATAAAATCTCCGTATTTTGCTAGCCACTTGCGCCGTCTTTCTGCTTCCTCAACCTGTAATTGGCGCATTTCGTTATCAAAGAACTCCGTCAACAACCTGACAAACTTCCGGGGGAATACATACTGCTCGTTGTGGAGTTCGCTGAGATACTTGGTCTTGTAAATATGATAAAACTTGTTGTAGTGGAAATTGAGGTCCCCCACCATCGCCACATACATGTCAATAGGATGCAAGTCATCCGAAGGGTCTCGTGGAACAGAAGATACAAGTAATTCCTTTTCGGAAACATGAAGTAGTTGCAGGAACTTAACGATATTCGAAGAACGGAACTTTCGAGCACTTTGTAGCCACTCCACCAAGTGGTCTACACTCAAACATGACAGTTTGGAGTCCTTAAATTTATTGGCTCTCTCCTCATTTCGAAGTACCATTCCATGAAGTGTTTTCAACTCCTCAACAACATTAGGTACTGCCTCCGAGTCGTTGCGAAGGATTTCTGAGTCAATCGCAATGGCTGAGTCTGTCCGAGTATTGGCAAATAACCGCTTCCCCTGAGAACACTGGTCGTAGTGCTTGGTAAGCATCTCTAGAAGTGTTCCAAGCTCCTGTTCTAACGATGCGTTTTCCTTCAACACGCTACGAGAAAATCCATTACTATTCGTTAACTCATACAGCAAGGCCTCAAGTTCATCCAGCTGACTAAGTGATATGGCCATCAGTTTCTGAAGTTTCTGGAACGGCCCAATGATATCACTGGCCAATCTTTGCTTAAGCATCTTGTGAATGAGTCGGGACCGAGTTTCATAAACCGCTATATTCTCCTTTAGCAGTTCAATGGCCTCCACCGATACAAAGTCTTTAAGGAATCGGTGGTCTGTCACGCCCACGTCCCCCACGTCGCCGTAATTCGGATCCAAAATGTACTCTGGAATCTCGGTCTCGCTTAGCTTGGTAAGGATTGTTTCTAGACTCTTTAATCCTGGAATCAATTCACCATGCCATTTCTTATCGAAAAGAGCAGCGATATCCCCATTAACCCTCTTTTCTATCTGCACAACAATCTTCGACGTGACTATGCTCTGCTGACGGACGTTACCTATTAAGAACTCCACATATTCTATCTTATCTGGAAGCAGTATAGTTAACTCGTACGTGATACCCTGGAGCACAGTGTGGGCATTCGAACATAGTTTTTGGGCCTCTTTCAAGGCAGAAAGCGCTTCCTCGGTCCATTTGGTGATCTCCGCTTTCGAAACTACCCCATTGCCGCTCATTTCTATAGGTAGAAGAATAGCAGATCAATTGCATACCATAAATAAAACCAACAGAGTGGTAAAACAAAGGATGATCTTACCATAATATGTATACCCCCCTTACCATAATAAATCTCTGATATTATGTGCTTCTAGCGCACTCTGACCCAAAAGGGAAGTGTCTCACTCTGTGCAGGATTTATATGGTTGATTTTGGTATATGGAAAAATTTATTTATCTATCAACAAAACTTAATGCTTACACTTTCCACCATTTAACTGCTTTGTTACAGCGTCTACCATCTGCGTTCATTGTACCCAGAATGGTCAATAGCAGCGTCTTGCGGGAGCTCCGAGCTGCGACAGTGAATAAGAGCGCAATCCAGCTTTTCAAAGATGAAGAAAATGTGGACTCCATAAAAGAGGCCAACCAAGTGCAATTTGGTGAATCCGGTGCCAAACATAAATTGGATGAAATAACCAACTTGTATATCGATGACGTGGCCCAAACATTGAAGGCGGTTGTATTCTGTTGGATCCACGAGAAGTCGTCCATCGTTGACTACAAGAACCAGTGTTTGGAGTATGGCATTCCTGACTTCAAGTTTGTGGTGAAAACCGAATTAACTACGTGGTTGAATGGAAACTCGGAAACCAACAGCTATATCAAAGAGTCTGAAGGAACAGAGTCTGTCCAATCAGGAAAGATTGGCCATAGAGAGCTGGCAAAAAGAGAGGCAAGTTCAACCAGCAGTGAACACAAGGATAAGAAACAGAAGGTAGACCCGGTGTTGGGACGTATCCAAGATAATGAGAGAGAAAGCATAGACCACAACAGTATATTAAGAGGTACCAAGAATATTGATTTTGGCTATTTGGTCAAAGAAGCCAACCGATATATTCAGCAATTGAAAAAGGCACTGGCCAACGGGAAATCTGTTGGGAAGTATTCATCGAAATCCGATAACAATCCCAAGAAACAGCCTATTATTATTGTTTCTCCCGCTACAACTGCGTTGCTATCGCTTGGTAATGTCAAGGAGTTCCTCGAGAATGGGTCTTTCGTGGAACCCAGCAAATCGTCGTATTCCAGAGCAGAAAACGTAGCCATAGTCAACCATAAGTTTGAGAATTTGTCCGCTGCTGCACAACAGATTATGGTAGTGGATAATGTTGATCTTTTCACCAAACCTGAATACTGGGACAGAGTTATTGCTATTTTCACCACTGGTCAGGCATGGCAGTTTTCCAAATACAAATACTCACAACCAGAAAAACTATTCCAGAAATATACTGGCTTTTACTTGGGATACCAGGGAGATGTGCCTCCAAAACTGATAAAGGAATGGAATGTGCGTGAAATCAAGGTGGATAGAGGCAACAAAAGATTCAGAGACAAGATGATTGTAAAGGACTTTTGGGCTGAAATAGAAAAGATACTATTGTTGAAGGGCTATGGAAAGCATTGAAATGTTAAGATATAAAATATGCTATGTACAATATTTAAAATGTCTAATTACAGGTATAGAAAATAGTTTACAATGGATGACGATTTATGTAAGTAAAATGCTTAAAATTATCATTATCGTCATCATCACTTGTATTCCTTTTCAAGTTGAATGAACATCTGGCGGATTTCGTCGGCGGTCATGTTGAAGACTTTTCTGTCATCTCTTGATCTGATGGCGACCGTGCCCTTTTCAATGTCTCTATCACCAATCATAATGATATAGGAATATCCCTTCTGGATAGCATCCTTTATTCTGTTGCCAACAGTATCGCTTCTGCTGTCGACATCAACATAGAAATTGTACCCGGTGATAGGAGATACGTCTCCTTCATGATTCAAGATATCTCCAACTAATTGCTTGCGCACATCTTCGGCAGCTTCTATGTGATTCAGATTGACCGGTAACACTATGGCATGTCTTGGGTTGATCCAGAAGGGCCATTTCCCTTGGTAGTGGTCAAGCAAAATGGCAAGGAACCGTTCAAGTGAACCAAATACTGCTCTGTGGACCATAATAGGTCTGTTCAGGTCGGAACCATCTGCGGCTCTATACTTTAATTCGAATTTCTCTGGCAAATTGAAGTCCAACTGAATGGTTCCAACCTGGTGTTTCTTACCAAAAGCGTCCTTCAACAAAACATCTATCTTAGGTCCATAAAATGCTCCGTCTCCTTGGCGGATTTCCCATTTCTTTTGACCTACAATTTCGTCGAGAACTTCTGTCAACTGAGTCTCTGCATTATTCCATGTTTTCAAATCCCCAATATATTTATCCTCGGGTCTCGTCGACAAAAAGTACTCGATGTCGTCACCCTCTATGCCAAACACTTTGTAAGCGTCTTTGAGCATTTGTATAGTATTTTTAATCTCGGTGTTGATTTGGCCCAACTCACAGAAAATGTGCCCATCGTCCTGGTGGAATCTTCTGACTCTGGTCAAACCTGAAAGTGCACCACTGGCTTCATTCCGATGCAACGACGAAAAATCAGAGAATCGGACAGGCAAATCATGGTATGATCTTTCGAATCGACTGAAGATCAAACAATGGCCCGGACAGTTCATGGGTTTCAACCCGTAATCATGAAGACCCTCGCTTCCATCGTCATGTTCAAGCGTTTCCTCTTTCGAAAGGTCGTTCCCCACCACTCTGAACATATCATCCTTGTAGTTGTCCCAGTGGCCCGATTGCTGCCAGAGCTTGGTCTTGTAGATCAATGGGGTGATCACCTCTTGGAAACCGTATTTGAGCTGTTGGTTCTTCATGAATTGCACCAAACGGTTGAAGATACGCGTTCCGTGTGGTAGAAAGAAGATGGACCCGGGCGCCAACTCATCAGTGATGTACAAGTGTTGTTTATTGGAAATGGCATAGTTGGCCTGGGTAGATGACTCTGATGATGGAGAGGCCACTGCCGGTGATGGAGTTTTCGATGCCATTAACCTCCGCATCAACAACGAACCCCCCTGGCGTCTTGCGGGAACGAACATGGCGGTGGATAGAACAAAGGACCAAGAAGAAGACTTCGAATGGAGTAAAAGAAGAAGACGCAGTTCCTAGTAAAATGTTTGGAACGAGAGAAAGAGAGAGAATGAAGAAATATTCAGGTTCAGCTTTTTCGCACTCTAAATTCATTCGCTATATACTTTTCCACAGTAGACATGGTATATTTAATAGGGTAGATGTAGTAGGAGCAGGAAAGAGAGTCACAGTATGGGATGTAGTATAGTGTGCATAAGTGATAAGAAAGGCTCTTTATCTTCTTACATATATTTCAACGAAATATTATCCAATAAGAAATGAATTTATAAGGGTAAAAAACTATATTCGAGGGAATTCCCACATTATCACATTATCAGAAATACCACGAAAATTCCTATCTAGTAGATCTAGTAGATCTAGTAGATCTAGTAGATACTGTTAAAGATGTGGAACGTACTACCATGGACGCCGCAATATCACGTCCCGTCTCTTCAGGATAGCTATAGGTGTGTCGTTCTTCTTCATTCCATATTATGCATTCCTCTCTTAAAAATTCGTTCAACCCCACTGATCTAATGTACACAGTTAATTGTTCACGCTTCCGACTTGATATCAGGCGTAGGAGACGCAGTTAATGCTGCAGAATCCACAAGGTCCCCTCTAAGATTCCCTCCCGCAACCTTATGCGATTCTCCCTTTGTTCCTTCTGCAGATGTTCCATCATTTGCTGCGTTTTCGGTGTCCTTCTGTGTTCTCCAGGTAATTCTCTCTACGGTGAACCCTGTGAAGGTCTTGAACAGATGCTTTTTGCGCATCCATTTGCGCACCAGACGGCCTGTGCGGTCCAACGATGCCGAGTTGTTGGTAGCCGGGTTCATGGCTAGTCCGGCGGTCGAGGGTTCCCGTGGCCCGCCTGTGGATCTATTATGGGAGCCACTAGCAAACGCAGTGACAGAAGCTGTATCGCTGGGCGCAGGAGATGATAGTTTGGAAGGAGTGGCAGAGTTCACGCCAGTGGTCACTGCCAGAAGGCCACTAGTTGTAGCGCCGCTAGCAGCCAATGAAGCCGCTGCCGCTGCCGCCAAAGCGTTGCGTCGTTCTTCAGCAGATATCTTCTTGAGTCGAGTCTTGGAGATGGGTGTGGGAAAGTCTGGTAGCGTACCAAGGATGCGCTTGGGCACTTTGAGCTTGACCCAGTACCGTCTAGGATAAGCCATGGAGAATGTAATGTAATATCACAAATATACGGTATGAAATATATTTAATAAATATAGTTATGAATGTAGTAGTTAATTGTAGTAGTTAATTATTCTACTTAAATGCAGCCACTTGTTGAAAAGAACACTATCGTAAATGAATTAAACAGTGGATTCATTCCAGTGGACCCAATTTTGGTGTGGCTTTTTTCGCACTCAGAAAAATGACTTTATATCTCTACCAGTTTCTACTCTGAGTGGAATGTCTATTTCCACTTTCATTTCACTTCTACTTTCTTCCACTTTCTTTACTTTCTTCACCAATAACCAACTTCTATGTCAATGATCTAAGGAACAGTTGTGGGATACAGTTTTAATGCATACCTGAGTCTATCGTTATTACTTGCCTGAACACTTTATCCTCAGCCTTATACTATAGTGAAAATACTATAGTACTACACTGAAAGTCTTTACTATTGTGAAAGTCTATACTACTGTGAAAGTCTATACTATAGTATAAGCTCTATACTAGAATATACATCCGGATCCAGAACAAAATCCATAGATCCATAAATATCATATTACGTCACCTATACCATATAATACTACAGTCTACTATACCATTACTCTAACCTATCACAGTCAACTATGTCCACCCCAAACTTCAGAGGTATAGACCCCCGCGACCAGGTAGTCCCACTGCTGCCAGATATGCCTCCGGTCAGAACATACCGCCTACCCTCGAGACTCGACATGTTGGCCAATAACTTAAAGCTTGATATCCGCGCACACCAGAGAACTTATGAGGGTGCATACACCCGGTCGGCAATAGGATGCTTGTCGTTTGCAATTTTGATCATTAAATTGTTCTCCAAAGAGTTTTTGCCCATAGGCATTGTGTACACCATATACGGTCTGATCTTGTACTTTTTGGGTGTGTACAAGGCCACCTCCGTGGACGTATTCTATAATCCTGAGAAGGATATGGAATTGTTCAAGACCGGTGGGAATTCTGTCATATTTCTCGCAGCTCTCAGTTTGGCAAGCTATACAGTATTGCTTGTCTTGATTCTTCGCATGTGATATGGCACATAATATCTTGGTCATCATGAGATTGCTCCAAGGCCAATGACAATCAACTGAAAAAGCAATTGCACCGACCAGAAGCCCACCTTGGCCATCCTAGTGTATTTTTCCTGTTCGTCTGCAACATAGTCGACAAAGCTATCATAAACCTCCTCGGAAATATCGTCCATCAACAACGAATCGTAGATGGTCCACGAGCCACTAAAATCTTGGATGTTCTTGACAATACGACTGTGAATCTCAATGAACGTGTTCTTGGAGTTGATGTATGCGACAATTGGCCGGATCAAAGCATAATTCACATATGAAAGCTCAGGAGCTTGAAATGGAACCATCGCCCGCACGTTGTGTAATTTGATAGTCAAATCCAATACGAAATATTTGGAAATATCCTTGTAATCATCTCTCGTTAATCTCATATGCAAATCAGGGTGTTGTTGTTTCTTCACTTCAGGATTCTTGTACCTCGTAGCCTCTTTCTTAATCGAATTGGCAATAATAGTCACAATCTCACTGACGTTGATACTTTGATCGGGTTCCTTAGGGATCATCACATCTCCAATCATGTCAACCTTACCAGCTGTAATCCAGCCAAATGGCCCTTCTAAGCCGGTATTCAAGTGATCAATGTTGAGAGAATCCACACGGCATCTAGTAACTCTTTGCCAAGGGTTGCCCTTTGCAAACTCCTTTCCAGCTTTGAAGTCCAGCAATCTTTGTTTCTTGTGAATGGTGAACAATGCATTATCATAAGCTCCATTCATAACTTCAGCATTCAAAAAGTCAAAAAAGAGCCAATGCTTCCTTAATCTTGACAACTCACAGTTATATATAGCAACATTGAAAGGCCTGAAGCTAGCAGGCTGCATCAACTCAAATAAAACATCTTCCATTTTGAACGAATCAAATTCAAAATCTCCAGGCTGTGCAATATTCTTATAATTTGTAGCATCATCATCAGGATCCCAGTAAACATGGGTTCTATCTACTACACCTCGCAAACCTCTCATTTCCATGGTTTTAATAATACCCGTCCCTCCAAGCCATTTACTGAAGGAAAGAGTAACATTCACTTCTTCTATTGTGAGATCAAACTGAGTATAGTTCCCATCGTCAAATTCTTCAACCTGTTCTATAGAGTCGGCAATGGCTTCAGCCTGCAGTTTTTTAATGAACTTCTTGGTCTTTCTAGGTCTTCTGCTACAGGAGCATTTCCGGAAACTGATCTTTCCGTCAGACCACGTAGGCACAATTGCCTCTTCGAAGGTGACGGTCAAATTGGAGTTTTTGGTGATGAATTCCCCCAACTTCTGGGCTACAAACTCCTGGGCAAAAACCGTGTTAAGCGTCAATATAATAAGCGAGAAGAACGTTGTCGTGGCTAGGAAGATCATCAATGCATTCCCCATCATAAGCCACGAAAACATCGCTGAATAATCATCAGTATTAAAGGGATTATTGGACTTCTTAATGAGCCACTTCCATTGTATTCGTATTCGACTAAAAATATTATTCGTCGACAGTAAAAGATGATCTCGTATTATACGATTGCGATGGACCCTATCCAGTTTAAATGCTTCAATCGCTGCTTTGAATGCATTTTCCTGTGATGTCTGTATATCCTGTTGGCCCTTGGGTATCTCGTATTTAAGCAGGTTATCTTTATGAGGAATCTTTTGAACTTTCCTTTGATCTTCGGGAATTACTTGCCGTAATGGCTGAAATGCACTTAATCTTCTAATGACTTGCAACCCAGAGGTTTGTATTAATGCTCTGTTACGCGCCAATGGTACCACCAGACGAATTCCGAACCCACCCAACATGGATGCTATGTGATGTGGAGTCTACCAGCACCTGAAGAAGAGTAATTGATGCCTTTCCTCAATAATATAGAGGAATACATTTAGAGTATACTTTAAATTACATTGCCATTACACTATAATAATTTGGGAAAGGATCAAAAACCGTGTTGCATATAAGTGAATATGCCTCTAGTTGTGGTCGGTAAAACCCACGGTAATAGCTCGGGATTCCATGGACTCATCATACCGAAACACAGATTCAAAAAAGATAAAACTACTAAACATAAAAACATCAAATACTTCATAACATATCTACACGTTATAATTAATCATAAGATATACAGTCAATTGAGTGTTCTACTTTTGTTCATCATGACTAAGAACCAAAATATAGCTCATAAGCATGCAATGGATATTCCGCATGTGGCTGCGGTTGAATTACCATTGATAATTAAAAACACAACCAAAGCCATAGAGATGATTGGAGGCCAAACCAAAATTGCAAATGCAGTGAATTCTCTGCATACTCGGAGGACATTGAGTACTGTCAGCCAGAGCACTAAGAATATCAAAAATGTGAAGGAAAGGGTCAGGAGTCCTGCTTCTCCGTTATCGAATATTAAGGGATCCGCTAATGGTGATAAGAAACCAGCAAACCTAACTAATAATAATACTGAAGATAGTACTGCCAGTACATTGGAATTGCGTTTGCGTCCTAATGATCCTTATCATCACCCAATACAAAGTATCATCAGTACTAGCGAAAAAGTGCTTCTCAAAGTGTCCATTCCCAAGGACTCATTACCGAAAGACTACTATCAGAACCCATCGAAATACTCTGTCAGAGAACTATTGGCAAAGAACCAAAGTGGGAAATACAGAGTTAAACCAGTGGCAATTATCGATAAAACTTATTCATTTAAGCTGATAGCTGACTTCCAGGTGAATACCAAGAATAATAAATATGTCCAGGAATTTAATAAACAATTTATGGGTGCAAAGACATATGAGAACGTTGTTGACTTTGTGGAAAGCCATCAATCATTCCAGGGAATTGATGATTTCAAAGATGAAACTTCTTACTCCAATACAGACCATAATCTTCCACCTCCTCCTGTGTTTAGTAATATTCGGTACCCCTTTGACTTCCGTTTCCAAAAGAATCCATTGACAACAACAATAAAAACAGAGTCAGGTGAAGTCAAGGTTGTTGCCAAGAAGGATACTCTCAAATTGCATACAATCATAATAGATTACTTCACAGATCCACCAACTTCACCACGAACCCAGTTGGTGCAGAATCTTGAGAGAATATCTACTTCCTCACTTGAACAAGGAAGTCCAGACAAATTATTACTTGAATGCATAAAATGGCTAGAAGAAGTCTTTAGGATAAAACCCATCTGGTTAAGACGGCATTTGAAAGATATAGTACCATCGCATTTGATATCCTCATTGAAGCAAGCGTTGCCCTACATCACTTATATTTATAAGTCTGGTCCATGGCGCTTTTGTAACATCAAATACGGTATCGATCCAAGATCCGATAGGAAATATTGGAAGTATCAGAGCGAGTACTTTCGAACACCTGGTGTGAATGTTAACAATAAAAGCAATGTGACGTACACTTCAGAGCTTCGCAAACTTCCTCAATCGATAGACATTGCCGACGTTCCTAATGGACGGGAAAGTGAGTTTTGCGTTCATGAGAATTTATTGTTTGATGGTAAATCCAAAACGGCAACAATTACTTATCAGGTTGGAGACTTGCTCGATCCTGATATCCTAACCACATTCAGCAACAAAACCAAAGAAGGGGAGTTCTTCAGAGATAAGCCAGATGTCCAAGATGGGTGGATTCTTCACCAATCTGCTGAAATAATGAGACGCTTAATACGTTACAAATTGAATCGGATCATTAAAGAGTTGCCAATGGAATCTCTGAAGATAAACAAAATTTTGCACGCTGACTACGATGACATTAAAGAATTGACTTCGAGAATGGAGATTGATGACGATCTTAGAGAGGCTATAGCCGGAGATGGTGCAGGAAAGGATGAAGAAGAAGAGGAAGATATTGACGAGGATGAGGATGGTGAAACCGCATCGGAAAATGAAGATGAGGATGAGGACGATGGTGGTGATGTAGTTGCTGAAGAAGACCAAGTCACTGATGGAGCCATCGAGAACCAATTCCATACAAATGAAGCAATATTGAACAGACTCAGTCAATTGGATGATTATGCATCTCAAAAATTGAAAGGACTTGTTGGTTACATAAAGCAAAACATAGACCTTGATGAGGACAAGAAATAGTTTCTCTACGTCTTATTTGATTACAGTACAATAATGTATAGTCGAACAATCATACATATGGGATACAAATTGCACCAATTGCTGACTCTTATATCATATTAGGCTAATCCCTGTCCGCTAGTTTTAGTGGTTGTCTAATTTTTATTTCATCAATTGTAGCCTTAAATTTAAAGCTTTTCAGTAAGTCATGTTGCCTAATTTAAACTAGATTCGAATTAATAAAGTATACCAAAGATACATTGTTTCTTTGGCAAAGAACGAAAAATGAAATATCGGTTAATTTAATATGACGCAGTCTATTTTCTGATGCGTTACGACTTCTAATAGAGTGATAATTAATTAAATTGGAATAAAGAAAATGAATTAAGAAAGTCGAAGCTGGAACAAAGAAAGGTAGGACATTTTTCTATTTTCATTTCCACCTTTAACCCAGAAATAAACAGTCCCATGTGCAAACGTTATCTGATGTATTAAGAGAGATATATGCAATCAGGAACATTGAATTGAAGCGTAGCGAGGTCAACAGTTTTATAGTGCAAGACTGAACCGTTTGGGCCAAAGAGGGATGTCGGGAATTATCGCGTCTTTTTTCTTATGGGAAGAAGTACCGGAATCATGTTCACTTCTCCGAAATCTGACATTTCCGGCTTTCAACCTGTCCTTTAGAATGTTGCAAAGGATCTTATTTCAGTGGATATGCTTTCCCAAAGGAAGTAAACAATAAAGTAGCTATCGAATAGCAGGCTTTTAAAATTCTCCTATTTAGACGTCTGAATTCATCTCTTCTAGTACCGTTCTTCACGATGAAATTATTTATTATGGAATGATGTCTGTGTTCGAAGAGATATTGACACCTTTGCTTAGCCTGAAACTCTTGTATCAAGAACTGTCAAGTAGTTTATCTAGCTTGGAGAAGAGGAATAGAAACTGTGTTCGCATTTAATGTCGGAGTATTTCATTTCTGTCTGACATTTATCGAGCGGAAAGCCATTGACAATTTCTCAGATCAATAATCCATTTTTGAAGATGCTTTCTGTATGGAATTATTCCAGTAATGCCGATAAGACTCCATAATAAAGTCAATTGAAAACATCTCTACTATGTCAACTGGAAATAACTTTCAAATTTGATGCATTCCAATGAAATATAAACCATAGAACATGAAACAATTCTTAATTTAGAAAATATTATTAGTAGTGGTTTCAACAGATTAGGCTCTGGTGGTTTGATATCGGGGAATGGTAAGTATAACCAAGTTCCGTAATGAAGGCAAAATAACTGAATGAAATTGCACTTACTTTGGTGCCTTTAACTTAAGTCAAAAAAATTTTGCCCGAAAATGACTTTCTAATCGTTCTAGTTGTGTTTAAATGGATTTCATCAACCTGTGGAAGCGAAGGGAATCAAATCCTGCCATTATAAGTTCAAGCCATAAAACATAAAGAAATCGCATCTGGACTCTTTCTATCATTTGGAATCTGAGCTAACAATACTTAATTAAACGAACATAGGAATTGGAGGAAATTGCTTCTAGCATCTCGGGTGGTGAAGTCGAAATTACTTACGTAACTCAATGGCTTCCCTATTCTGGCTCTACCTTTGCAAAACTATATCTTGAGGTATTCCCGAAATCTAATAAGTGCATGTAATAACCCGACGTTGTGTCTAATACTTCTGACATAGTTTTATTCATTTTTGGATTTGGTATAATGCAAACGACTTTTATCATGTTACTCATTGTTCAGCATGTTCACGCCGCTATCTTCTCCAATGTATATTTTAAGTCTTCATATTCGATAAGATGTTTTAGGCCTTTAAGTATTTTAATGAATTCTGAAGTAGTAATGGGGGAAAAGATTCCTCAACAAAATAGTAAAACCTTCTATTTCCAAAGGTGTACGAAAATAGTGATCAATAACTCCTTTTAAGAATCCAAAGTTTTTTGATTTAAAAAAGTGTGGTGTCTCTAACTTATGTACAATTTAGCTATATCTCAGTGTAATTATAATCACTATTATACTACAATTCTTTCTATTACTATATTATTTGCATGTGGAACGTTTCCAGTTACAATCTCGGCGATCTCCATAATTTTGCATCACAACAATTATGAAAACTCTAATTTAAGTGAAGATCTCCTTAAACACCCACACATATTCCTTAAAAGTACCCATAGAGCCTTCCAATCACCGAAGTCTTTTGACTTAAAGATAACTTTGAAAACTGTTTCTTGGCTACAATAATGTCGAAACAGCTTGTACTATTCTGGTCGGTGAATACGAGATCAAAAATGTCGGGAGATGATCAGACACTCTCATGCCCGACACAATTTCCTTCTTCCATCACTAATGTGTTACCTAATCCCATCACTGATAAAGTGATAAGACAGAAGATCCGCTGGCCAATAGTCAGGGATAGAATGGAGAATACTTTATGTATAGGGTTGTGTGTGAGTCTTAAGGGGTTTTACCCAAAAGGGAAATCATGGAAAATACCAATTGCAAGGCGAGACAGCTACGATAATGCAAGATGCATATATTAAAGACAATTATCCACCATCTCATGAAGTTTGGTTTCCAATTCATTGAACTACCAATTAGTTCAACTATCATTAATTGATAAATACGTACTAGCCAAAAGTACTATAAAAATAGAATCAATTTACATTATATTTCTCCGTAAGAATACAGAACGCAATTTTCTTGCGCCCTGTACTGTATCTGATTGGATTGGCTTATATGACTTTCTCCTGCGCCTAAATATACGGAGTTCACCACGAACAGTATGTGGTTGAATTCGAGTTACTGATAAGATAAATCCTCGACAATTAAATTCACACTCAGTGTGAATTAAAATTTGTCAAACAGCACACGGTATATTTGATATAGAGATTCGTCTTTATCCTTGGCTCCATTATAAATAAGGTTCCCCTGTATGCACTAATCATTACTGTTGCTGGCATCAAGATATTTAGCCTGTGTGTTCGGCAGTCTACTGTAAACTAAGCCTGAACTTTCAAAGTATTCATTCAACGGTAGTATTCTTCTAAACCAAATATCATTTGGGTATCTTTCTTAAGGCGTGAAACCCTTCAAACTTCTGGCTGGTATTAACAAGACAAAAGTTCGGATATATCCGTGACTTTCAAACAATGGTAAATTAACAGGGATCTGGCGAAAAACTCGTCCTGTCAAAAGCTGCGGACAGTTACACAAATTCATATGATAAGCCAAATAGGAAGCCCTCGTTGAAGAAAGCCAAGCGCAATAGGCATCCCAGTATTGTTCAAACGGGTGAAATAGATGATCACGGTAGATTTTTGATCCTGGTAGTAGAGGATTTATAAATACATTTGCTTTTATCTGGGAATTGCAAATGTCTGAGTCCAGTAGCACAAGTTGTCTGTAAGAAGAACGATTATAGCCACGATATTTAGCCGAATTGGAAAGAGTCAGCTTTGCACGTATTAGCTGCAGTCAATTTCAAGGATTCCCAATTGATGGGATGGTTTCTTTGACTGACACCGGAGAACACCATACAGATAATTCAGGGAATGAGAAAATCACAGAGTGCGGAAGAGAATCAAAAAAGTCAAGAATAAGAGAGTGTGAAAATGTGCAAACAAATGGACTCATTTCCAAATGCAATAACGTGGACGAGAGGAGTGTTAGACATTGCCAACCTGGTGGTAATAAAGGCAGGAGTTAAGTATGGAAATGCCA
The DNA here is from genome assembly GCA_030463055.1 of Lizanozyma gosingica. Classification (NCBI taxonomy): domain Eukaryota; kingdom Fungi; phylum Ascomycota; class Pichiomycetes; order Serinales; family Debaryomycetaceae; genus Lizanozyma; species Lizanozyma gosingica. The sequence continues at coordinate 150,245 of JAKVQZ010000006.1, read as the reverse complement.
CAAATCAACCGAAGAACAGGGACATTTCAATCAGAGTAGTCTAGCTGGCTTAGGGCCAAATGATAATCGAAATCGAAAAGGATAAGCCAAATCTTCCATCAAGAGATACAAGCGCGGCCCGTCTTGGTTCCAAATTTAGTGTAACACACGAGACAGCTTCACGTATTATTGTAGGACTGAGATGATAGAGATAATTGCAGGATATTTTCTACCCTTCATCAACTGGGGTCACTTGGTGCGAAGACGAAATCATAATTTGGAAAGGGTTTGAAGAGAAAAGTTGCATTTCTTTTGAATCATTTTGATGTTAAGAATGTCTATTCAAGCCGTATTCGTAGACGAATTTCTTTTAGAGCTGTAACCCTCTGTTAACATAATCTGATTTCGTGTGACTAGGACGGACATCTCCACTGTTCACATTCCTTATCTGTAGTTAAGTACAGGAAAAGATTCTAAGCCGACTCTTGCATAAGAATGCGACATTATATGGAGGGCGACTTTATTATCAGACTTTTCAATGCAATCTTCAGTATCCGTTCATAGTTCTATGATCGTAAGAACAGTATTTGATTCCTAGATATTTGAATACTGGATATCTTTCCTCAAGGAGATACGTGAATGTTGTGATCGATTGGTGTGGTCGATTTCGGTGTCTGCATTTTCGGTGTCTGCCATTTTCACATGCTATATGCAGTATTGTCTGGAAAATTTCTTTATCGCAACCTTTATCGCTATCTCAAAGACCGATTACCAACGGTGTTTTCCACCTTCTAAATAGTGATTTTTGTGTGTCCTTCCTTCACGTAGGTGATTGCAAGTAGAAGGCTTTATGGGTCTGGGGGTCTCCGATTATCTCTCTGAATCGGGTAGGCCATTGTACACTTGTATTGTCAGACCCACTTTCTTGTCCAAACCACCAGATGGGTTCTCTGAGGGCATCGTTGGTATATAAGGATGGGCATAGCCTTTCTGCAGTTGAAGTTGTCCATAGATCTGATTCCCCACCTCATCGCAATACAACTTTTCAATCATCCACTATGGGTATCCCCACCGTGAACGACTTCAAGTCGTTTGGAAACAAGGTTGTCAGAAAACTAACTACCAAGGAAGGTTTGCTTGGAGACTATGACTATGGATACCTTTTCATCCCTGAGATTCCCTTCATGAATAAGGAACCCAAGACTCAGCCCTTCTTCTCATTAAATAGTGATATGCCTGTGCTCTTGTGGCTCTTGTTAAGTTTCCAACACGCCTTGTCAATGTTGGCTGGTGTTGTTACTCCACCAATTATCATAGCTAACGCAGCCAACTTGCCACTTACGATACAGCAATATTTGGTGTCTACCTCGTTGATTGTTTCTGGTATTTTGACTTCGATTCAGGTCACCAGATTTCACATCTACAAGACCCCATACTACATTGGTACCGGTCTTTTATCTGTGGTCGGGACATCCTTTGCTACCATCACTATTGTGACTCAAGCGTTCCCTCAATTCTACCAATCCGGATTCTGTCCTGTTGCCGAAGACGGAACTCAGCTTGCCTGTCCCGATGGATACGGTAGGATCTTAGGTACTGGTGCTATATGTGCATTGCTTGAAATAGCCCTTTCATTTTCTCCAGCCTCTCTCTTGCAAAAGGTGTTCCCTCCCATCGTCACTGGTCCAGTCGTTTTCCTTATTGGTACCCACTTGGTGGAGTCTGGCTTTGAAGACTGGTTGGGTGGCGCTGGTTGCACCGCTGCTGGGGCCATGTGTAACGCTCCTGCCAAGCCTATGGCCTGGGGTTCAGCTTCTTTCATTGGTTTAGGGTTCACTGTTTATTTGACTATTATTCTTGCCGAACGTTTCGGTTCGCCCATTATGAAGTCCTGTGCTGTCATCATTGGTCTTTTGGTAGGTTGTATTGTTGGGGCTGCCTGTGGTTACTTTTCTCCCGACTCCATCAAGGTGGCTCCTGCTGCAACCTTTATTTGGAAACACACCTTCAAGTTGAAGATATACGGTCCAATTGTATTACCATTCCTTGCGGTGTTTATTGTGTTGATGATGGAGGCTATTGGTGATATCACAGCTACTTCTGATGTTTCTCGTTTGGAGGTTGAAGGTGAATTATACGATTCTCGTATCCAAGGTGGTGTTCTTGCTGATGGATGTAGTGGTTTCCTTTCTTGTTTAATGACGGTGACCCCCATGTCTACTTTTGCCCAGAACAACGGTGTGATTTCTGTTACTAAATGTGCCAATCGCTACGTTGGTTACGGGTGTGCCATGTTCATGATCATTATGGGGATTTTTGCCAAGTTTGCCGCTGCCATCGTGTCTATTCCCAAGGCTATTCTTGGAGGTATGACTTCGTTCTTATTCTGCTCGGTGGCCATCTCTGGTATCAAGATTATGACCACCTCAGGTATGTCCAGAAGAGACCGTTTCCTTTTGACCGCCTCCATCTTACCCGGTTTAGGATCCATCTTGGTCCCCAACTGGTTCTCCAACGTTTTCACCTACACCGGTAGCAACAAGGGTAAACAGGGTTTCTTTGATGCCATCGTGTTGGTGATGGAAACCGGGTTTGCCTTGACTGGTTTCTTGGGGGTCATTTTGAACTTGTTGTTACCTCCTGTCAAGGATGACATCGAGGAAATCAATGAGGTTGTGTTAGAAGTTGTTGGTTCTGCCGACCAGCATGCTCGTGAGTTGTATGCTGAGAAGGAGCAAGTAGCCCTTGGATTGATGAATTCATCTTCTGACTCTGCCCTTAAACGTTAAGGCAGTCTAGAAGGAACCATGGTTCACATTTACAAATAATTCACTTCTTGGATGCACATGTGCATCGCTGCCCTTTGAAGGGATTTCTTTTACTACACTTGTTGTTTGCTGATACTTGTATAGTGCGATTAATGATATATTCAGATAGTAGAATACTTTACAGAAGTAGAATACTTTACAGAAGTAGAATACTTTACAGAAGTAGAATACTTTACAGAAGTAGAATACTTTACAGAAGTAGAATACTTTACAGAAGTAGAATACTTTACAGAAGTAGTATGACATATGACAATACTTTACCCGATACCTCTATATGTCTAAGTATATATAGTATATAATGTGTAATTATATAATATTTGTACTATGATAACATATTTTAGTACATGTAGCATTACATTAATGACAATTCGTTGTTATATCAGTTGCCCATTTTCAAAGTAGCTCCCAACCAATGTACATATATATATATATTTATATTGTGAGGGTTCTCCGCGTTTCCCCGGAATTTATCACTTGAGGTTACTAAGGTTACCCATTTGCTGTGTTCAGCGATAGTGCCAAAGTTTCATTACAAAAGTATGGCCGTTTTGAATATTTCTACATTTCTACGGCTTAATTCAATTCTATAAGTCTCTCAGTGGCATAACTCAATATTCCCGAAAGCTACTATGCCTTATATACTACAGATCACTGGTTACTATGCAAATATGTCGTAATATATATGTTCTAACCTCGGACATTTGGATGGGGTATATGTACAGGACATTACTATGGTTTCCCTTTGAGCGGAAAACGTTGATAACATATAAAAAGAACCGATTCCATACCGAGAGACAGTTATCATTCATTTACATTTTTCCACAAATCTATATATATATATATATATATATGTCCAAAATTATGCTCCTGCCAGATGCTACTAGGACTGTGCCGCTTGCATTACTTCTCCGGTTGAACACCCTTCTCCGGAGAACTGTTCTTTCCAAGAAGTTTTATTCCGAGGTTTCCTCCAAGATCTTGCTGAAAACGGCCACCATGGACGCTAACTTGTACTTTATCTGCTACCTGACGTTGATGGTGGCATCAGCGCTTGAAAATAAGCCTAAAATCAAACAGTTCTTGCTTCGTCTGCACCGTTGTCTCATGCACTTGATAAGTGCTACAGTACTCAGATTGACAGGGTTGGACTTGGCCAGATCCACTAATAAATGTGTAGCACAAGTCTTTGCAGCCCCAACATCCTGTACCACTGATGCGGAATCAGAAGGAGAAAAGTCGGTGGAGAAAAACGTGAAACCTTCTTCGCTTGCAGTGTATTTGAAGAGAATTTCCTCATATATTGCAGACATTAGAATCTTCAACCGGTTGACAGATAACATCACCTACATTCCATGGCTACTTGACGAAATGGCCGAACTTGCAAACCCTCTTCTGACGAAACCCTATGCTGAAAGAGTCATTGGAGTGCTTCAAGCCGTCAATTGTATAGTTCTTGAAGGTCTTGAGAACGCAGGTTGGGTACTTGATCACAACTGGTTAGGTACTAACGATAACCCATATTGGAGTTTTGAAACTTATATCTGGTGTTGCCGTGTTTGGGGTTTATATTTAGTTATAGAAATCGCCCAGTTGATTAGAAATACTCCTAGAACTAAGTGGAACAAGACTTGGCAAATCCAATTGTTCCAGCAGGTGATTCAGTTGCCCTTGGTGATGCACTGGTCTTTGAGAGATGGGTGTTTGTCTCCATTCTGGGTCGGATTCTGCGGTAGTGGTGCCAGTTGGTTTAAGTTCAAGGACCTCTGGTTATCGCTCGACATTTAGAGTAAGATTACAGTTATTAATTTATATTTATTTATTATTCTATTTATTATTATTTGCTACCACTCTATTGGTTTCTAGATTCTATTCGTTGGTTGTAGTAATTTTACCGCACTGTGTTATATCGCTATTTAATTATTCTTGTAATTGTTGGTAATATTAATTACTTACTTACTATGCCATATAAACATTTAAGTAATAGTGTCATTTATGAATTAGTTAATCATTCGCCTCAATTAAACTCTAGCTTTAATATATACTGTAAATATAAATCTACATCCCATCTTCCTTCTGAGAATCATTCCCTGGTTTCTCTCCCTTAGCCAACTGCCTCGATCTGTCAAAGTACAAATTGGGATGATTAATATGCAAATTGGCATCGCCTCGGACACCCAATTCCTTCTTATGCGTCAATTCAAACACCCGAGTACAAGCTATAGTGTAATCGTTCTTAGTGACATCATCAATAACTCCGTTAATATCATGTTGATCTGTAATGCCCATCTCTTGCAATTGCACAATAAGAGAGTCGGTGGACAAATCTCTGTAGGGACATCCATGGTACTCTGATTTTCCTGGTCTTGGTTTATTCAATATGGTACCACAGTCCCATGGACGATAGTTTGTTCGAGCACCTTCCAACCCATACAGATGTCTTATATTATATTTGTATTCCTTGTTGAATTTCTCCAATCCCATCCCTTGGGGACCCTTAGTGAACTGATATGACCAAAACAGTAAAGCTTCGTCAACAGAGAGTCCAATCCCCTTGAGGAAAAGTCCTAATTGCTGCCTGCCATTATACTTCAAATGAGAATTAGCAACTAGGTTCTTTGTCATGTGTTTAGCACAGAGTGGGAAGTGCTTCATGATTTCTGGGGACGTCACTGTTGTAGCATTAATATCGGAATTGGAGCCAGAATTATCACCAAAATCATGGAGCTGGATACTGGAGAAGTTGTGGCCCAAATTATTCAAAAGGGGAAGGATTCGATCATCTTCCTCCAAACGAGGCAATACTTGGAACGTACGCGTGAGAATCAGGCTCAAGGATTCTTGGAATTCGACCGCCAACAAGTTCAACTGAAGGGCAGAGGGGACATACGCAAACCCTTTATGCACGAAAACAGACCTGGAGCTCACCAAAGTGGGAACCTTCTCAAAGGGTAACTTGATGAAATTCTCATTGGCTCGTATATGGTTTTTCAATTGTTCGTTATTAAAAGCCAGCATACTGGGGTCGATTGCCATCCGAATGGCGAAGTTAGTGGCGGCATATAAACTGTCAAAGAGCTCCTCCTTTTCAGCAGCAGAAATATATGTCCATGATAATTTGTCCAGGTTCAACTGGATGAACTCCTCCTGTTCTCTGGGTGGGAGCAAGTTGTATCTGATTTTGAATAGGATGGCTTCGTTTTTGATGAACTTCTTGCGCAATTCCTCGGTTCTACAGAACACCAACCGCAAAATGTAGTGGGAGTAGTGGTCTTTCATCCGTTCTTCCACAACACTACTATCATTCTTGCCAGTAGCTGGAGATAAAGGTAAGTACTTATTCAATAATGGCCGTAACACAGTTTCCATATCCTTGAGGGACTTAGAACGCGCCACGCAACTCTCTATCTCAATTAGCACCTTCAAACGGTCAATTGCCCATGTCTCAAATTGTTCTAACGTAATCTCTCGCAATGGAGGTACATCGTAGAAGCTTACGCGTGTTTGGTATATGTTTGAGCCTGCGACTTTCGAGGCTAAAACGTCGACGTTCGACTGGTCAAAGTTCCTTCTTCCCGCAGTTCTTCTCTTGGACTGTCTGAACATATTATAGATGTTATCGGTAGTAATAGCACTAGATAGTGGAGTCTAGAAGAGATATATAATTATGTCAATTAAATATATAATACATATTAACCAAATGGCATACGCGGTGTAAAAAATCAAAATTCGCGAAACCTCAGAAAAACAGATTTTATGACACAAACCCAAACCTCTTTTTGTGACTAAAAAATTTGCCCAAATTCAACATCAAACATTTAACTGGATTTAGTTTAAGTAATTTAGTTCTCAAATATACCTTGAAGCAAAAAGGTAAGCCAAGCAATACTGCCATTCTAGAAGTTGGTAGGTTCGGTGGATTTCTGTTTGGAGGGGAATTGAACCCTTTACTCGGTTGGATTACGCTTTTTGGAAAATGTCTGAGGTCAAAATCGATGTCAATGCGTTCCACAAGAGATTATCGCTAGTGCAAAAGACTCTTTTACAAGAAGGTGGCGATTTGACCAAATCTGGTCTTTTGTTTTTTGTCGGAGCAAGTGATGACGAAAATACTTACAAAAAGTCGACTGTATTGCAAATTTGGCTCTTGGGATACGAATTTCTCCAAACTTTGCTCTATATTACCCAAGATAAGGCCATTTTCATCACCAGTGAAGCTAAGGCTAAACATTTGCGCCCTTTGTTGAACAAGCCTTCTCCAAGTTCATCGGATGTTGAGATCTGGGCGAGAACTGGTGATGCCGAGCACAATCGCCAGCTTTTCGTAAAATTGTTGGACTTGTTCAAGCTGTATGGAGAAACCCCCATCGGAACAGTGGTCAAGGATAAATACCGTGGTAAACTCATTAACGAATGGGAAGATGTCATCAAGGAAGATAAGGACAAATTGAAGTTCGAGGACTGCTCTGGTTTGGTCAGTCTGTGTATGGAAGTCAAGGATCTGGAGGAGTACAACAACACCCAGATCGCATCCAAGTGCTCTGTGGTAATGATGGATGGGTTCATGGAAGAAATGATGGTCATTGTGGATGAAGAAAGGAAGACTACCAATGCTCAAGTCAGTGATAAACTCGAGGACTCCTTGGAGAGGGACAATAAATGGTATACCAAACTGGCAATGGGCAAGAAGTTATTATACCCCATCAAGGAATTCGATGCGGAAAACACTGAATGGTGTTATTCACCCATTGTTCAAAGTGGTGGTGAATACGACTTGAGACCTAGTGCCTTGTCCAATGAAAAAAGATTGGTTGGTGAAGGTGTTATTTTGGCATCATTGGGTATCCGTTATAAGTCCTACTGTTCAAACATTGGAAGAACCTTTTTGGTTGACCCCACTCCACAAATTGAAGAGAACTATGATTTCCTTTTGAAATTGCAAGATCATTTGATTTCAACTTTGCTCAAGGAGGGCAAGTCTGCACAGGAAGTGTTCCAGGGTGCCACGGAATATATCAAAGCTAACAAGCCTAATTTATTGCCAAACTTCACAAAGAATTGTGGTTGGCTTATGGGTATAGAATTTAGAGATTCTTCCTTTATTCTTAATGGAAAGAATATGAGAAAATTGAGAAACGGCCAAGTTTTCTCATTAACTATTGGTTTCAACAATTTGACCAATCCTAAGGCTAAAAATCCCAAGTTACAAAACTATGGTTTATTGTTAACTGATACCTTCAAGGTTACTGAATCTGACCCAATTTTGTTGACTAACTATCCTAAGAGCAGATCCGAGATTTCGTTCTTTTTCAATGATGACGAACCTAAAAAACAAGAAACTAAGGTGAAGTCGGAAATTAAGTCCGAAAGGGGTAATAGAGCATCTTCAGCTGATAGAAGAACCAACTCTGTTGAACCTGTTTCAAATTCAAAGATTTTGAAGTCTAAATTACGTCATGAGTCTAATCAAACAGATGATAATGCCAACGCTGAAAAGAGAAGACAGGAAGCTCAAAGTAAATTACATGCAAAGAGACAAGAGGAAGGTTTGGCTAGATTTTCTCAGGCTGATGCCACAGATTCTTCCGACTTGAAGCCGGTGTTTAAAAGATATGAATCATATGTCAGAGAATCTCAAATCCCTAACAGTGTGAGGGACTTAAAGATCCATATTGATTATAGAAACCAAACAATCCTTTTGCCTATTTGCGGAAGACCTGTCCCATTCCATATTAACTCATTTAAGAATGGGTCTACCAATGAGGAAGGTGACTTTACTTATTTGAGATTGAATTTTAATTCTCCTGGTATTGGTGGTAATGCTTCGCGTAAGAACGATTTGCCATATGAAGACTCACCCGACAACACGTTTGTCAGATCGATAACTTTCAGATCTAGAGACAGACAGAGAATGATTGATGTTTTCAAGGCTATCCAGGACTTGAAGAAGGATGCTGTCAAGAGAGAACAGGAACGGAAACAATTGGCTGATGTTGTCACCCAAGCTAACTTGATTGAATTGAAGGGATCAAGAGTTAAGAAGTTGGAGCAAGTCTTTATCAGACCTCAACCAGATACCAAGAAGATTGGTGGTGTTTTGGAGATCCATGACAATGGGTTGAGATATCAATCTGCCTTCAAATCTGACCAAAAAGTGGACATCTTGTTTTCGAATATCAAGCATTTGTTCTTCCAGCCATGTAAAGATGAATTGATTGTTATTATTCATTGTCACTTGAAGAGTCCTCTCATGATTGGTAAGAGAAAGTCGTTTGACGTTCAATTTTACCGTGAGGCCAGTGATATGGCATTTGACGAGACTGGAGGAAGAAAGAGAAGATACAGATATGGTGATGAAGATGAATTACAACAGGAAGAAGAAGAACGTAAGCGGAAAGCTTTGTTGGATAGGGAATTCAAGAAGTTTGCTGAATTAATTGCTGAGTCGTCTCATGGTATGATTGACTTGGATATGCCATTCAGGGAATTGGGTTTCCAAGGTGTACCATTCAGATCAGCCGTATTATGTATGCCAACAAGAGACTGTTTGGTCCTGTTGGTGGATCCGCCATATTTGGTGTTAACTTTAGAGGAGATTGAACTTGCTCACTTGGAAAGAGTTCAGTTTGGGTTGAAGAACTTTGATATGGTATTTGTGTTCAAGGACTTCTCCAAGCCTGTTGTCCATGTTAATACTATTCCTATGGAATTGTTGGAAGATGTCAAGAACTGGTTGACAGACGTTGATATTCCATATAGTGAAGGTCCAATGTCGTTGAATTGGGGTGCTATTATGAAGACTGTGCAAGCTGATCCATACAGTTTCTTTGCTGAAGGTGGAGGGTGGTCATTTTTGACTGGTGAAGGTGACTCCGAGGAAGAAGAAGAGGAGGAGGAAGAATCAGAATTCGAAGTCAGCGATGAGGACCCCGAGGATGACGACGAAGAAGCGTACAGTGAAGGTGACAATTATTCCAGTGAAGGTAGTGAGAGCGAAGGATCGTTTGATGAGAGTGAAGGTGAAGACTGGGACGAATTGGAGCGCAAGGCGATCAAGGAGGATAAGGCTAGGGGAGGAGATTAGTTAAATTGTGGAGATAATCCGACACACTGATTTAGGATCCAATGTATATTGTATAATTAATACAGAAAGTAGTTTTAGGAATGCTGAGGAGGTGACATGTCCATTGGACTTATTCCACAGATACTGGACGGGAGTAATGGAGAACAGGTAGAAGAGATTAACCGGTGCAAAGGAAAGATTCATTGAGGCATATGTAGTGAGAAGAATACGATAATGCGTATACTCTTATAATATATATTTTATAATACGAATCTTATGTTAGAATTATTTATAAACCCAGTCTCATAATCTCAATATTATAATCACAGTCTCATAATCCCAATATTATAATCCCATTCTCATAAGCCCACTCTTATAATATAATACCAGATTTCTACTTACAAGTACTCTTATTAGTACAAACACTTCTAAATACGAATGCTCTTATTAAAAGCACTTTTTACAACTCATTTCAGCTATAATTCTCCTATCTAGAAGAAAGTGTACAAATCTCTATCTGCCTCCAGCGAGTGTACTATCCACCACGACGACGCTTATTATTATTGCTCTACCCTTTTATTCCAACTCCCAATATTGTCCCGTACTCCGTACTCCATTATTTAATGTATATATTCCACACTAAATATCACAGTCACTACACAAGTACTCCTACATAGTCATTGGTAACTAGACCCTGAACTGCAGTATACACTAAAGTATATACTTCACATACTTCAATACTTCAATACTTCAATACTTCAATACTTCACATACTTCAATACTTCACATACTTCACATACTTCACAATCAAATAATTGTACTCTGTTAAAGATTCCCCGTAGTCACAGCATAATTGTATAATAATACATGTCCACATTTGTATGGCGGTACGACCCACCTAAAAAAAATTGAAATCGCCCATGAAACAAACATCCCCACCCCACTGACCATACCCACTATTTTATCGTTTGAGGCCTTCGCTAACTACGCTCCGCAGTTTGTCTGTCAGTCCGCCCGCTAGTTAGTTATTCAGTTAGTCGGTTTAGTCTGAAAGTCCTAAGCCCACAGTTACACCATTCAGAGGTTATTCTCAACACTTGCGCTGTCTACAAGCCCATATAGTCGTTTATTAATTAGACTCAATACTTTGTATCCTACGTTAGAACATCTATCCATAGCCTCTCGAATATAGCCATGTCAGGAAACGACGACTTCTCATACGACTACGACCATTTGTACAAGATCGTGTTGATCGGTGACTCGGGGGTCGGAAAGTCTAACTTGTTGTCGCGGTTCACCAGAGACGAATTTAACTTGGAAAGCAGATCTACCATCGGGGTTGAATTTGCTACCAGAACGTTGGAAGTCGACGGCAAGCGTGTCAAGGCCCAGATCTGGGATACAGCCGGTCAGGAAAGATACAGAGCCATCACCAGCGCTTACTACAGAGGTGCCGTAGGTGCCTTGGTGGTGTACGACATCTCCAAGACTGAGTCGTACGAGAGCGTGTCCAAATGGTTAAAGGAGTTGAGAGAACACGCCGACGCCAATATCGTCATCGAGTTGGTCGGAAACAAGCTGGATTTGGACCACTTGAGAGCCGTGCCCACGGACGAGGCCAAGAACTTTGCCAATGAAAACAACCTCTTGTTCACCGAGGCCAGTGCATTATCGGCCGATAATGTTGAGTTGTCGTTCCATCAGTTGGTCAAGAACATCTACGAGATGGTTAGCAAGCATCAGCTTGACACCAAGGAAAATGGTTCTTCTTCCCGGCCCTCTGGACCCACCATCTCATTGACTCCTGCTCCAGAGCAGAGAAAGAGCTCTTCCAACTCAAACTGCTGTTAGAATAGTGGTGAGAGCTGTTGTTGATGGTCTTTTTGTGACGTCGCTTGACTTGATTGAAATGCTGAAACTCTAAGCTGAAACGCTTTTGGTTTTGGTTTTGGTATTGGTATTTTCATTACACTTGTCTGTGCCTAATTGCTCAATGCTCAATCAGACAGATGCTATATCGCAGTTGTATATTAAGGTGCTTTACATGTTCATACTACTAGTTTCATGGATTCTGTAGCAGTGTAGACAAGTTATAGTCTGTACAAGAAGTGAAAATGTTGATTAAAGGCTATGTTACACTTATTTAATTATATTCATAATTATAAATATATATAGATGTACCTATTATTGAGGACCATTTTTAACTCTGTTCTTCACACTCACGGGCGTTTTGATCGGTCTGCTGAATCCCTTGCCTCTTTCTAAAGTCGAAGTCAACCGTGATCTCGCATCCTTACTTGGTCCACATTCAATGGCCATGCTGACAATCTGTTCTCCCCGTAATATGATCAAACCAAGCGATCTACGCTCTTCTTTGGATGGAGTCTTCAAGGATTTGTTGGGTGTATGTGTGTCATTTGCCCTACGCAAGTCGGCCATCGCCTTTTTAGGGATCCGTACATCCTCAGCATCACTGAGAACAACGTTCAAGTGGTGGTCGAAGGCTAGAAGAGTGCCAACGTATGTTCTTCCATCTATCAGAAGAATTCGGAGTCTGTAGTTGATCAAGTCTGAGAGCTTGGTTCTCTTCCCCAATGCTGCTGTGGCGCTCATGAATGCTATACTTATGTGGTGGGGTTATTATATGCTATAGTATAATACAGACTTTAAGTGGAGCTGTTCAAGCTAAGTTATAGATTCGAAGACAGTGTATATTAGTTTTAATAAGCATCGAGTAATTGATAGTGCTATTTGTTACACTTTACGTTTTATACATCCTCATCAAAAAGAATACTTTTTTTTCGGTGGCGCTACCGTTTCGCGCGAATTGATCGTTTTTCCCACCGTCCCACCATTTCCATTACCTACACTACAAATGTATATTCTGTTCCATTCTATTCTATAATATATTGTGGTCAATTGAAACATCCCAGCTGTCCATCATGAGTGACGAGGCTAAGACAGTGGAGCCTGTGGTTGAGAAAGGTACAGAAACCAAGACGAACGCAGCAGAGGAAATAGAAGCACCAAAGGAAGCTGTCTCTACCGAAAAGACCGACACTGAAACTCCCGCAGAGTCCAAGAAACGGAACGGATCTGAGGACTCCAAAAAGAAACACAAGAAAAGAAGAAGAAACTACGATGATTTGCCCAAAGAGTCCGAAGAAAAAGCAGCCAACGACGACGATGAAGAAGAAGACGACGAAGCCAACGACGACGTGTTGGCTGAAGAAGACGAAGAAGACGACTTGAACGAAATCGACGTCTCCAACATCATCACCACTGGACGTAGAACCAGAGGCAAGGTTATTGATTTTGTTGCTGCCAACAAGGCCATTGAGAAGGAGGGGCTGGTTGGTGATGACGATGATGATGGCGACTTTGAGGAAAAGAGTTGAGCTAAATTTTTACACCACCATTAATGTGGTTTATCGTTTTTTTTGGGTACTGAAAACAGTGTATCAAGTTAAGACCCTCAGTGAGAGCCCTCTATATAACGACAAACAGTAATAAGTACTATGAACCAAACCAAAACCCCGCCGCTAACCCAGCGGAGGGGACAGAAATGAAAGAGACGGCCTAAATGGGCTTTTTTTTTTGAAGCTTTTATTGTTTTCCTTTTTTTTTCAGTTTTAGTTGTAGGTTTTTTTTTTGCGGTCTTTATTCTTTGTAGCACATCAACGAGTTGGCATAGCAGTGCATACCAAATGATGTCGTTGCAGCGATAGCAACATCACTGGTAGCAGCATATCAAATATATTGGCGGCAGCATTGAATGAAGTAGTATAAAATGAGTTTGACAAAAGTGATAATAATAAAATAAATGGTGCAATCCGAATAATGTTAACAAAGTATCAAGATTCAGTTACTACGGTAAAGCGCAGTGCAGCAGTGATTTTCAAGGGACGATCATGTGGTAGGGTAAAATATAAAATATTAATGATAGGCAACGTAGAAGTGATCACGAGGTAGTAAAAGAGAAAAATTAGCACGATGCAACATTGTAGTAGTAAGGGTTGGTGAAGCCAACAAAGTTATGAGGGCAGGCACCACTGCTAGCAAGAGGAGCCACGGCAAACGACGACTGGGCCTCCAATTGGTGTTGGTAATGCATATGAGGCTGAGGAGCACCCATCACAGGCGCCGCTCCATTGGTAGTCATAACACCAGCAGTACCATATGGAAATGGCGCAGTTGAAGATGCATTATTATTAGCCCAAATATTCTTGGAATATTGTGCCGAAGATGTGGTAGTCCAAAGTGGTGCATTATCGTACATTGACATGGGGGAAGACATGAGGAAGGGTGAAGAAGATGGATACTGTTTGCTTGCATCGGAATCATACATTGGAGATGATTGGACAGAAGGCAAATATGCTTGTGATAATTTCAGCTTTGGACGTGACATGGTTTGCTGGTGGCCAACATATTGCATTGGTGCCATTGGAACCATAGTTTGTAGTGGTAAACCGACTGCTTGTTGTGGAGCAGTTAACTGTGGTGGTGGTGGTGGTGGTGGCGCAACAACTCCAGGAACCATTTTTCCATTATAGAATAAAGGAGGAACATAGTGTTGTGGTTGTTGCAGTTGCAGTTGTTGATGGTGGTGGTAGACTGGATACTGTGACTGGTGGAAAGCAGCAGCCAAGTTCTGGTTGTGGTAAGTCAAATCCACGGTAGGACTGTACAATGGGGAAGAAACTGGAGAATAGGAGTAAGTTGGCATTTGTGGCGACACCGAATTGACAGAAACGGGTGATGATGTCAATCTGGATTGCAGCTTAGACTTAGATAACCAAGTGGCCCAACATTCCTCCAAAGTTATGATATTGGATTCAAAATTCACAACGTTCAATTGCCATTCAACCTCTTCGAGCCATAAGCGTTCTTCTAAGTTCAAAATTTCCACTGCCAAACCAGTGGCACCAAACCACGATTTGTTGGTGAAAGTGTTGTCGTCGTTGAATTTGTTTGCTAAAATCAAGGCGATGACCAACTTTAGAAAGATTTCCAGCTCGTTCAAGTGCTCAACATATTTGGGTGAATATCTCTGGTTCAAGTATTCCAAGGCGATAATTATAGTCGACTTGGGCAACCGCGTAGCAAATAAAACAGACACAAGCAAGTTTTCAAACTCCTTGGTTGGGTTTCTGGTTTGCTTCAACATACCAAAGGTACACCACGACAAAAATGCAGACATAGTGGGCAACTCGTAGTCCAAAACAGAACTGATACCACCATTGACAGCGGGTTCTTCTTTGGTAACCTGCTTCTGTTGCTGTTTCCGGATATCATGGGGAGCGTAGAATTGAGATGGGGGAAAGTTGGTGGGTGGGTTGAGGAGGAAAACTGGAGGTTGGACAACAGGAGCATTGGCACCATTAATAGTTGCAGTGACGTTCGAGTGAGTTCTGGAATGGGTAGGACCAGCAGGATACGAAGAAGTCGAAGCCGAAGAGGCTACAGACAAGATCCGGTGACCAGCTGTACCTAATCCGGTGTTGTAGTGGGAAGTTCCAAACAACATGATCAAGAGCAATTTCACTGGAACGGGATTGAATTTGAATTGGAATTTGAATTTGACAAAATTTGATTTAAATGTATCTAAGGCAACTTTCAACCGTAGATAATTAATAAGGGGGGTAACGAAGACTTAGTGAAAAGTTCGCTAGCAATGGTAAGGAACTGATGATGATAATGGAGGCTCTTGCAAAAAAGAATATTTGTATAAAAATATAGTCAGTCGAACGATAAGTTAATATCTCAACTGGTAAAGCAAGTGGTCGGCTTCGTTATCGATTCCAACAAAAATAAGGTGTGAAAGTAAAGAGCTCCAGGCTACTTAAAAATGAGATCAGTTAGTGCCTTGGAGATTCCCAGCCACGAGGAAATATCAAAAAAAACTAACGGAGCACAAGCAAGCACCTTCCAAGATGCAAAAGCTATGCCGTGTCTTGTTTTCTTTCCCACGATATGTGTGTGCCGTCTTCTATGGTCCAACTAACACAAGTGCCGTAAAGCAAGTTTGCCAGCAGTTCCAAATTTATAGATAGACCAACACTAGTACACTGACAGTTTTCTAACACTGTTCCCTTTGTGAATTTTCCAAATGGCCAGAAAAAGCGACTAGGAAACTGGGGAAAACGGTGTCGAAAACAAACAGAGGGATCGGAGGGGAATGGGATGGGTGAGTGGATGGGGTGCTTCAACAGACAGAAGAGCCTTGAAGTTCTTCTACCTTGCCACCACCAACGATGCTTTGTAGCAAATTTTAATTGAAGATGCTTTGCAAACAGAAAATTTCAAAGTTACACAAAACAGAAAAGCTTCATTAAAAAAAATTGTATGGGAATCGTGGGAAATGGTAGCGCGTTGTCCTATTTTGGCATGTGTATTGTGGTCTTCAAGTGAGAGGTTGTGTGAGTACCAGGAAAAAGAATATTACAAACATATTTGGATACAATGCAGGCAAATAACGAGAAACTCTACTTAATCATTCTTCTTTACACCGTACTAATTTACAGTATGCTAAAATGGAATATCGTGTAGTGCAATTCAGTTACGTTTATGACATGTTATGTTATGAAGTAATGATGTTAAGAAGTAATGACGTTATGATGCAATGATGTTATGATGTTATACTTTGTTAAACTTTGCTATGTTATATTTGTTTCGGTAAATGATACACCCTTTTTCATTGCGCTGGCATGGCGAATGAAAGGTTCGACGATCTTATTTCGGTCATTCCATATTCCATAAGTTCTCCTCCTCTTTTTCTCCCTTCTTCTAATTAGGGGGTTGTGCAACGTTTTGGGATTAATTTCATGGTGGCAATGACTCAATATTATTTCATTATATTGTTGTGCAGTAGATTCTCTGCTGTTTTGTATTACGAGGTGGCATATGTGTGATTTGGGAGGGGAAGGGATACCTTGTGAGCCGGTTAAAGGGGGGAGGCCTCTTAGATAGCTTTTTGTTTATGGCCACGCCTAGAACTGGAAGTACCATCCCTTCCTGTTTTGGATAGAAGAAGATATCCTCACGACATTCTGACGACATTGCTACGCGTTTCAAACACACGACATTGGTGTCAAACACACGACATTGATGTTGTGTCGCATAGACACGCGACAACCCATTTTGTCACGTGCAAAGCCTAGGGCATATACCTTGGTGTTCAACAATCAATGTCTAGATTATTCCTTACCCATTGGAGAAGAATTAATAACGGACTGGAAGGGAGCAAACAAGAAATCTAAAGTAGTCTGGTTTGGTGTTTAGTGTAGCGCTTTGAGTGGAGTGCTATACTGACTGATGTTTGGGATAGAATTAATACCATTGGGCAATAAGTGTCTTTCAAATGCATTACATATATATACTATTTTTCTTCACTTTCGTCTCTCTTTGCACAAAATATTCAACCGTCTTTACTCTACGAAATTTAAGTCTTCAGGAATACTTAAACCTAAATGGTGATAGTTTGTACCAAAACACTTTAGAGTTTTACTCCTTCCAAATAGTTCTATTCTGCAGTTGTAGTTGAATGAAAGTCAATGAGGCATCTTCAATTTGCACCCATTTTCTTATCTCCTTATCGCACTATTATTATCCTGTTGTTACACCACCTAATCTTAGATGAAAGATAATATGGACTCACAATCAGTGCAAACCAAATGGAGCAAGTGTTTGGCAATTCATGTATCCATGTGTACTTTATTTATAATCAGGAATCTTGTTTCCACTGGCAATGTTTGCTATTCCCATTTGATTCCCGGAATAACCTCGAACCTTGGGCGTAAATGAAAAAACTAACTATTACTTATGCACATGACTAAGCAGTTCTTCCCCAAAAAAGTGCACCTCGTTTATAACCGCATTTGACTTGATACACAAATTTCTATCTCATATAATTAATTCATACAAAGACTGATAAAGCTCTCCTCTCGCAACCGACTGTACTCTCGCTGAATACACTTGCCCATGGTAATGGACAACGCGAAGATTAATGTCAGTCAGGCAGCAGCTCTAGCTGCATTCAAAAAGCCAGAAAGGAATCCCAATTCTAAAGTAAACACTTCCAATAGACCAACCCAAATTCCATCCATCTTGAATCATCCGCATACCTCATCTACAAGCAGTCTAGCATCCAATGCTGCAGCAGGAGCTTTACAGGCGAAGATCCAATCATCAAAGGGCTCAGGATCTCAGTCGCAACAACAGGTTCGAAGTATATACCAATCACTACATAATACCCCCAAAGGGTCAAGTTCAGATTTAACTCAACGCAGAATACCGACAACCAAAGCAATTGTGGCAAAGTCGAGAACTGATCTCAAGGCTGCAACTGTAGAAACGCTGAAATCCTCGATCACTCTGAGTGCAATGACATCCACCGCTCCAATAGTGTTATCAGCAGCAGCAATATCAGCAGCTCGAAGTCTACTGAACTATAACAACTTAGCTGGAGATAATGGAAATGAGACAGGAGCCCACAGCGCTACAACGAATGGAGTCTTGACCGAAAAAGGGACTACCAAAACTCCTAATAAAGTGTTAACCACAAGTTCTGCTAAACGGCCAAATAAGAATGCAATAATGCCTGAGGCAATATCTACTCCTCTGAATGCTCCTGGTTCTGAAACGCACCAACAGACAAACCAGAGTTTGCCGCTATCTTCCGCAGATACAAGTTTAATAACACTGAGCCATGCCTCGACGGCTTCTGTGGGAAAACTCAATTTAGCTAAATCGCAAGAGAAAGCCAGGGAAGATATTTACAAATTAAAAACCTCCATAGGCGCACGGTTTATCACCCGAGACCATGAGCATAGTCGTTTACTGGAGGGATATGCTCCTCTGGAAATGATCAAAAATGTGAGAGATGCAATTCATTCACGTATGGTAACAAATATCCTGACCATGCAACCACTGGAGGGGAATAACGACATGATTCAAGGTATACGAGATTCCATCAACCTGAGACGATTAAGTCATATCTCGCTGAGTGATTCACATCTCCCTTACGGTCTCCACGAACGAATTAGTCCTTATTCCCCAAATTCACATAATCTAGCAGAATCGGGAGACTATTTTAGCATACCAAGAACGAAGTTAACCCGAGCTCCTTCATTCCCCAATTTCGATCTGACGACAGAAGACCAGAAATCCTTAGCAGGCTCAATAAATGAAACACCTGTTTTTGATATTACAATGCATTTTACGCCTCCCGAAGAGTATGACAGGGAATATTTTACTTCCAATAGAAGCCTCAGTGAAATCGGTGGATTAAACACACCTATCAGTATTAGCGAAAACCGCTCTGAAGATACTCGAAGTGTTGCAGATGATAGGAAGATTCAAGAAGAACTTATTAGTATTCTGTCATCAACGTTGACTAAATCTGAGCCCGAGGCTGAGTCAAGATCCTTCAGTGGGAATATTATTTTCCAACATGGCAACGGATCTAGACTGATAAGTAGCGACCTATTGCAATCTCCTTACTTGAGACAGCAACATAGAGTTCCATCAATTGCGAGTAGTCTGTCACTTGCAAGCTCTGTTAGATACATTAGCCCAAATGACCCTTCAAGTGCAAATAACCAAACGGCCACGGATATCAAATCTCCTTTGAGTTTAGTGTCCAATGAGGAGAGTAACTCTGAAATCAAAGGGAAACCAAAAAGAAAACCACCACCTTACTTGCAGGCAAGTGGGTCATCTAGTCCCCTTACACCAAAGTTGAGCAACTTATCGAACAGTTCACTTGGAAATTCTGGGGGAGGTGAAGAATTATGTGCTTTCCCTAGATTCCCAGAGATTTTCCAACGAAGAAAGCAAGACCAACAGAGTCAGCTGCTTTTTGGAAAG
This sequence comes from Lizanozyma gosingica, assembly GCA_030463055.1. Taxonomy (NCBI): domain Eukaryota; kingdom Fungi; phylum Ascomycota; class Pichiomycetes; order Serinales; family Debaryomycetaceae; genus Lizanozyma; species Lizanozyma gosingica. The sequence goes on along the minus strand of JAKVQZ010000006.1, from coordinate 130,511 downwards.
AAGAAACATACACCACACAAGCATAAGGGTGTAGACTACGATGTTAATTTATTGGTTGACGATCACGAAGGCTCCAATCCGGGTTTTACATCGATTCAACCTAGCGGAAATACGTCGCATGCTGTACGTTTGAAGACGACTATGAGGGATCAAAAGAAGAATAAAAAAGATAAACGTGAATTCAATGAGAATAAACCTTGGAAATACCATAACGACTTAAACTTTTTATCTGAAAGTGAAAGGAAACGATATGAAGGAGTTTGGATGAGTAATAAAGGTCTCTATATAGAAGCTGTTGCTACAAAACTTGAAGGTGTGAATTATGACGATGCTCCGGAACAAGAGGAGGAAGGTGAAAAACAGTCTGTTGCAAGTAATACAGAGACAAAGGTAGCAGATCAATCTTTGCTTGCTGCTCGATTATCTGCCCACCATAAAACAGCAGATTTAAAGGCTAGCGATGCCCAGTTCCATAATTTGGTATCGGTGGAGCCCAACCAATTGATTCACGGTGTGGTTATCAAACGTATCTGGCAACGGAGTCGACTTCCCGAGTCAACCTTGGAAACCGTATGGAATCTAGTGGATTTCCGTAAGGATGGAACCCTCAACAAAGTGGAGTTTTTGGTTGGTATGTGGTTGATAGACCAATGTCTCTATGGTCGGAAGCTTCCCAAGAAGGTTGATGCTAAGGTGTGGGAGAGCTTGGGGAGTCTAGGAGTCACCTTGCGGAAACGTAAGCGGTAATTGCAACTGAGTTATAACAAGTTTTATTTATAGTATGGTGTACCATAGAGAATAGTATAGTATAGTATAGTATAGTGCACATAGAGAATAGCATAATATAGTATAGCGCACACAGAGAATATTATAGTATGATATAGTGTATTATAGATAATGTAGTATATTGTAACCATTATACACTATATAACTAACGAGAATAATAACATTTCGGGAAACAACGAAACTGGGATTCGAACATGGGATCCGGCGCTCCCAGAGAACATACTTGAATTCCATCTACCAAAAGTCACAATACAGTACAGTACATATCAGTAGTCAAATTGTACTCAACACTTCTTTAGCACTTTCTAATATCTCAGTCTTTTATTACCTGGCATTAAGCATTGTATACGATTTGCTGGTAAAACATATTACCGGAAACATTCCAGAGAGCCAGTGGGCCTGAATAATAAAATAAAAATAAAGAAATCGCTATGGACCTTATGGACATCCTCTCGGGAGACACTCCGTATATGCTTTCCCGAGAAGAAGATGGGTTGCAGCCGTTAGGAGACAGTATTAGCATGGGTATTTCCACAGATGCCGCCACGCAAATGGAACAGATGGATATGGTGTTTCATTTGCCTACGCCGATGACGGATTTCCAAATGGATTTGAGTGAAGTGATGATACAGTTATTCTATGGGGAAATTTCGCAAGCAGCCTACGATTCCAAGGCTCATAAAAGAACAACTATAGATAGTCTTTTGGACTCTAATAATGGTGGAGAGGCCAGCTTTGCGGTGCACCTGGAATTTGACAAGATGAATATTTTGTTTAATCAGTTGCGGATTGTATCCAAACATCCGTCGTTGTTGGTGGACCATTTTATCCCCAAGAAATTGCTCTTGCTTGAGGTTGTGGATCGTTTAATTAACATGAGTGGGAAGTTCCAGTTGTTTAACAGACTTATCGATAGTTTGATCGACACCAATCAGAAGTACGAGCTTTTGGTTGTGGCTGAGAGCGTAAAGGAATTGGAACTCATTGAAGGGTTGATCATTGGGAAGATTTTGTTGTACAAGAACTTGAGTCGTTCCAAGTTGTACGAGGAGGACGAGCCCACCGAGAGGGAAAAGGAGAAATTCAACCTCACTGTCTATTTGATCACAACTCAGGTGTTGTACAACAAATACACATCTACAACGGAGAGCGATGTTAAGCCCAACGCCATTTTCACTTTCGACAGTTCGTTGGATATTAAGAGTCCTAGCATCGAACTTTTGCGCATGAGCTCAAAGGTACCCATTCTCATCGCTACTCCCCTATTTTCCATTGAGCATATCTTGGTGTACCACCCTGAACCAGAAATGAAGCTCCTCAGCATGCACCACCAAGACAGAGCTTCCCAAATCTTCAAATGGCAGTTTCAAGTATTAAAAATATTCCTTATGAGAAGAACATATTACTATGAGAACAATTTGGACAATTTTTTTGTGGAACACTATGATCCTAAAATGACCCCTTTAATAAATTGGCTACAGTCATATCTGTCAACCCCATTTCCTTTACGCCATGTTCAAAAAAAGTTTGACTCTATATTAAATCGTCTATTTTCAGATGAGGAATTCAACCAGGCCATCGAGCAGAACTATCTTCCCGAATCCGTGACTAGACAAACCACACCCATCGATTATAAACAGTTTAGATCCCGCTTTGCTGAAATACTACATGATCGCGTTAATCTCATATATAGAGAATTGGATGGGGAACTCTGCGAAAAGTTAAATGGCTTTAGAGAAAGAGAGACTAAAAGGCAACTCAGCTATGATGAAGATGAAGACCGTATTGCTGAAGTCTATCGTAAGTTGAGAAAATCCAACGACGAAATGGCTCTCGTGGAAAGGAAGCTTGTACGAGTGGAAACCGATGCCGCAAAATATTCATCCAAGCGGAAGGAGGTGGAAGAGAAGTTAAGAATATTGAATGGGATCAGGGATCGTTTTTTAGCGTCTAGAAGCAAAGATACTAAGGATTCCGAAATAATTGACGCAGATTCGCTGACAATCAAAGTAGAAAAGCTGGTGGATGGTGGTCTGAGTGAGAAGTCAGAGGAATGCATTATCAAAGAATCGTCAGATGTTCCAATGTCAGAAATCGATGCTATAGATAATTCTGCAGCAAGCGAGAGCAAGAAAGAGATTCCAGTTGTTAAGATGGAAGATGCCAATGAAGAATATCAATTGGCCCTACCCTTGAATACAGATGATGATGATAAAACATTAACGATGGAGAAAGACGAAGAAAAGCACTTTAAAGATAATGCGAACGTTCAGGTGGACACCGAAAGACACCCCATTGTATGTCAGAATACATCAGAATCATTGGATAAGACCCAAGAATCTGTTATTTCAACAGAAAACCTGGTGGCCAAAGAAATAAGTCCAGATGGAAATGAGGATCACAAAATTATGCATCAAAAGTTACCTAGTGGACCTGAAACAGAGAGTTCCTCAGTATTGCCCAGAATAGATGCTGCGTTGCAATCTACCACTGAAATTGCTTTGAATGATCACGAGCCAGACTCTCTAAACTGTAAGTCTAAGTCAGTAAATGCGGCTACAGATAGAGAGAATCACGAGGAGCCAATTAAGGAAGACGTTGAAATGGCTGAGTCATCAAATGAAAGGAGACCAAGTTTGATAACAGGAGAAAATGAGGAATTACAAGCAGAATTAAAAGATACAGAAATGATGGAAATGGATACTAATACGGAGGAAAGCAATGTTAATGATTCTACTCGTGAAGAGAGAGAAGACACTGAGAGGGTCATGGTTGACGAAACTACCAAATTTGTGAATGAGGGAAACAAGGAAGATGAAGTTAAGATTACAGCAGAAACACCAAATATTCCAAATGAATCCGAGTCAGATCAAAAAATGGAATCTTCAACTGATAATCCAAGAGTAAACGTTGAAATGGATGAAAGAATTTCTCAATCAGCATCTCAAGGCTCAACTATGGAAGGTTCAGTATCCGAAGTGAGCGAAGCATTACTTGGAAAAGAGAAGGAACTGATACGTGAAAATAAGAATAAGAAATCCATTGCTGCTGAAGAAAGCTACGAAGAACAAGAAACTAAGGTCTCTGAGGACACTGACAAGGAAGAGCCAAGATCTAGCGAAGACGCAAAGGTAATGATTGAGTCAAGTGTCAGTAATGATGTTGAGGACAATGGGAAAGTGAGTGCCACTGCAGACGTTGAAGTTAGTAAAGATAGCAATGCCACAGAGAAAGTACCGGTGAATGAAGAAAGCAATGCCACAAAAGATGTAGATTCTATCAAAGAATCTAACGTTAAAGGAACCAATGCAAAGCAAGGGATAGCTGCAGAAACGACTTTGAAAGAGGAAACAAAGGGCGAAGATTTTAATGACGATGTTCCCATAAAAGACGAAATCGAAGTGAAAAAAGATCCCGAAGAATCCAAAGACCTCGTAGAGAGTGGTAGTACCATTGGGGCGAACGATGTCGCAGATGAAAAAGTTGAAAGTGATCCTACCGACAATTTGGACATTGAGAAGCAAGAAAAGCTAATTCAAGATCTCATGAACCGATTCCTGCAAGCAAAAGAAGAACTTACGACACTTGAAGCCGACACTGAAAGTCTAAGATCGAATTACCAAGTTCATTCTTCCGAAGCCGTTCTGCTTTCACGCAAGCTAGAGCAGTTAAACAAGAACTATCATAATATTCAGCAGAGTATAAGCCGCCCTGGACTTAAGATCTTGCCAACCTTGCGTGGTAGAGAGGCTATAATGACGAATGAGGCGCATTTGGACAAATTGCAGAAAGAGAATCAATTTATCGAGCTGTTTATCGAGGATAAGCTCGATGAACTTGTTAAGCAACGAGCAGCTATCGTCGATTCCACGTCTTCCGGTAGTAATTCCAGACTTAATAGAGGCATCAGTCGGTCATCTACGCCATTTTAGGGTTTGCCGAAACATTAAGTGGTATAACTGCATAAAGGAGAAAAAAAGTTGAAACTTATGGAACTACGGGTTAGTGCTACTGGAGGTGAAAAAAAATCTAATATGGTATGGAAAGATCCCTATTAGGAATCACTGGAATATGGAGTAGTGGATTCTTCGTTTAAGAAGATGTTGGTTGGAAATATAGAATTACGGTATAAATATGCTATTATTTTCTTCATTATAAAGGTTCTCGTTCTCGGAAACCGTAGTCTTAACTAGTGGTCACAAGTAGTAGTGTTATTACAGAACAAACAATATACATTATAATTTCAACCAATACTTTATACATATTTTAAAGTTAGTAGTGTGTGGGAAAACGGTAGCGCCCATTATAACTCAAAAATCGATTTTTTCATATACTCCATTTTGTATCTGATTCACCCCACTCTTTTCCACAACTACTATACAGTGATAGAGAAGATAGACCATTGGTTTCTAGAAGAAATTCTTCAGTATTCATTGGATCTCGTACTGTCGGAAATACAATAATATTAATATTGGTATCACACTTTTGTTAGGGCAGGGCAATTGTAATGGCATATCTTACGCTGGCCAACGAGTTGTGGGGTAGCCAGTACATAGTAAAGGTTCCATTACCTACCGATATGCAACAGGCATTAATGCAGGTTATGCTACTTGTCCACCAGTGGGGATGGTATGTATACGATTACTGCCACAACTACTACAACGGGTTTGCAAATTGGTCAGACTGTCGGAGATTTGCCCAAGATGCAATTCTAGCGTACATTTTATGGAGAACGTTACGGCCCCAAGTGCAGAAGGTACGGGCGTACGGAGTGTTTGGATGTATCAAGCAAGCAATTCAATCGGTGTCTAAGGCTGTTTCTGCGAGAGTGTTGCAATTGCCTTTTATTAAGCCCAAAATTGAGGCGGAATTGGCAAGTACAAGAGAGAAGATCTTTGGATCCATTATCAAGAACGACGACAATCTTCTTCAGTTTCCACAGCTTCCGGAGCACGGTCTTTCCGACGAAGATGTGGTGGAGGAATTGAATAGATTGCAGACTTTGGAACACGCAGATTGGTCAAAGGGAAGAGTCAGTGGTGGAGTCTACCATGGAGGAGACGATCTCTTAGAACTACAAGCAGAAGCCTATTCCAAGTACTCTATTGCTAATCAATTGCACCCTGATGTATTCCCTGCGGTCCGGAAGATGGAGTCGGAGATTGTGGCGATGGTTTTGGATATCTTCAATGCTCCCGAGGGGGCTTGCGGCTGCACTTCCTCCGGGGGAACGGAATCGTTGTTGCTTACTGGCCTTGCTGCTCGAGAATACGGAAAAAGGTATAAGGGAATCACTGACCCCGAGGTAATAGCGCCGGTGACTGTACATGCTGGGATTGAGAAGGCATGCTATTACTTTGGAATGAAATTACACAAGGTAGACGTTGACCCAGTTACGTTTAAAGTTAACACTAAAATGGTGAAGAAATTGATTAATGGAAATACCGTTCTTCTCGTGGGGTCTGCTCCTAACTATCCACACGGAATAATTGACGATATAGAAGGATTGTCACACTTGGCCATCAAGTACAACATTCCATTGCATGTGGATGCTTGTTTGGGGTCATTTGTGGTGTCGTTCTTGGAAAGATCTAAGGTTCATGGTGAAAACGCAATTCCATTGTTTGATTATAGACTTCCGGGAGTCACATCTATTAGTTGCGACACTCACAAGTACGGTTTTGCACCCAAGGGTTCGTCCGTCATTACATACAGAAACAGGAAGTTGAGAGAATGCCAGTACTACATTCTGGCTGACTGGACTGGTGGCATGTATGGATCACCTACACTTGCGGGATCTCGGCCCGGAGCATTGTCTGTAGGCTGTTGGGCTACGATGGTTCACTTTGGAATGGATGGTTATTCTGAATCGTGTAGGGACATTGTATCTGCGACTATGAAACTCAAGGAGGCTATCCAGACGCATAAAGTATTGAAAGAGAACTTGGAAATCATTGGAGATCCAATTGTATCGGTGATTGCATTTAAGGTCAAGAATAGCAAGTTCAATGCCTGGCAATTGAGCGATATTCTTAGTGCCAAAGGATGGCATTTCGCTACGTTACAGAAACCTGCCGCTTTGCACTTTGCTGTCACTCGTTTGACAGTGCCAGTAGTGGATGATCTCATTAAGGACGTTGTTGCTGGAGTGAATGAAGCACTTGAAGCAGCGGAAAATGACCCCAAAAAGCTCTCCGGTGATACTGCAGCCATCTATGGTGTTGCTGGTAGCGTCCACACGGGTCCTATTGCCGAGCGTATCATATCTGTCTTTTTAGATGGGCTCTATGAAACTAAAGCGTGAAGTATAAAAGATGCTATTAATTCCAAATCTAGAAAACAATAAAACGTGGGGTAAAAATAAAACGATGAAAAAATTAGGGCCAAATATTATTAACAAAGGATATGACCTTACGAAATGACTATCTCTAGGAGGTGTTGTTTGTCGCCTACTTTGAAGACATTTCCTATATTCAATTGCAACATTCTGAACTTACGTTTTGTATGCCACTACCTATCTTTGATGACCTTCCTAAAAGGGTAATTCGATCCGACCTCCGATTCTGTTTCACTTATCTACGAAATCACTGGAAATAGAAATGGTGCACACATACACTAACTCTAAACACTTACTTCTTTTTCTTCTTCTTTTCAATTGCATTTTCTTCTTAGGCCATTTCGTTACTTTGCCCATGTTGAGCTGCAGTGCGTTGACGGGCATTTCCAACGTCTTCAGCGTCGTCTCGCTATGTTGTTGGATATGTGCCCAACTCCCCCAGATCTACGCCAATTACCAGAACAAGTCGGCTGATGGAATTAGCCCGTTATTTCTCGTGCTCTGGTTTATGGGCGACTTTCTTGCGTTTACCAGTGGACTTTTGAATGATGCGGTGTTGGGGTTCCAGATCTTGTTATCGTTGTTCTTTCTCGCGAATGACATCGCCCTATGCTACCAGTATTACTACTATAACAGCGTCTATCCGCATAGGTACGGGGAAGTGGTTCTGGAAACCATCTACGGGGGCCCATACCCCGACACCATAGAGTCTGATGACGGAAGAGAGACGCGTCTCACTGAAATCCACGATCCCGCCAGCGTTGCTATCCACATCAAGAAACCGACTTTGAAGCAGACGATTGGCGAGACTGGCTCGCTTTCTTCGTCTTCAGGGCCAAGCTATGATTCTGTCAATGATAGCCGAGGACCAGGGCTCATGAATACCGCGTTGGCAGGTATTGCTATGGTTGGAAAGTCCAATGCTATGGCGGTGCTGATGGTTGGAAGTAGTGCTATTCTGGTTCAGCCTAGGAGTTCAGATGGAACGGCTGATTTCGGGGTCTTATTGGCGTGGGGATGTACCTTCTTCTACGTGGCGTCCCGGTGTCCGCAGTTGTACAAGAACTATAAGCGTAAGTCAGTGGATGGGATTTCTCCGCTACTTTTTGGTGCTGCTTTGGGGGGGAATGTAACGTATACGCTATGTGTTCTCACCAGCTGTGACTTTGGGTATGCTCCAGATAAACACGCTTTTTTCATGAAGCAACTTCCGTACATTCTTGGGTCGTCTGGCACGATCGTCTTTGATGTGGCGTACTTTTGCCAGCGGTATATGTACCGGTTCAGTGGGGCTAATACTTCGGCCATGAGTTTGAAGGATTGGGACGAGGCTTCTGTGCATGTGGAAACGGAGTCAGTCAGGGATTAAGCAGTAGTTGTATTTTTTGCATGGTAAAGGTGGTAGAGTTTTGAAAGAAATATGGAAGAAGTTTGTCTTGGTTGGGTAATTCTGGTTCGGTGATTTATACAAGTTTCTGGTAATAGTCGTAGTATTGCTTGGAACAGTAGACTGATAGTGTATATGGTTTTTAGTATATTATTTATTTATTGAGATTGAGAATAGTAGCTGAAAGTGATAAGAAGAGTTCCCGAATTCTCCTTATGAATCCAGAAGTGTCTATACAAATACCTACCATGTAAGAAAGACAGATATTCATCGTACATGAAGGAGAATATGTAAGAGGTTATGTTATTCGTATTATTTTAATTATGTAGCTGAAAACGATATCATCAATCCAAAAACAATTCTGCTCCAGAGCATTAGCTTTCCATTTTACATATCAATACTACACATCAAATTTGGAATAATAAAACTAAATGGTGCTATCATCAGGACTCTTTCTCCACCAGTATGCGTTCCCAACTTTCCAGATGACTGTCAGAATATACTTCTGTTTCTACTTTGCTGTACTACTGTGACAATTTGATATACTTAAAATACAGGAGTTCCATCATATACATTTCTTCAGGTAGTGCTACATTTGGATTCCCTCAGTAGTCATCCTCTTCAGTAGTCATCCTCTTCAGTAGTCATCCTCTTCAGTAGTCATCCTCTAGTCATCCTCTTCTGTAATCATATCCTCTTCTGTAATCAAATCTCTTCAGTAGTCATATCTCTTCAGTAATCATATCTCATCCATGATTCATATCTTAGTACAGTTCTTTGCCACAAGGCTCAATACCTCATACTTTCTGTGTATCTGCATTGCTTATATCCTATAGTTAATCCCCATAGAAGTAATAAGTGCGAAATCGGTGCAAAAAATTTCAGCTAACAATATCTCTTTTCTTCCAAGCCAATTAACTTCCCTTGTCCTACTGTACGAATCACATACAAACATATATATAAGTATAGATATATAGATCTCTATATCTATATCTATATCTATATATATATATATATATAATGTTCACAGTTACTAGATCGTTACGACGAGGCTCAACATGGGGTCGACTACCCTATCTGATAGAGCCGAAAAGATACAGAACTTTGGTACGAGAAGAAAGATCCAACGCTATACCATCGGTGTCGCCAAATACTGTGAACTACAGCTACCCTTCACTTCCCAGGAAAATCTTCACTGGCCAAAAGTATGACGCAGACAGCGTGTTTTCAGTGCCGTTGGACACTTTCCCTAATCCGCTCTTCAGTATGTCTAAGATCGAGGTGCTGAAGCTACGGTTAAGTGAGCTACGTCATTTGCTCCAGATCCCATACAAGTCCATCATAGAAACCGATGTCTTCTGTCTCAACGCCATATCTATCTTGAACGAGCAGTTGGCGACTAATCCACGGTACGCAGCTGCCTTTCTCCATGCGCTACGCGATGCCAGCATCGATCTCTACCGTCTAGTGTTGGAGTCGTTGACGGAATATTTTGAATCTCACAATAGACAGAAGGACTTGTTACTCCTTCTATACATTGACTCACCTGGTCAGGAGAAGTGTCAGATGCTCTTTTTCAAATTCTTGAGTCGTACAATGGGCGACAAAAAGTTGACCGTAACAGAAAAGAGCACTGAGATACTCCTGGTGCTAGAGATGTTGGCCCAAACAGATTTAGTCAACGAGCATCCCTTTTTGATGACCACATCGTTGTACGAAAGTTTACTTAGCGGTGTGGATCGCAAAGATTACGGACGGCTTTTCCTGTCATTTGTCACAGCTAACGTCCAGACCAAGTTTCCATTTGCCATGCGAGAATTGAAGAAATCGTTGATGTCAGGCTCCACCATGGAAAAGCTTATTGCCAGAACTGGATGGTATAAACCCAAGTGGCATGATACCGTTAGTATTATAGAGGACCACAAGAAAGAAAAGCGCATAATGTTATTCTACACTATTACCGAATTGCGTTATTTCACTACTCATGCAATTAATACCGAGGATATCGTCAACGCCAATTTTTACTTGAATATTCTAATTCAGAAATTTGAGCAGACATGCAGAACCATGAACGATGCTAACAACGTGTCCAAATTTCAAAATTCCCTAATGTATGAAGTCAAGGGCGTGCTTAACGTCATTCTCAATCATGTCATGACATTCCGAGGATCCCAGGAATCAATTAAAGTCCTCAAATACATGGTTAAAAATGGATTACCTTTGGAGATTTCCACCATATTAATCTTGTTGAAGAATTTACGAGTTCAGGGCTATTTTCAGCAGGCCTTATGTGTTGTCAACTCACTTAACTGGGATATCTTGAAAGGTCAAGATGCTCTGGCTATTGTAGAAGAAATCATCACTTTAATCCAACTGCGTTACCCTCGTTCACCCAACATTTTGATTGGATATATTGCAAGCATATACTCTGGTATTGGTAAAAAGGGACAAAATAATTTCAGTCAAGACTCTCTAGGCTTGTTGGATGATCTTGGATTGTTGAGTAGTGTTGAAGAACGCAGTTATACACCTCGCAAAGTTAGTTCTATGGATCTTGTTCAGAGGGCTAATGTCGACCCTCATTTATGTGGTTTCCAACTCACATCCAAGAGTCTTGTCGCAGTTTATGAAACTGTTCTTAAACTGATCCCTTCTGCACTTGTTACTGAAGAAACTATAAATCTGCTTTTTGATAAATACCTTGAAGTCTATACCAGACACAAGGATTCGTCTACCATTTTCGGAGATAGTGATCATTCTGATGCTGTCATTGTTATACTCTTGAAGTATCTTCTTCTCGAGAATCCCGAAGGTAATGATATGAAGTTCTTGCAGTCGACACCTCGGTATGAAGCAGCCAAGAATATTGTTGCACGGTTTCTTGAACAGATGGAAGTATCCAACGAGAGGAGATCAACTTATTTATTTGACATGTTAATATCTGTGGCCCTTTTAAGCCATCAGGACTATGAATTTGCTTCAAGAATAATACGGTTTTCCAGAGTGCACAATATCCCTTTCAGTTTCAATCAAGTGTACCCCTTTATCATGTACCACTACAACAGAAATGAGCTCAAAATGGCAGAACAGTGGTACACTGTGCTCACCAAGCACGGTATTAACGCAGCAGCTGGGCCTGCTAAGGAAATCTATCGTATTGCTCGTGAGCTTCTGTGGAGTGTCAACGGTTTTCTTTATCGGAAACTGCGTATCCACAAGAATTACGCTAGGAAGGAAGAGATGCTCAGGCTCCATCAGGATCATATTGTGTTGATTGAGTCTGATGATGCGCAGACCGTTGAGGAGGAAGTGACAGATGAAATTATTTCTGGAGATGGGAATAGCCATAGAGCAGTAGATTTTGGAGATGAACTTAGTGCTCTTCTTCAGCAGGCGACCAGTGCCAACTAAAACAAACCATAACGACTTTAACGAACGAATAAAGGATTAATGTATATAGTTTTGAGAGGAACACCTCAATTGTATATTGTCATCAATGACATCTGAATTATAGAAAGCTACTTTAGGGAAAATAAGTATTTCTGCGACTATAGGTAATCGGAAGTGCTGTCATTAACCGGATATACGAATTGATAATTGTTTTTACCAAATTTCTCAAGTTTGACAATAATCTTAACAATAGTTTAAACTAAATATTGACGACCTGTTGCTTTTACAAGTATTATAGAATAATAATAAAAATAGGTATCTTATGTATTATTCGATGTAAGGAATGACTGGAATTATTGTTAGATTATTGACTATTCCTCGTACATTAATTGCGTAATTAATTTGGTATATAAAAAGACAATTAATACCATTAAGTCCTCACTCTTAGACCTTTTGCACACTTAATATCATAAATATCTGCTATAGGGTAAATGTCATATAATATTGTATTGCAATGTATAATATTATATTGCATTGTATAATACTATATAATGCTATACAACATCTTGTCAGAATCTACTATTATCTGCTGTTGGATGGGAAGAATACGATAGTTGTGTTAATAGAATATGATATTAAAGACCCTCGTACTGAGAAATTGGCTCTAAAGGAAATGGTCACCTGCGATTTCCTAGAGTAGATGGTACATACTTCGGACATCGAACATATAGAAGGTATAACTAGTATAACTAACAGGATATAGTATGACACCATTGCATACTGCTTGTACACTGGTCAGATCCTGTCTAAAGTGGAACTGATGATATCCCTACAAGCACATTACAAAGATAGTCTAAAGAAAATTACTATGTACTTGAAAATTTATTTATCCAGAAAAAAATATACTTTTAACGGTACGTAATCAGAATACACATTCAGTGTACACCATCGGTATACCACTTCCAATACTAGCACATGTACTACTATCCCATCTGCACCACTCTACAAATGTCCCCATTAAAGTTGGTTCCAGTCTGTGGTCTAAGGTAATACCGGAAGAGCGTTTATCCGAGAATCAGTTTTTCGCAGCCGGTATTTTCATTCCTTCCGTTTTGGGATATCATCAACAAAATCAAAATCAGCGTTAAAACAATCAAAGGCATCTGTTTCTCCTCTGTCAGAGCCCCAAAAAGACATCTTCATAAGGAATAAGGCCCTTAGAAACACCACCAGCACTATATACGCGCCAACCAAAACATCTGAACTGAAAATAGCTGTTTCCGGACCCTGCAAAATGCTGGCACAGGGAAACCGTGATCTTGTGTCTAGAAGTCTGGAAATGGTTTCTAGATACGGACATCACCAACTACAACAACCACTTACACCATCTAAACGTACCAACGACAGGGATATGGATGCGGGAGACGATGACACGTTCAATGACGGAGACATTGACGCCGAAAATACTTGTCGAAATCGGTTTGACGACATCGAAGCCAACGTCAATCAGGCACTCCGGGACCTCGGAGTCATCTACAGCCAAATCGGGTATCTGTCGACGGAGATCTCCATGAAGAAGAGCGAAATCTTTGCTGTTATCAATGATACGGTATCAAACTATATCAGCAGTCTAGAGCGAGAAAAGAGTAACATAGAGAACGAATGCGAATGGCTACGGCAGCAGATCCGCATCATCTTGGCTATAATCAACGACAGAAACGGCACAGAATCACTTGACGCTATGAAACGTGGCATAGTCTTCAACGATAAGGCGCAGTTCGAAGAGGGCTACAAGAAACAGGTGATGGAGCGGATGAACTCTATGGCCTCAAGAGCCCACACAAATGTGTTTCTTGAAAGCTCACCCTTTAACACAGAAGCGTCGTCACAGTTAGATATCATCCCAGAACTGAACACCGATTCACAGACAAACTATCTTTTACGAAATATACCGCAGCTTTCAATGCTCCAATTGAAAAGCAGACTAAATGGTATTTTCCTCGAATGCTTGAAGCTCTTCGTGGCCAGATTCAAACACTTCACAGACTTGAACTTGACATATGCAGAACATATGGAATTTGTGGGCGAAGACATTGTCAGTGATAAGAACGCAAAACTCTTACCAACACGAGCAGAATCTGCAGAGCACAGACAACTTATACGACAGTTTGAAACTGTGTTGAACAAATTACATATGGATGTTTCAAAGCCCCAGTCCATCATCCTGTTGAGCGGGAAAAATGACGACAGCCAGGCTTTCATCATATCGAGTCCCAGAAAGAACTTGAGACAGCGAGAATCTTTGCGAGAAGAAAAGGATAACAATGTACAAAATGCAGAGGAAAAGCATACAGACTTATCGCAGCTTCGTGATTTGAATTACCAATTGGTGACAGTTATACGGAACTTGAAAATCACCAAGATTTCGCCCGAATTACTCCAGAAGTTGAATGACGATATAAGTTCGTGTGAAGCCCTTATTGTTGAAAGAGAGGCCAAGCTTCGTACTATTATTGGTAAATGCATAGAGTGCATTGAAGTGCTTCAATTGTCGGACGAAAGACTAATTGAGTTGCAGAAGAGGAACGAAGCCAACTCTCAAGAAAGCAATGTAACGGTGGCCACAGAGTATTTTGACATCGATACATTGAGGTTTATAGAAACTAATCCTCGCCAATTTGGCCTTAGCGATGCCTACTTCTCTTACATTGAAACATTCCGCCAACTTTTGGAACACAGAAGAATGCACAAGCAACAGAAATATGACCATTATTATAACAAGTGCAAGGACTTGTGGGAAAAGTTGAGTGAGAGCCCGGAATATGTTGAAAAGTTCACACTTGCAAATAACTCGTTGAACGATTCTTGCTTGTTGAACTTAAAGATGGAATTGAATAGATTGCATTTGAGACGGGCTGAGTTTGTGGATTCTTTTATTATGGAAAGCAGAGAACAGATTATGGAATTGTGGGATCAGTTGTTTTATAGTGAGGATCAGAGAGCCGAATTTCAATATTACACTCTTAATATTAGAGATGAGGGTTTGGACAAAGAATTTGTTCTCAAAGAACATGAGCAGGAGTATGAAAAATTGAAGCAGGAATTCAAGGATAAGGGCAGAATCCTTCAACTCTACTCGGAGTTGCAGAGTTTGGTGGAAGACCGCAAATTTCTCGACGAATCATCCAAGGACCCTTCCAGATTACTCAGTAAGAACAAGAATTCGTGCCGAAATTTGCTTATTGAAGAAAAGAAACGGAAGCACTTGGCTAGAAGGATGCCAACTGTTTTGAGCACCCTCAAGTCTGAAATCAGCAATTACAACAATTTAAAGCATCAATCTGGTGGGAAATATATCACTTTTGAAGGGGCAGATCTCTTTGAAAAGGTGTTGGTTATTGAATCTGAGTACAATAGCTCAAGCACCAGATCTTCAAGAACAAAGATCAGGAGTCCACCCAAGGCTGATACAAGGATACATAGAAGTCCTCAAATGCGCACCATTAGCGGTCAAAAGTCCAATACATCAATTACAGCCAGAAGAAACGGCAACGTCAACAACGTTATAAGAAAACCAGGAATTCCTTCCAGACAGCCTTTAACTACTTCAGTTCATTCTACTCATAGCAGGGCAATTTCCAATAGGACACTATCTAGAAGTTTATCGTCACGTTCCAACAGCAGTATGGCCTTTAGCAAAGAGCCTTCTCCTGTGAAATTGGCTTCTAGAACCTCGTCTACCGTGTCCAGAATGGCCACGTCGCACTTGCAGCCCTTGAACTCGCCATTGGTGAAGACATTACAGCAGAAATCGCAGCCGGTTGGTTTAGGCATCGCCTCAGTGCACGAAGACATAAACGCTGATAGCACCCACTGCTCTACGCTTTTGGCAACCTCACCTTTGAAGTTGTCAATGCAAACCAATACCCACTTGGGCTCATTCGGTCGGGGTGACTCATTGCAAGGGTCACCGATGAGAGGTGTTAGGGAATTTGAGGAGGATGAAAAAGAGAATTTTGAATTATCACCAGTCAAAATTCCTACTACTTTTAAGCCAGTCCTGGTTGAGAGCATGGAGGTGCACGAAGCTGATTTTCAGAGCGACAGTTCCACATTAGTGGGAGGAGATGAATACTTGATGTGGAAAGACAGACGATTGAATGCGCAAACACTGTACTATTAAGGGATATTATGGAGATTAAAGTTTTATACGGATGTATTGGAATACAATGAAATTATTGTTATGCTTTTAAATATTATTATTCTGGGACTATTATGCTATTTTTATATTTTTATTATATTGTTATATTGTTATATTGTTATAATATTACATCATGTTATTGTTTTATTTTATTATTTATTATTTTATTATTTTATTATTTTATTATTTTATTATTTTATTATTTTATTGTTTTATTGTTTCATTATTTTCATTGCATTATTTTATTATTATATTGCTATTATTGTATTATTATTCTTAGTTTTCAGTTTTATTATATTATTTCTTATTCTTATGTCTCTGTATTAATTACTACTTCTCCCATATGCTGCATCCTACACCAACCCATACAAACTTCTGTATTAGTATTATCAGAATTATAGCACTATACATAATATACACTGGATTTAACGGTAAGGAACGGAAATAGACAAACAAGAGAAATAACGAATCTCGGTGTTAATGACCCAATGCTTGTGCTATGGCAGGTTGGCAATATAATCAGATATTAATTGCGACTGGCCCAATTGAAGGGATCTATGACTGGATAATGGTAGGGGTTGGGTGACAATTTATATATCGACATTAGATTTCAAAAGAGTAACATCATTAGATGCTTTCGATTTCATGGGCATCTCCTTTGTAATATCACCTTCTTCTTCACCACCTTCTCCATTACCTTCTTCTTCATCTTCTTCATCCTCATCTTCATCATCTTCATCCTCATCTTCATCTTCTTCATCCTCATCTTCATCATCTTCATCCTCATCTTCATCATCTTCATCCTCATCTTCATCATCTTCATCCTCATCTTCATCATCTTCATCCTCATCTTCATCATCTTCATCCTCATCTTCATCATCTTCATCCTCATCTTCATCATCTTCATCCTCATCTTCATCATCTTCATCCTCATCTTCATCATCTTCATCCTCATCTTCATCATCTTCATCCTCATCTTCATCATCTTCATCCTCATCTTCATCATCTTCATCCTCATCTTCATCATCCTCTTCGTCATTATCATCCTTATTTTTCGATGATGGAGCATCATCATCTTCCTCATCCTCTTCATCATCATTTTCATCAGGATACCCGCCCAATTTGATGACTATTTTATTCACAATCTCGTTCCAATCGGTCATACCTCCGAGACCGATGTCACCATAACTTCCAATCACCTTCTCTGATGGTTTCAAAACTTCTATCCAGGGCATTTCTTCACTAATCAAACGCAACTGTCTTCTGGTTGTTACTGCGTTGTAACTGTAGGAAATCATAGCAGGAGCCAAAAGAATTGGCTTAGAGGTGTTCCAAGCACGAATAACATTGGTTAACAAGTTATCACATAACCCTAACGAAATCTTCGAGAGTGTATTTGCTGTCATAGGACAAACAACAAGGATGTCAGCCCAACGACGAAGCTCAATGTGTAACACGGGATCCAGACGTTGTTTCCATGTACTCCATTCATCTTCGTCTCTCCATATGCGGACTTTCTTAACTGTTTCAAGTTGGTGTAGCGATTCTGGGGTGATGAATGTCTCACTCGCTTTGGTAAGGATCAATTGAATCGAAATTCTATCAGGACCGTATATTTCTAATAGTTTTCCGATTACCATTTTAGCCTTGACAATAGAAAGTGCTCCACACATCCCAATTAAAATGTGGATCTTTCCATCATCGGTGGGAAGTCGTGGATCGATGTTGGCGTTCTGCTCCAACGTTGACGTTCCAGCGCCAGAATTTAGGTTGATGTTGGGGCTGTCGACATTTGCTGAGAGAGAGGGAACAGAAGACAGAGGTGCATGTAATGGCGATGCCAAATTGCTGTTGCTACTGGCTCCGGCCAGTTGGGAAGTGTTTCCAAGGCCCATTCTACGGGCGACTTTCATGTCCTCGGAAGCAATCAGCGTTGATGCCGAATTTGACCGAGACCTGTTCATGTATTTGCCCAGCTTCAAAATATCTTCCATGAAGAAATGCGCATGGACAGAAGGGGACGCCGTTGTAGAGTTTGCAGTCACTGCAGGACGCTCCCTATCGTCGATGCTGGAGACAGAATTGTTGTGCGATAGCACTGGTGGAGTAATAACTTCGTCGATTTTACTTGTTGGCGCATGCAACGAGTGCAAGATCGAAGTAGGGTCTGGAGAAGCAGTGGAAGAGACCCCTGATGAGGAGCCAGTTGCAATACCGTTACGATTGGCATTGAGAATGGCTCCTCCAGCTACAACAGTTTCTCGCACTTGAGGCCGTTGGTTGACATTTTGTTGGAGCAATTGAGTAGTTGGAGTGTGAACTCGGGGTGCAGCTTGGGGAGTAACAGGAATGGGTGACGCAGCTGTCAAACCCGCAGGTGTATCCGGAACCTTGGGGTCGGACTTGTCTGTTTCCTCATTGGATAACGAATTAGACGCTGATCTCGAAGTCTGTTCGAGTTTTGCCTTCGATATGGCGTCCGCGAGCTGAGATACTGTGGGATATTTTGTATTGCTAGAATTGGCTAAAATTGGCGGAGGCGAGGGACAACGCAAATTAGACATAGCAATGGTATACGGGTCTGGAGCGTCGTCATCGCTTTCCAAAGTTGTAACTGGAGCATTTGACGAATCTGCACTTTTGGCGGAATCGGCGATGGATCCTTCAGTCTGCGCTGGCAGAGGGTCTTCCTGGGAAACCATGGATGTGTAGTTGTTCTGTGCCTGCCCACACAACGCCCACAGCTCTCTATAAATGGGGATTCCTTAAAGTGAGTAACGCTGAAGTAGCTGTTGCTGGCGTGAAAGAAGGAGTCGTTATTCCTGGTTGATTTGGTAAGGGACTTTATTTGGCATTAGTAAAAAAAGCTCAACTCATTTTTTGGTTTTTGGTTGGGTCCACGACCTCCTACGGAACAAAAAAGACTAAATAGAGCCACGGAACAGAACAGCAAGGTTGGAAAGCTGTAGAAAACTGAGAGAAAATTGGGGATTGGAAATATCACGTTATCCGATAATCAAGAAGTCCTGTCTCAGAATGCTATACCACTTTGGATTTGAAACATGGGTTGCGCTGATTTTAAACATGGAATAGCCGGAACCCGAATAAAATCTAGATCCGCGGGAAAGAAGTCATGTGAGCGAAATGTCACCTTGTCTATAGAGACGGTGATCTGGTGTTCTGTGTTCACTTATTACGACATTGCTAGAATTGTACGACATTTTCTTGGATTTAGGTAGCGCGTTTCCTGTCACTCCACTACGTGCACCAACTCACACAAACACAAGTATACAGTTACGTCAACTTGAGCTCATACGACAACATGCTGGGGTATAATTACTAACTAACGTGATTTATAATGCCGTCTATATGTGTAGGTGGCTGCTCATTATGGTAGAAAGAAATTTGTATTGAATTTTCCCTAAATTGGGCAATTCCCCATCATAGTTGACCTCATTCCATTGTCTTTGGAATTATTTCTTACTAGCTCATACACAAAGGTGCACTTGTTATTACCAGTTCTACACTATTACAATAGTTTCGTTGTACCATTATGTATTCCTCTGCTGAGATATATGTGTAACCATTAAAGCACTGATGCTTTACATGCTTGGGGCAATAAACCCTGGCATGCGACACTTGCAGTTGAATAAGTTCACTTAGTAAAGCTTTAGGTGCAGTCCGGGCCTTATCGCAGTCTTTGTGGTGCCTCGCGCGAGACGTGCAGTTTCCGGCGATAAGCACAACTGCTTTTCGCAACCACTGTAACATGATTACCGATTTAGCGCTATAATATTACAGTTGTGAAGAACAGCCAGTACTCGATGTGTATTTAAACTGGATATGATTATTTATCCGGTTGGGAACCGGAGATTTTTCCGAAATTTCGGCTTTTGCGTCTCTCAAAGTATTTGCTATTGGCCCGATGAACAATTTGGCTACTGTGCACATTCAGAAACTGACTGTTTCCACCATTGCTATTATCACCCGTAGCATTCGTACCATTTGCATCACTACTGTCATCCCTCCCTCGCAGACCTGAACGTGTGCGACTTGATTCCAGCGGCTGCTTCTGTTTCTGCTGTGCTGCTATCGCTGCTGCAGCAACTAATGGATGCGTTGCACCACTCAAACGATGTCCTGGGGGGGCTCCTAGTGAGCTTGCGTGATTTGCCATATATGCATAATATTGCTGTGAACTAGGTTGCCCCTGGCCTAATCCAAGATAACCCTCAGTAGAGGAGCTAATAGGTAGTTGAGGTCCCATGGGTTGCACTCCGTTATAGTAAAAGCCATATGGAGAGTGCGAAACACTCATAGGAGGTCCGTAAAGATTACTGAAATGCTGTGGGGCATATGAATTAGCCCCATTACCTAGCGTTTCTGGATTGTTTCGTACTTCAGACTCCGTGTTTGGATTAACTCTTCCAGATCTTGGAGTGTTTGAAGCTGAATCGTTGATTGTTAAGGCTGAAAGGTTCGAGTGAAGTTCCTGTGAAGGATATGGTGTGGATAAATACTCGGTGAGATCTTCATCATTTTGAAATGGGAAAGGTAAGCGATTTCCTCCGCTAAGGTGTTGGTGTTGTGGTAAAGATGAGGCGAGCTGTGGTGGTGGAACTCCTGAAGGCATGAAAGGATAATACAAATAAGGCATGTAACTGTTAGAATAGAACTTTAGCTGTAGATATTTGTTTCGCTCATATCCTAGATTAAAATAATCAGCAGCATTTGGGGAAAATACACCCTTAAGCGAATTTATATGATTCCCTCCGGATGGCGACAGAAACTGATGGTGGAGTTGTTGAAGGTGTTGATGGTGTTGGTGATGTTGTTCTGAGAATGGATGATGTTGCTGATGAAGCTTGTGTTGTCTAAAGTTAGTTGAATTATTATGATTACTGAATTCAGGAAACCGGTCAAACCTCACCGTAAGAACTCTTTTGTCGAATTCCATATTATCAAATATATCAATCAATTTTTTGGAAGTCTCCTGCGACGTAGTAGTGACAATCCCGAATCCTCGAGATTTCACTTGTTCAACATGTGGTGTTGGAGAAAGGTTCATGTATACATGTGTGGATGATTGGCTTGGTTGTGGTATCAGTGGAATAGATGTCGTTGACGTAGTTGAAGTGGGCACCTGAGATAATGCAATAGATGATGGAGATGCAGATAAGGGCAATGAAGCCGATGATGTCGACATTGAAGATGATAAAGAAGTGTCAGTTCCGCTTATCATAGAATTTTCTATTGATGTCCCAAGTTGGTCGGAGGTATTTTTTAAAACTATCCCACCACCTGAAGGGTCAATCAAAGGTATTTCAACTTTTACAATATTTAATGGAAAGGAGGGGTCAATTTCCTTGACCGTATTAGTAATGAATCTCTTCAAACGTTTCCAGGTGGTAGAATATGGAATATTGCCAAAAAAAACTCTCAAAGGATCAACCAACTTATATTTCTTATCCTCATCGCTGAAAACATAAATTTTACCTCCTTCTACCAATGTCGTCATTTCCGTCAGGTAAAGCTGGTCCAAAAGAGTTAATAGACGCTCAAGATTGATATTGTGGTTGAGAATATTCACCTTTGCTTCAGCCAAAATTGGTTCGCGCCCCCTTGATCCCCCTTCTGATGACATAAGATCACCAGGAATAAATTCGTAGTATAAGGGGGCCACGAATGGTTGGCTACTATCGATGCGGGATTCGAGGATTTTTTCTCTTATCATAGACTCTTCAATATCTGCCACGAACAACAGAGCCGACTCCAGACAGTCATCATTTTTGGAAGTTTCTGTAGTAGTGTTTTCAAGATGCTCTCGAGAATCCTTTGATAATGGGAGGGTCTCCGATAGACCAACTTGAGCTACAACTTCCAAGTCGAGCTGCACTGTGGTTTCCTTTTCGATAACTCCTGTTTCCGCACGGGCTAAATCACTGACATTGACAGTGCCCGTTTCCGTATCCTGATTGCTATCAGGTGTAGTTGTAGTTTTACTGGTGTTGGCTGCATTCTTGACTTCTGATAAACGGCGAATGAAGATGGTACAAATGTGAGGGATAAATGGCTGCGCGTTCTTATCAAATACATGGTGCAGTCTGTCATCATTGGGACTCTCGTCTGATGGAACAGCCGCCATAATTCCAGTTAATGAACAGTATGGATAGCGGAGTTAAGATGGTAAAAGTGGTTCAAATTGATTTTGGGGGATGGGCGAGCCAAAATTAAGGGACAATCAGAAGCAATTAAAGACTTCTTCAGCCTAAAAATAAAATGATACTGGCTGTCACAGCAGACGGATCCAACAGCACAACGGTAAATTCAAATAAGACCGTCAGAAAACGAGATTGGGGCCAGAATGAACAGCTGCAACCGTCAGAAAAGAATGCTGTGGATCTCAGTATCGAAAAAGTATGCGTTGAATCAGAGTTTAAAAGGCTTTGATTCTAGGCGTGCAGGGCAGACGAAAATTCAAGAAAGGTGAGATCACTGTGGTGGAAGTGAAGGAAAGCAAGAGGAAGGTCAAGGAAAAAGAAACGCTCACACAATCAAAAAAGATGGGCGGAAGTGATAAAGGAGGTTGAGGGTGCTTATTGTTTTTTTAATCCAGAGAAGACTGTTCTTTCTTAGATGGAAATGTAATGAATAGTTAATCGTGAGACAAATCAAATCACATGCAATATTGAGCAACTCCCAAAAAGACTCGAAGTGAAGGTGTAGTCAGAAGTAAATGGTAAGTGGCACACTTGAGGGATGCACTATCATGAAATCCTCCAAATACCTATGCACAATATCACAGTGTCGGAGCTCTTTAAGGTCCTGCAATCAGGCATGAACTAACTCATCTTTGTTAACCATCAACATAAGATCATTAACAAATTTTTCATATTCTTATCTTAACTACATGTGCATGATAAGAAGACTATCATCCCGCTGATTCTCGCCAAATTGGGACTGTGAACCCAAGTGGGGCCTAGAGAGGGACACTATTGGGTAGGGCACTATGATCGAACAATTTAGTTGCATTGTCCAGTTTACTGGCGCTTTTGGCATTGAGACGACCATTCTGTGACCGCAACAGCGACTCTCATGATCCCAAACTTTGCACATCTTCCTAGTCGTCGAAGTGTGCCTTGGACACATATGACATACCTGTAACGTAACGTAAGGTATTTTCTACTTGCTTTGGAGACAGGCGAATCGGACTAAAGTCCCTGTAAAACTTACGGTACATGTGATCAATGTACCATCACATTGGGTGCAAAATATCACTCAACGATGGAACGATTTTAAACTAAACCATCCACCAATAGGAATTCTTATTAGCAGGCGAAGAAAATATAAAAAAAATCGCACATAATACAATAGATAGTACCATTCCGTTGCTCCAGATTATACTATGACAAAATATAGCCATGAAATAATGTGTTAGATAATTCCAGGCCCAAACAAGATATTGTTCGCATTTCTGAGGAAAATTTGCTTGTGTTTGTAGCCTGGACTTATCGGATGGATAGATATAATCGGGAGGTAGACATTCCTAAGAGTCCATTTTAATAGAAATGCAATTCAAAACTCACCACCTTATGAAGAGGTCGGATCGTAAATGGAACCATTCCTTCCATATGTGATGCCTGACCGATTATTTAAGGTAAACATGAATTTACCCTTTTTATTGATGAATATCCAAATTAACAATATATGAACATTAAAGTTCTAATTTTTGGCTCTTCTGTTTGGAATTTTAAGTACTTTTGATTTGTAAAACAAAGCTGGCATTAAGCATAAAGTGTCGGTCACAAGCAGAGCTCTGAGAACTGGAACAGACTTTGGAACCATCAGATTCTTTTTAGTTTCCGTTAACCCCCCCTTTCTGTTATGATATGATATGAAACCTTGGAATATACCTAGTGCAGAATCTCACATGAACTCCAATTATTAGTAAGTACAACTCAAAAGCCCTAGGTTCTTATTATGATTTTAGCACTGGTAAACATGATTCAGGAATAATGATTTGGACCGCTATAGTTGGACAAGAAATACGACAAATAGAGTTCCATTTGAATAGAACTATCGAAGCAGGTCACGTTAATACCACTCCATTCAATTCAGTTCAACTCAAATCATTTCAAAGCAATTCAGAGCATTTCAAATCAATTCAAATGAAATTCTTCACTTTACCTTGTCTTAGCACCAAACGAATTAGTATTGGATTTGGCGAATGCACTGTTACCAGATATAAATACACCGGTTGTATTAGTACCACCACCAAAAGGTGAAGAATCAGAAAAGCTTGTTGGCTGTTGGAACTTCCAAAGACTGAACAGGTATTAGAACCTCCGAATGGGATGGTTTTATTTTTTCATATGCACTGCTACCTCCTTCAAAAATTGTGGACACATCTAAACACGGGGCCACATCCAATAATTCAAAGGTTTAAAATAATTCTACATCTCAGCTTTGAGTGAAACGATCCAATAGTCTTGAGCGGAAACTTTATCAACCATCTCAGATGTCAAGCTTGACAGAAGAAATTGCATTTCAATTACTTGTAAGCAATTCTCATCCAAGATTGCAAGAATGATAGGTCTTTCACTAATAGGTTAAGACGCCTTAATACTTCGTCAAAAGGTCGACTCAGTTAAGAGGAATCATTCAATAGGGGTAACATATTTCCTATTTACCATTCATTATACCTGGTTGCGCGTCATCAAAGTTCCATTAAGCCTATAGTACTTTTCATCTTACCTTTTGCCGCCAAGAATGCCTTGATGTGAAAAGAAACACATAACCACCAGCTTTCCCAATTGCTTAAACTTCAACTATCGTGTCATGGTTAAAGGATAAGTAGAAGCTATCTCTCATAACCCAGAATAAAACTTTACATATTTTTTGTCGAGGGTGGATTTTCTGGGTGCTTTGCCTGAAATTCTTGATTGATGGATTTTTTTTGGCTGGTCCAACGATCACTTCGCTTGTCGACTAGTGCGTTTTTTGCTCGTGTAACAACAGTCCTAGAATTGATGCAATTGCACTGTTTCCGAAATGCGTATCTTTGATCAACTACTAAAGTAATTTACCATCTCATACTGGCCAGGTTGGAAAGTTCCTAATCAAAATTTTGACGTTATTCGACATAGGGCATTTGTTTAACTATGAAGATTATAATATGAAAAGCGTTAGCTTTTGTATTTCTTAACTAATGGTGAAAATTTGAACATTGACAACTTCGAAATCCAGGTTTTTATGGACGTATCCCTTGTTTCTGTGTGAAAAGGATTTACCAATGAATAATGAAATCGCTTCTTCTCAAGTTGTGTGCCGAGAATGTGATCATGAGAGTGGTAAACTTGATGCACTTTCAAGGCTGCTTTAAAGTAAATTCTACTCTGTTAAAAAAATTCTTGTCTATCATAATTCTTGTATCCAACAATATTTACGACATTATTATTTACGAAAGTGGAACCTCAGTTTTGTTCTTCCCGTCTTCAATACCATATCAAATGGATGATAATATTATGAAAGCATTAACTCTTAGAATTAGAAGCTTGATAACAAGTGGTCGTTATCTTTCAGTTATACAGGAAGCCTTAAAATGTGCCAAAATAATTGTGGGCTAGCATCGTCAGTATCTTTCGTGTAAGTGAGATTCAGGATAAATCATTTATTCTAATATTCCCAAGATAAGGTGTTCTTGGTCCTATTTGCTCTCGACCTCTGTATTTCATTTGTTCAGGTAGTTCCAGATGTTATACATTTATTTTGGGAAAGTTTGGACAACCTCATTTTGTAAGAAAACTAAACGTGGTTAGCTAGCTAGCTTCTCATATCTTTCTCTTTGCGTACATTTATGTAGGATGCAACTTTGTGACGTTAAAGTTCAGGTGCTACGGAATAGGTTTGTGCTGAAATTGCCTTAGTTATTCTAAATCAAAACATACATACCTTTTCTTTCTATCTACTCTGACAAAGGAACTACTGTTTCGGAGTCTGTATCTGTAACATTTCTCCACGTGACCTGATGTAGTGATCTTATTCTTCTTTGATTCTTACTCCCTAAGACAACTTAAATGTCCTACCGCTATTATCGCCTGCAACACTGAGGTATAGATAACCATAGTTAAAAATCTAGGAGCTGGCAGCTCTTTATTATCATTGCCATATTTCATGATTGACCTGGAGACACTTAAAGGGCAAGTATTGTCGTAGGCCAACACAGCCTATTATTAGTCTTATAGTTGCAACTTGATGCGGCCAACGGTCCTCCTTTTTTTCTTACTCCGGTATGTAAGTAAACGTTCCAAATTGTTTCAATGGTACACATAGCTGCAACGTCCAAAAGTACGGGGATATATTGCACGCAATTCGAAACAAAAACACTCCGCAATCTGACAAAAGTTACCAAAAATCAGGATAAACATCAAGAAGCAAAGCCTTCAAAATTGTAGGTTTCATCAATCTCCCCAATTGAACGTCTGAGAGATGACAGATCAAGTTTTGATCGAAAACATGATATGCACCGAAGACACGGGAAGAATTTATTTCCTTCCATTTTGATCTGCAAACTAAGATGTTTCCTGGATCATCAAAAACACGAATATGGCAAATAATACGAATTCCTTAGACTAAGCTAACAGTTAGCCTCATTCCCCTCCTTTCATTTTTAGTACATCAGAAATACACATGAATGCAGGATATATGTATGTATCCAAAGCCCCATTGGCTAATCTGTATGGGAACAGATATATAGAACAGATATAGGCTATAGATAGTCATCGGAGAACCCCCGACTAGGACGTGACAATTATACCCAAACAAAAACCTACATTCTCAATGAATATGCACAGAAAACCGCCTTCCAAAGAAGGAGATAAAAATGGTTGAGTCCTAATCTCGAACTTATTGTTGTCAGAAATTAGGGCTCTAAAATTCATGTCTTATAGAACTTCCTTGTTTGAAGTGGGCTCCAGCTTCGTACAACTAATCCAAATTTAGATGTAGGATCCTGAGGGTTTTATGTTACATTTGGTATCTCTGTTGACTTTAGTTATATTTCAGCTCCATTGAAAAGCCCCTGTTGAAGAGTGAGCCACAAAATCAGCGTATTTAGAGGTATTGATTTAAGGGAAAGCACTGAGGGTATGTTTTGACACAGACTTCTGTGTCAAGTAATCCTTCTGACACCACCAGTATCAATAATATTCCCACCTCAAACCTTCCAAGCAGCAAAGGATACGTCTGGTTCCTGCATCATAAGGAGTCTATTACTGACTCTGAAATGATAAATTATTGTTTATGCCGTACGTTTCTCCATGAAGAGTACTAAAGGACAATAGGGACACACACTAAAAGTATAGAAATGTGTATGTCACCCCTGTTTAAGCACATTCCATCATATCATAGGTAGTTTTACCCACATTGCCAGCAACGGATATACGAGAGGTGCTATGCACAATAACTCCTGTCCATTTTGATGTACTCGCTGCAAAAATATCTCAGACAATAATTATTTGTTACAGAGTCTACAGCGATCCAATGTACTCTTTGATGAATTCCAACAATTACGATTCAGCAGTCTCGGGTGCGGCACGGTAGGACAAGAGTATAATGGTGGCACTTTGGGTGATTATGAATTGTCCAAAGTGTCCCCGAATCACCGTGTTCCATGCATGTTAAGCATGAATGTCCGGGGCATGATAAGACTAAATTTCGGTGAACCGACACTTTTATTGTTTGTTTGTATCACAGGTAACTCGACACGCATAAAGATAGACATATTGGAGGCCAATTCTGCAATGTAGCACAAAATTGGGATTTACAATATTACCACAAGAAGCAGACCATGCTATTTTGCACTTAAACAACGATAAGTTTCACACAATGGCGGTAAAATGCGCTTGCAAATTCTAAAATCCCGAGAACCAAATGCGAGTTTAGGGGAATTTCTGGTTATTCCGTATGTGTAAAACAAGTGCACATTATATATCCTGGGTAAACATCAGGAAAAGCCTTAGTACTCGAGCCGAAATTGCATAGGCGACGCAGATGAATCTATCTCTTTGTAGGAGCTTGCAGTAATTTTGGGCAATAAAATGAGCATGTTATGGGAGGCGTTGAGATCACCCAAATCGCAAATAAAAGTTTGTAATTCTCATGTCGCCAGATGGCCTTAATGATTGGTTGGCAAGTTTTGGCAAGCAGAACTTACGAGCGAATCAGAAAGCAGGAACTGTCAAGAAGACCAAAAAATTTGCAATGCCATAGGGTCATTACATTCTTAACCTCTATCTCCAAAATGATTTGCCTAAAAAATACAAAAATAATACGGCAGACAACATCGCGTGCTCAAACGTAATAGAAGCAGGAAAGGAAAGCTTGTGGAGCAACTAAAAACGGGAATGAAAATACAGAATTTGCCTTTTCCTATGTGGAACATATACGAAGAAGACCGCTAGCAGTAGTCAAAGTGACTGTGCCAGATAGTTATCGTGCTGAGCCAATTATGAAGTTTTTATTTCACTTAGAATTTGGCTCATCTATCTCCACCACTAGAATTTTTAGTCAAGGTACTTAGGACCCTTTTGGCACTCTAATTTAGAGAGTACATCATTAAGGTTTTGTCATATTTTTTTTCTTTCTTTCGGCCGTATCAGCAATTAGTTGTTGCATCCGTACAACCAAAGAGTAGGTCGCAACAAGTGACTGTTGGGCTAGTTAATGAACAACGGCTTGTGTTATTTTGTGTCGTGCTAACGGTATACTATCCGGCACTCTGTATGCCTTTCTGAGTGTCGGAACACTTTATCTTATATCTGTGTGTCAGAATGTGTCTGTACCACAGTACCAGACACCCGCCGCACTTCTGGCGTCTTCTCTGCTGCAACTGCTGTTGGTGAGATCCTCACTACCACCTCCCATACCCCTGTCTTAGACCACGCGTCAACTGCAACTGTTCTCTGCAAATCCTTCTCTGTTCCTCAACTATTTTTTGGCTTTGATCTCGTTTTGCTTCGTAAGGCGCATCCCCAAAGCCATACCGCGAAATTTCGGCATTCCATTATCAATTTAGATCTACTTCTCTTACAGTCGTCGCATTTATTTGGCTTTCACGTCGATTTTCCACTGCGACTATCACAAGCCCCCCAACCTCTACAACTGCTACGGCATTACCACAATATCCAATCTCTCATTAGTCAACCATAGGGTACCCCTCGGAGTCGCAGCTCAATCTTCAGTTACAGTTTCCGCACTTGTGTCTGAAGTAGTGGAAACAAAGCTATTGTTCACATCCGACATTTGGTTGTTCTGTTGTCCTCCTTATTTTGTTGCGTTTCTTACAAGTATTGCATTGTGAAAGGCTCTGCACTATTGTCTATCCACCGTTGATTTAAGGCTGTCCGGATCCAGTAGTACCCTGCCATCATTGATCTGGCATTTACTGCGATTGACCCAACGCGAGAAAAGACAAAAACCTACTCACACACACTCGCTCAGACTTGAAGACGTTAAGTCACTAATTGTCACTCGTTCATTACGGAGTCGCGGCTCGTCCATTCTGTTGTCGACCAATTGACATTTCCCTCTTGCTCCTGTCATTAGCGGACGCGCCGCCTAAATGAAATGGCGAAGAGAAAGCTAAACCCCCTAATTAAGAGAACCAGAACACGATCAGGATGCTTGACCTGCCGAGACAGACACATGAAGTGCGACGAGCAACAGCCCGTGTGTGTCAACTGCTTACGCTCCAAAAGAAAGTGCTACAGAGGTATCCGTCTCAATTTCACCCAATACACCATCTACAACCCCGAAAAAACTTCGTCTGACACCGCCAACGACGACTTCCCCACTGTCCCAGAGTACTCCCACAAGATCTTGGACCAGTCCATCACAATTGCCTCACTCTACAAGGATGGGTACAAAATGTACGAGCCCTACGTACGATTTCACTCCAAGAAAGACCTCGAGTTAAGTCAGTTGCACTTCCAACGCGACTTGAATGCATTCAATGCCAAACTACCGCCATCTGCCACTTCCTCTTCCATGTCGACTTCGTTAGTAGGATCCGTCTCCTATCTGACCGCATCATCTACTTCAGCTCGACATATATCTGCAGCAATTGTCGATTCCTCTACTTCTACCTCTGTTCCAGAATACAAAAACATGCCACCTCCACAGAATACACTGTCGCATGTACCCGGGCGAAACGAATACCCCGAGTATATTGGGTCTCTGGGCCCCCAAGGTCTTGGTCAGGATTATAAGAACGGGAATTTTAGTCTCGTTCAAGCTAACATTCCTCCAATGAAAGATCCAGTCTCGAACCAGCCATATCCACAGCAGCAAGATCTAATGCAATACAACGAAGACCGACTAAACCACCTGCAATATTCGCTTCCACAACAACACTTTCAGCAACTGCACCCGCCTCTCATTCAAAAACTGCAATCGCAGTATCACGATGTACATCAGTCAATTCCCCAGTCGACCATGCCCTACTATCCTCCTATGGGATCAGTTAAAATTCGCGAGGGCTATGACTCTCTGTTATCCCAAGTGAAGCCAATACAACCTTCCTCTGGCTTGCCATACCAAATGCCTACTATGCCCAATGAACCAGTCCCATACTACCAACCAGCACACGAAAGTCTGATCCCTGGTTACGATAATTATAATTCTGGAAATGGGCAAGAACCTATATCATCTGCAGCTCAAACAGTTGCAACGTCAAGTTCTTCAGTTGCAGGGCCTGGAATTCGGCCAATTAGTCTCACGCAGAATTCTAATCCTCCTGTGGATCATCCCCAGGATGCCAGGCCTCTTAATGAAGCTTACATTACTACATCGGAAGGTATACAACAAGCAATGGTGCAGCCATTTCTAGGGTATCAAAACCCCGATGAATCGTCCCAAATTCCAGTAGACGCTAGATATTCTCCCCAAGTCCAGCAGTATCAAGGACCATACCAACAACAGCAGCAGCAGCAGCAGCAGCAACAGCAGCCACAGCATGTACAAATACTTTCTCTACGGCTGCTACCGCCGCTTTCCCAAGGTCAACTACATGATGTTGATTCCTCCGAATCTCAGCCACAACAACAAGAACAGCATAACCAAAATTCATATATGCCACCGCCTACAGCAATTGTGCCACCAGATTTATTACCACATGCTTCTCAGTATTCATTGTCTATGCCACCACCAAACTATGGAGGGGACGCAGTAAGACATGTGTATCAACAAGCGCCGGATTTTAGTTTCTCCTCCGGGTTGGTGAGCACTTCCTCCGGAGGAGAAGCTAACGATCAAATTAGTGCTCCTAATTCATGGGTCAAAGCTGAACCCATGTATCCAGGATGGGAAGATGATATCAGAAAGTACACACAGATACTTGAATGCGAAAAGTACTACTGGTTGTTGGATATGTTCAATGAGTTGGGGGTTTGGAAGTCTATTATTCCACTTTATTGCTTAAAGCGTCGCACGCAAGATAACGATGGATTCTTGTTAAAGTGTCTCTTTGGCTGCTCTCGTGGATTTTTTGGTTCTCGAATAGAATTAATAATAGTTGTGCAAATGAGTTTGTTCCACCAGATCTTTATCATAGGTGACAATGTAACTGGAGAGTTGACGGTGAATAAAGATGTTGAAGATCAAGATCTAAAAAGACGTGTGCTTGATTTACTCATCAGCATCTCGTTGATTTTGCTACTGTTTCAGATCAAGCTAACCAACGAGCTGATTAGGATAGAAGCATTTTCTGCAACCATCATCAACAACCAATTGAAGCTCTTTGGGATCATATGCGAGAAGATAATTTCAGGCAAGCTAGATTATTCTATTGGATACATTAAACAAGAATCAGGCCAGGATGCTAGGGCGTATGACCGTTCAGAATACAACATAATGAAAACATGTTGCATCTATTCTGTGACTATATTGAAGTTCTTTCTCTTGAAGTGCTTACAAGCCAATAAAGATTTAATGGATTATTCAAATACATTGGATAAGGGTATTGAAAAATGGACTATCATTTACGATTACTCCAGCACCAATTTGTATTATCTCTTGAACTTAAATCTGTTTGAGATGGAGAATTTGAAAACGCATTACCAGGGCTTTACTCTCGGATCTTCAATAATTAGCAATGGGTGTAATTCTGATGCTTCTAATTTGAGAGAATTGATTTGGAAAGTCATAAGATTCCAATACGAAGAATTAAATCCAGAAACTTTCACCCATCATGGGAAGTATAGTGAATCGGTTGGTCTTGTTTCCACCAACAAACCGCTGATTACTGATCCGGATTTTCCTTCTTCCAACTACGGTACCAATCCCTATGACCATAATTTCAATTCCATCACTTACAGTGGAAAACAGACTATTAGTTTTACCAATGACTTGTCGTGTTTCCTCAATCCACATCAACTAAACGGGATCATGGCTTCCGAAGTTTTGGACAAGTCTGGCAAACTTCTTGCTCCCAACGACAGAATATTAAGTATGAAATTATTGGTGGCATACATGAACAGCATAGTTGAACGATCTTGGAAAGTTGAGACGCTGGTGTCGTCTTCCTACTACAAGAACAAGCTAGCTGATGTATTCCAGGCCATCAGCAGTTCCTTTGTGGAGTCTGACTCTGCACTTCACTGGAAAAGAAATTACAGCTGGCTACTTCAGACGTAGCCTTATACATGTTACATCAATCATTAGTTGAGCTCGCCAACATATAGTACTCTATCCCAAAGAAAGTACTTACGTGGACATAGATAATTTCTATAAGGTAGAGAACTTTGACAAATGGAGTTACCCGCACTTTCATGTACTGGAAGAAAAATTTTCCATAGGAAGGGAAAGTAATGGAACCTGATCGAACTATAAATAAGATACTCATTTCTTCTTTACCAAGGAAATAAATATGTCTCTCGGTACTTTATTCGCTAGTGAACAAATCAGATCTGTTCCACCTAAGGCTATTATCAAGCACTATGGTTTGGACGTGAAGATCTCCGGAAAGGAGGACCCATTGTACGCCAAGTACTTCCCTCTCAAGAAGATCCCTGGGTTCATTGGCCCTAAGGGTTTGAAGTTGCACGAAGTGATTCCTATCACCATCAACTGTATGTATAAGCAATAATCGAAACTAAGCAGTAACAGCAGAAACGGTGACTCTGATCCTAGGACTCAATTGCGAAAATGATATAAGTTATTATGTGATGAGAGATTTTTTCAATTATTAAACAGTTATCCCTGTCTTAATAAACTATGTCGAGAATTCTAATCTGAAATAACAAACTAAAGGCCGAGTCAATTTGTTGCTGCTAGCATTTCTCTGATTTGGCAAGTTATAGTTAACTAACAACAGTATTATAGTGGTGCAGCTCGCCGATGAGAACTCTCCTTTGTTGGGTAAGACCCAAAGAGACTTCATTGAAATCTTGAAGTGGTTATCTTTCACCAACTCCGATGTTTTGCCTGCTTGTTCCAACACTTTCAAGCCATTGAGAGGTGATGTTCCTTACAACAAGAAGCAAGTTGATGAGAACTGGGCCCGTCTCTTGTTATTCTCTCAAGTGTACGAAACTAGATTGGCTAACTATACCTACTTGGTTGGTGAGCGTCTCACTTTGGCTGATGTTTTCTCTGCTGCTTTGCTTGTCAGGGCTTTCCAGATGTTGTTTGACAGCGAATGGAGAAAGCAATTCCCCAACACCTCTAGATGGTTCAAGACCGTTGTCTCCTTGCCTATCTTGAAGGACATTGTTGGAGATGTGCCATTCATTGCTAAGAAGCTTGAATACACTCCAGCAAAGAAGGAAAAGAAGGAGAAGAAGGAGCAGGCTCCTAAGAAGGAAACTCCTAAGAAGGAAGCTCCTAAGGAAGTTGAAGATGCTCCTGTTGAAGAGAAGAAGCCCAAGCACCCATTGGAATTGTTGGGTAAGGCCTCCGCTCCTTTGGACAACTGGAAGAGAGTTTACTCCAACGAAGATACCAGACCAGTTGCCATTCCATGGTTCTGGAAGAACCAATGGAACCCTGAAGAGTGGTCCATGTGGAAGGTTGACTACAAGTACAACGACGAGTTAGAAAAGACCTTTATGACAAACAACCAAATTGGTGGTTTCTTCAACAGATTGTCTGCTTCCACTAAGTACATGTTTGGTTGTATGGTTGTTTACGGTGAAGACAACAACAATGGTATCACTGGTGCTTTCTTGGTTAGAGGCCAAGAATATGCTCCAGCCTTTGATGTTGCTCCAGACTGGGACACCTATGACTACACTAAGTTGAACCCTGACAACGAGGAAGACAAGAAGTTCATTGAGAACATGTTCGCCTGGGACGAGCCTGTTACTGTCAATGGTGAAAAGAAGGAGATTGCCGATGGTAAGGTCTTCAAGTAAGCACTACATTGGTACTTCTCTGGTTGCATTCATTGATTTTGTAACTTTTATTGATGATATTCGTTGCTTGAATGTTAGCGTTTTTTTCTAATAAATGAAGAAACTATTTTTAATGTGCTTTGTTCACTATTGTAGAAATTGGTAGTACTGTTAAACTAATTGTTCAAATCACCACTAGCCATACCTTTTTCTTCTTGTACAGTTCAAAGAACATACGAGCATAATTGTGATAGTATGTCGTCTATAGGTACCATCTTTGTCAGCGACAGGATCCGGTCGTTTCCACCATTGGTGATCATTGACCGGTTCAAGCTTGATGTTGAGCGGTCCTCTGCTGAAGATCCTCGGTACAAGAAACATTTCCCATTGGGAAAGATCCCATGTTTCCTTGGCCCCAACGACCTTGTGCTCCATGAGGTCATCCCCATCACCATCTACTTGACTCAGGTAGGCGACGGTGAGAATAGCAGGTTGTTGGGCCTGTCAAAGGAGGAATATGCACAGATATTGAAGTGGATGAGTTTCACCAATCTGGACGTCTTAACTGCCATTGATTCGTTCAAGCCTCTAGTGGGTATGTTGCCCTATGACCATAAGACAGTCGAGGACAACTTGAGATGGTTGGAACGGTATTCCAGTGTATACGAGAGCCAATTGACCAAGAGTGCCTTCTTGGTGGGAGAATCAATGACTTTGGCAGATTTGTTTTCGGCAATTATCTTGTCGAAGGCCTTTGAGTACTTCTTCGATAAGCGATGGAGGCAGGACCATCCCCGAACTGCAACGTGGTTCACTCTGGCGATGGCTGACCCTAGTGTAGTCAACGTCATGGGTGCTTTCAAGCCGGTGGAAATTAGGTATGAGAATGTTCCTCCAAAGATTTAGGGACTGAACACCTACTACTACTACAGTGGCCTCAAGTCTAATTTTTTTATGTTTTACGTATTGCATACGAATGAATAAACGATTGAAAAGATATATACTACGTTGCTTGTAGGTGTAGTATTAAGTATGGCTTTTTCATATTAGTCATTGGGTACATTTCAGTGGGGTAATTTTGGATTATCGGCGTTTCCGAGGTTCTCCTAACTATTTCTACTTCTGGACCAATCAATGTAATTGACATTATGGCGATGAATATTAATCAAGTTATCGCTGTTTTACACCAAGCATACCATGCGTATTCCATACTCACGTCTTTACAATACACACAGTTTATTAGTGTAGCAATTCTGCCAACCTATCCGCAAGCGAATGCACACCATCATAAATATTACAGTAGGTTTATATACCATTTTATTGCCAAAATATAATATGCAAGCTTGGTCTATTATTCGGTGAAAGTAATATTATATATTGCGTACCATTCCATAAACATTCATTCTATTAGCATTCATTCTATTAGCATTTATTCTATTAACATTCATTCAATTACATTCATACTCCTAAATGTGTTGTCACATCCACAGTAGTTCTAATTATGTCGTCATTACCACTATATATGCGATTTTCGCAGCCACCAAATCCTTGGTAACCACAGCTTTGACTCATTCAGTATGCAGAGTATGAAATTCATTCATTGTATGGCTTCACATCCAGCTGATATCTCGATTTTCCGTTTGGTCGTTGTTAAAAAAACATGGCCTTGTAACTGTGGCTCTGTATCGTGTATAATTCATTCGGGTATTGGTGCAATTTGGCTGCGAAATTGTCGGCACTGTGGCCAAACCACCATACCAAATCACCAAAGTATTTAAGAGACGCTGAAGAATGAGTTACGAGTGAAAACCGTATATCATCAACCTACTCATCAGTGGAGCAGTGAATATGTCCTTGGGAACTTTGTTTGTTAACCAGAAGTTGCGGTCTTTGGCCCCACTTACCGTTGTTAAATACTATAACGTCGACGTGAAAATTTCAGACGGCGAAGATCCAGATTATCAAAAAAGATTTCCCTTGAAGCGGTTCCCTACATTTGTCGGCGCTGACGGCTTGGTGTTGCACGAAACAATTGCCATCACAATCTACTTGTTGCAGTCGGTGGACGATAAATCCCAATGGTTGGGTAAGTCGAAGGAAGACTTTGCCGAAATTTTGAAGTGGTTATCGTTTTCCAACTCAGATGCTTTGGGTGCAGCTGGTAATGCATACCGTCAAATTTCGGGCGTCGATCCTTACAACAAGCTTTCTGTTGAAAAGAGTCTTGACTATTTGGACGATGTTGCTGCTGTCTACGAGACCAGATTGTCTGGACAAGATTATTTGGTTGGTAACTCGTTGACCATTGCTGACGTTTTCGCAGCCTCGTTATTAATTGTGGCATTCAAGGCTTTCTTTGAACCTCAGTGGAGAACTCAGTACCCTAACTTCACCAAGTGGTTTCTTAGAATTAATGACGTTGACATCGTGAAGCTGGTTTTCCCTCCCGTCTCCCTTGCTGAAACCAGAGTTCCAAACGTAGACCCTACCAAGAAGACTGAGAAGTGAATAGTATATGCTTTTCAGGTTGATTTCAATATACAATAAACATAGAAATATGATCATTAATATTTTTTGAAAGCATCTCTGTAGAACAAAGTAAAAGATAGATATAGGAAGAAAAATTTATGAGACTATCTTATGGGACAAGTATAGACAAAAGAATTAAAAACTATCCTTATTTCATTGTCATTCGCATATTTTGTGAATTGTGGACATTGCTAAATCTAAGCATAAACTTAGAGTACATATTCTTTAATAAGAATCGGCTTTTAACACAATTTGACCAGTCGGGCTAATATTCAAGTAAATCATAGGGTAATTCATTTTCTCCCTATCTCCATTTATTGAAAGCCATATTTAATTATGTCGAACAACATAATAAAGTGAAAAACCCATTATTCCTTTAACCATTGAAGATCATTAATTCAAGGAAGGTCGAATGTACAATTTCTGTAAATATCCATTGAAGCCAGATATCTACTTACATTTAAGAATACTCCTTTTTCTTCACAATTGCATTATTTTTTGCCTAAATTTGACTACTTTCAGCAATTAACTTCCCAATAAATAGCTTCTTAAATCTAAAAACCTCACTCATTCTTCTCTTAGAACTTCTCTCCACCACCAACTCTACAATGTACACTTTTAACAAATAATACAGCCTAGTGACTCGTTTCCCCATTCTAATGTCGACCTTAATGTCTGAGTGTCTATACCATCAGTATGAGACTTGCCAACTGCACGACTTCAAAAATGTATACAAAAAAAAAACCCAATCGAAGATTTCAAGCGACCTTTATTTCGAAATACGAAACGTTGATCCGGACTCTGAGACGTGTCAGTAGT
This sequence comes from Lizanozyma gosingica, assembly GCA_030463055.1. Classification (NCBI taxonomy): domain Eukaryota; kingdom Fungi; phylum Ascomycota; class Pichiomycetes; order Serinales; family Debaryomycetaceae; genus Lizanozyma; species Lizanozyma gosingica. The sequence goes on along the minus strand of JAKVQZ010000006.1, from coordinate 92,673 downwards.
TACTAGAGACGCTCGGGACTATCAGCAAGTCGCGTGGGAGTGTGGAAACTAACAAATCAGAGTTTTCCAGTCATGTCGTTTTCGAGAAGCGGTGCTATCAGAACCATACGAAGAAAGCCATTGGTGTTGTTGGCACCAGTGACGATCTTGTTGATACTTTATGTTGTGTTTTTTAGCGGGAGTTCGAGTCCTAAGGACCAGTATAGCTACAAGAGAAAGACCAGTATGTTTGACCAGCGCAAGAAAGACACGTTGATCTTACGTAATTTACCCAAGGACCACATCAGCCATTACGACTTGAACAAATTGACAGCCACTAAGGACGGTTTGGCCAAGAAAGAAGAAGTTCTTATTTTAACTCCAATGTCCAAGTTCGTTCCCGAATACTGGGAGAACATTAACAAGTTGACGTACGACCACACTTTGTTGAGTTTGGGCTTCATTTTTCCCCGTAACAGTGAAGGTGACAAAGCCATGAAGGATTTGGAACACGCAATCAAGAGTACCCCTGGAGCAGCCAAGTTCAAGAAGATCACTTTGTTGAGACAGGATACGGAGTCTTTGGAAGACCAGAGCGAGAAGGAAAGACACGCTTTGAAGGTGCAGAAATCGAGAAGATCGATGATGGCCTTGGCCAGAAATTCGTTGGTTTTCTCCACCATTTCTCCCTCTACATCATGGATCTTGTGGTTGGATGCTGATATTGTTGAATCACCTCCAACTTTATTACAAGATATGATGAAGCACGACAAGCCAATTGTTTCTGCCAATGTTTACCAACGTTTTATGAATGGGGAAACTAAGAAGCCTGACATCAGACCATACGACTTCAATAATTGGGTCGAATCTGAAGAAGGGTTGAAGTTGGCCGAAACTTTGAAGGATGACGAAATCATTGTCGAAGGATACAGTGAGATGGCTACTTACAGACCATTGATGGCTCATTTCTATGATCCTAAGGGCGATCTCCATACAGAAATGCCCTTGGACGGTGTTGGAGGAGGAGCCTTGTTAGTTAAAGCAGATGTCCACAGAGACGGTGCCATGTTTCCTTCATTCCCCTTCTACCACTTGATTGAGACCGAAGGGTTCGCTAAGATGGCCAAGCGTTTGGGCTACACCATCATTGGTTTGCCCAACTACTTGGTGTACCACTTGAACGAATAAGCTGCTGTTATTTTGGCTGGATAAGCTTTTAAAGTATCATACTACCACATATGGGTACCTGTTTTTTTAGGTAATGCAATATCATTCAAGAACAGCACATGGAGTTGAGAGTAGGTGAGGTATAGTAGCAAATATACCGTATAGTATAGGGCTCTAATACAGCACTCAGTGTGGATATAAATAGAAAAGTGAAAGGATTCTAGGTGAATACGTTAAAACGAATTAATGTATATCTGATTACAGTAGATAAAGCTAGAGAAGTTATTGTAATGTGAAATATCGCAAACATAGTAATTATAGTAAACATGGTAGTAATAAGGTAAGTGATATAGTAAGCACTATGATAAGTAATATGGTAAGCACCTACTATAAATAGATAAGGTAATACATGGAAGGTATGAAAGAAGATTTAACAAGTAAAAGTTAATACTAACAGTAGGAAGAGAATTAAAACGGTGGTTTACGGGGTCGTGCACATACCGCCTCCGCAGAAATGACACAAAGTTAGCGATGAGATGCCCTCAAAAAAAATTCAGGCAACAATATAATTGCAGAGATGAGTTCCCTCTTCCCCAGCGGTATATCGTCCCACAGTTGTGTATTCATCGATAGAGCTCTCTGTTGCGTGCATCAGAACGAGAAGAGTCAGACTAGTTGATAGAACGAGTCTTTTTTGATCCCTTTTTTGAAGAAAAGAATTAGAGACTAGCAATAGCTGCTTAGATCATTCCAGCAAGTTTTCTTTTATCACAAACCAAACTATGCAACTTACATGGAAGGATATTCCCTCAGTGCCTACAGGCAACGAGTTGTTGGATATTGTCCTCAACCGGACGCAGAGAAAGACCCCCACTGTGATCAGACCTGGGTTCAAGATCACCCGTATACGTGCTTTCTATATGCGGAAGGTCAAGTTCACTGCTGATGGGTTCACCGAGAAGTTCAACGACATCTTAGGCGGTTTCCCCAACATCAACGATGTGCACCCCTTCCACCGTGATTTGATGGACACTTTGTATGAGAAGAACCACTACAAGATCTCCTTGGCTGCAGTCAGCAGAGCTAAGACCTTGATCGAACAAGTTAGCAGGGACTATGTCAGATTGTTGAAGTTCGGTCAAAGTTTGTACCAATGTAAGCAGTTGAAGAGAGCTGCTTTGGGTAGAATGGCCACCATCACCAAGAAGTTGAAGGACCCATTGGTTTATTTGGAACAAGTTAGACAACATTTGGGCCGTTTGCCTAGTATTGACCCTAACACCAGAACTTTGGTCATCTGTGGTTACCCCAATGTTGGTAAGTCTTCTTTCCTTAGATGCATCACTAAGGCTGACGTTGAAGTGCAGCCATATGCCTTCACTACCAAGTCGTTGTACGTGGGTCATTTTGATTACAAATACTTGAGATTCCAAGCCATCGATACCCCCGGTATCTTAGATAGACCCACCGAGGAGATGAACAACATTGAAATGCAATCTATCTACGCCATTGCTCACTTGAGATCGTGTGTCTTGTACTTTATGGATTTGTCCGAACAGTGTGGTTTCTCCATCGAAGCCCAAGTCAAGTTATTCAACTCCATCAAGCCTTTGTTCGCCAACAAGTCTGTTATGGTTGTCATGAACAAGGCTGATATCATCAAGGCTGAAGACTTGGCTCAGGAAAAGCAAGATTTGTTGAAGACCTTGTACGATTTGCCAGGTGTTGAGATCATGCATACTTCGTGTCAAGAAGAAGAAAACGTTATGGCCGTTAGAAACCATGCCTGTGAGAAGTTGTTGACGGCTCGTGTTGAACAGAAGTTGAAGGGTTCTGCCAGAGTCAACAATGTCTTGAACAAGATCCATGTTGCCAGACCACAAGCTAGAGATGATACCGAAAGACCTTCGTTTACTCCTGAAGGCTTCAACGAGAAGACCAAGTACGATGTCAATGATCCTAACAGAAGAATGTTGGCCAGAGACATCGAAGCTGAAAACGGTGGTGCCGGTGTTTTCAACATTAACTTGAAGGACAACTATTTGTTGGAGGATGATGACTGGAAGAATGATGTTATGCCTGAAATTTTGGATGGTAAGAACGTCTACGATTTCTTGGACGCCGACATTGCTGCCAAGTTGCAGGCATTGGAAGAAGAGGAAGAAAGATTGGAGGCCGAAGGGTTCTATGATTCTGATTCCGAGATTGAGGATGAAGATGCCGACGAGATCAAGGAAAAAGCCCAATGGATTAGAAACAAGCAGAAGATGATGATCAATGACGCCAGAAACAGAAAGGCCTTGAAGAACAAGGCGATTATGCCCAGAGACCAGCAGAAGAAGTCCTTCGCAGAGATGGAAGAGCACATGTACTCGTTGGGTCATGATACCACTGCATTGAGAGAAAGAACAGGTAAGACAGGCAAGAGCAATAAGGAGTTATCCGGTGTTGATATTTTGAAGAGAAACCAATCGAACCAAAAGAAACAAGGCGGTGCCAGAAGAACACCTGCCAACCAACCCGATCGTCGTACCGGTGGTTTGGCCGATGGTGCATTGAGACATCACACTGAAAAGATGGCCAAGATGGAGAGAAGAGAAAGAAACAGACAGGCTAGACAAGGTGAGTCTGATCGTCACATTGGGACTTCGATGCCCAAGCATTTGTTCAGTGGGAAGAGAGGGATTGGTGAGACCCAGAGACGTTAGGGTACCATACAACAATTTTATATATGTGCATATTTTCTTTAATTTGAATGTAAACTACAGTTTGAGATGGCCCTAGGAAGAGTAGACGGTAGTAGTTTACTGGCAAAGAACAGGTAACAGAACTAACCGAAATAAATATACACAAATTATGAATACGTGTATCTTGTATTTTATTCTTCTATATTGTTCCAGTGAGCATCCCATACTTTTAGAGTACGATCCCTGTTGTCAAGTTAGTTAATAGTAATCAGTAGTTAATAGCCATCAGATAAGTACATTGATATATAGAGTATGTAATACTAACGATAATCAACAGTTTTCAGCAACAAACAGCATCCATTAACAGTGTCTCGCTAACAGCTTCAATCAGACAATTACAATGGAATGCACACATTATTCAACCTTATCTCTTATAAACCAAAGTATTGCACTTGCAGACACTACAGTAAAATATGTACTAACATTCTGTATTGCTCCTATTAATGCATACTCTCTGGTTGACTATGTGCCAACACTAACATATCATTAGTTATGCTAAATGTAAAATGTTATATTCATATTATTCAGTGTCCACTGTCCTTATCAGTACATTAAAGCCTGCATACCAAGCGATAATGCATTCTTCATAGGTATTCCATTCACTATCACAATCCCTATACAAAAACCGTTCTACTTACTGCCATGGCTATAACATCCTCTTAAAAGACATACACCATAAGCAATTCCTTAATAAGAATAATATGCTCTTGATCCTTGTAACATATTGGAAACCATTATCTATCACTATTCATACTATATAATTATCTATCCATAATAGTACACAGTTAACTAAATCTAATGTTTAGCTACACGCTCTTCGCTCGTACATTAACTCATATTCCTGAATTCACTCGGCACTACCATGCAATGTTCCATGCGTGTTGCGTCTTTCCCCGACCACTAGTTCCCTTCTATCCCTGTTCACTGATAGCATATAGACGGCCGGGTAACCCCAATGCCACAGTGCGATAACACCCCCAGTTTCCAATCAGTCTCTCTTTGTGCAATATGGGTCTCCACACGACCCCAAATGCTGATAAAGAAATTGGGGATCTCTTCTATCAAACTCCACAACTTACTACTACATTCTACAATTAGTAACCATAACTATAGTAGAAGTCTTTGCTGCTTGCATTATCCCCAGAATTAGAATTACCAAACGATACAAGCCAAAAGTATTCCAATAGAGGCTTATATACAAATATATAAAATTAACTGGATAGGCTTGTTTTGCTGCCATTTTTATCGTTATCTATATTCATATCTATACTCTGGTATCATACAAACATTGTGTGGCTGCCTTCGTGTGATTAAGGATTAATCTGTGAAGCTGAGTCCTGTTATCGACTGTGAAGCTGATTACCGTTATTGTCGCGTATTGTCCAACAGAAAACTACTGACTAGCTTGCTGCAATGAATATCCTACTGCAACCCTACATTGCTCCTACCACTAAAGAGAGCCCCCCTTCCAAGCACAGGACTGCTTCCGCTTCTGCCTTTGACTTGTCGAATCTCGAGCTGCTGTTGCCTCCAGGTGGAAACAATTCTTCCCACTCACATGCAAGACACAATGTCCATCGTCACAGAAATTACCAAAATTCTGGATCTGGCTCAGGCTCCGGTTCAGGCTCAGGTTCCGGCTCTTCATCTAACTCAAACAAGAATTTGAGCCATGTTCCCTGCAAATTCTACAAGCAGGGAATCTGTCAAGCTGGCAACTCCTGCCCATTCTCGCACAACCTTGACGGCTCTTTGGCAGCTGATAAATTACCTTGTAAGTACTTCCAGAAGGGTAACTGCAAGTTTGGTTTGAAATGTGCCTTGGCTCACTTCTTACCTGACGGAACCAAGGTCAATTCCCGCAGTTTGCTTTCGCTATCCAATGGGTCTCCTCCAAAGGGTTCCAACAACAATAACAATAGTAAAAATACTCAGAATTGCCATGGCCACAACAATTATACCATTTCCCATGTCAACTCCAATGCCAACTCCAATGCTAACGCTAATGGTACTGCTAATAATGGTAATGGAAATGGTACTGCTAATAATGGTAATGGAAATGGTACTGCTAATAATGGTAATGGTAATGGTACTGCTAACACCGCTAATTCTACAACTTCTGTCGCCTCTTCAAGTGGTTCCCATGGTAATTCCAATTCTAAGATTGGTTCGTTTCATTTGGTCAAGACTCCCAATTACGCAAATCCACACAGCTCAAGTTCATATCATACTACAACTAATCAAAGCATGACCACATCCATTGCTTCTACACCTACACATACTAGTACTGCTGGTCCTGCTCCGTATTCATTAGGTCCCTCATCTTCTTCATCTTCTTCCTCAACTATGTCCAAGATTTCTGCCACTACAGGGGTCTCGTCCGTCTCGTCCGTATCATATGTCTCTCCGTTTTCTGCTAGACGTCATTCATCCAACTTGGGCTGTTTCCCTTATACAGGAGCTGAAGGCACACAGTCAACTGAAACCTGCAATAAATTGGGCCCTGTTCCAAACGAAAGTAACTACACCTTCAAGTCGACCACAAGCAATAATGCCACCAATGATATCAATATGGGAAGCTGTAAGATGAATGCAACCTTTTTTGGTGGAAATGGTTATGATTCACAAATACTGTCGTTATCCCATAACCTCCACAATTCTACGTTTCACGGCAGCTTCCAAAATGTTCCTTCTGCGACATATTCAAGTCTGAACATACAATTACCGAGCCCTACATTTGTCAGATCGTATTCCACGAGCAATACTGTTCCACAACTTTCAAATGGGCTCCCTATGAACGGAAGTTACGGAGGAAATTCTGCAACAGCTATAAGCGGTGCCATGCAGGCTCTTCCGTTGACAGCTACTTCGTCTCAGTCTTCATTCCATTCTCCCACTTATCTCAATTCACAATTTAAATCACAACCTCAACCACCTTCGTCGCAAGATACCAACTTTTTACCCGGAAGTAATAGTTTGTACACCCCTGAGCAACGATTTGGAACCGCTTCAACCTCGAATTCGAATTCATATGCTGTGGGTGGAATGTCGATCTCGCAACCATCTTCATTCCCCAGCCACCCCAACGAGTATTCGCAATTTTCACCAACTTATATTAATTCTAGCTCCTATTCGAATTTCCTTCCACCACGTACACCTGTCGGCACTAGCTCGACCTCGCCGTTAGATGTGGAGTACGCTATATACGAGGAAGATATGCTTCCTAGCTCGCTTGGGAACTTGATTTTAAGTCCCCAGGAACAACAACGCAGAGACTCGAGAAGTCAAAGTGGCACATTATTTGTTAGACCTAATTTGAGTTCATTGAAGGAAATGCCCACACATGGCGTAGACGAAGAAGAGGACAAGAAGAGTGTGCATGGCGATGTTTTCCAGATGGACTAGATTTATTAAATATAGTGGATTTGCCTGATGCAGTATAAAAATTAGTGTTAATTGAGGCTGGTCCCAATTAAGTTTTTGTCTTTTGCAAATGCAATTATTCATTTGATTTCTTAGAGAGTTGGGTTTAGATGGCAATGCCCATATAGTTTTATTTTATTATCTTGTTGATCATGGCACTATGTTGAAATTATTTTTGAAGTATTTTTTTGCTTTAAGGTTATGTTTTTATTTATGAAGGTCATGTTAAAAACTCATACCGATTCATACCAGATTTTTATATAGACGGTATTCTCTTAGATGGACATTTTAATTGTTGGTACAATCTATATCGTTAAGTATGATGGATTATGTAATTATATGCCCTTTTTGTCGTATGTACAGATTGAAATGACATCATCTATTTACAGAGGAATCAAGACTCTTCCATTACTCAGAACGGAATATATCAGCTGCCTTCTTACTGAAAGCCAACTGATCGGCCACAGATCCGTCAGGGTCAGGATGCACAGCATCGTCGAACCCACTGGGGAACAACTTGCCTATGAAATACATTTCCTTACTGAAAGGATCAAGGCCATACACCAAGTGATCGGCGGAAACAGTTTCCTTTTCTTCAATCTGGTTTCCAGGTTTCTGGATCGTAACCTTCTGCTTGGTGGTGACGTTGACAACAAGCTGGATCAATGCTGCGGCGTCATTGGAGTCAGGAATAACGTAAAACCCTTCAATTTTAGGGTTCGTGACAACATCTACCAACTCCCACTTAAGTTTATAGTTAGCAGGGAAACGAGCAGCACGGGCTTTCAAAATGCCCTCCATGAATTGGCCACAGGTAAAACGCAAGCCATCTTCTATAACTGCCGATCTCTTTGCTGCTGGAGCATTGCATGCATTGGCAAAAGTCTTGTTGGTTTTAACAAACTTTTCAATGGCTTCTTCCTTCCAATCATTGAAGGTGACTTTAAGCTTTGTTTCTGACTTGAACCGCCTCACTTGCAAAGTGTTAACCAAAAACAAGAAAACACGACGACGGAGAAGGGCAAACCACTTCAGTACTGGAGCCGTACGAATGGTTGGAGGGACATAGAACTTGGCCAAACAAGGAACTGTTTTCAAGGGCATCTTGGATACATCTGCCACTTGCTCATTTTGGGTTTGCTGCTTTTTACTTTTGGTGGAGGCGTATCTGACTGTCGAAAGAACTAGACGGGGCGAAGAAGCCACAGCCGTACGTGCAACGGCCGCACTACTCAAGCCTACCCTCAACATAACAAAACAATCGTGATATATTTGAATATAGTTGCAATAACAACGTTTAAGCTGTAGTTTATTACTTCAATTTTGAGAGATCTAAGGTTGAAAAATTTGAGGTCGTGCACTCTCCCCAGATATCACAAAAGGCAAAAGCGCGGAAAAATTCAATTCTCCAAAAATTCACCTTTCAAATCCAGCCTTCAAATTGATAAAAGATGCGATGAGGTTTATATTATATCAACTCTGCTTTCTTCATTACCTTTGTCAGCGCTATAAACAATGCCCTCGATCGACCCCACACCTAAGACGAAGCAGAAGCCAGGAAAGCAGAAGCTCGCACCCGAAAAGGAGCGGTTCATCCTGTGCTGCGGGGACATCTCGCTCGAGTTGGTGTCTTCGCTTAAGAGCTCCAAGGACATCAACTTAAACGGGCTAATCATCCGTTACGCCAAAAAGTATAAGCTTAAGCAGCAACCCAGACTCACAGATATCATCTCTGCTATTCCCGACCAGTACAAGAAGTACTTGATTCCCAAGTTGAAGGCTAAACCCGTGAGAACAGCATCCGGGATAGCAGTTGTGGCCGTCATGTGTAAGCCGCACAGATGTCCACACATTGCTTATACCGGGAACATTTGTGTGTACTGTCCCGGGGGACCAGACTCTGACTTCGAGTACCTGACCCAGTCCTACACTGGGTACGAACCTACATCCATGAGAGCTATCCGGGCTAGATACGATCCCTACGAGCAGGCCCGGGGTAGAGTGGAGCAGTTGAGACAATTGGGCCACTCCATCGATAAAGTGGAATATATCATTATGGGAGGTACATTTATGTCGTTACCTATTCCATACCGAGAAGAATTTATTGTCCAATTGCACAACGCACTCTCGGGGTATACCGGAAAGGACTTGGACAACGCCATAGCATTTTCACAGCAGTCGGTGACCAAATGTGTGGGTATAACCATCGAGACCAGACCAGATTACTGTACCAGTACACATTTGAGTGATATGTTGCGGTACGGGTGCACTCGGTTGGAAATCGGGGTCCAGTCGGTATACGAAGATGTCGCCCGAGACACCAATAGAGGGCATACAGTTAAAGCTGTTTGTGAGTCCTTTGCTGTGGCCAAAGATGCAGGGTACAAAGTTGTTAGTCATATGATGCCTGACTTGCCCAATGTCGGTATGGAGAGAGACTTGGAGCAGTTCAAGGAGTACTTTGAAAACCCGGAATTTAGAACCGATGGGTTGAAGATTTACCCTACGTTGGTGATCAGAGGAACAGGTTTATACGAGTTATGGAAAAAGGGCTTGTACAAGTCGTACAACGCCAATGACTTGATTGACTTGGTCGCCAGAATATTGGCTCTTGTACCCCCCTGGACTCGTATCTACAGAGTTCAGAGAGATATCCCCATGCCGTTGGTGACTTCAGGGGTGGAAAACGGGAACTTACGAGAATTGGCCTTGGGCAGAATGAAGGATTTCGGCACTACGTGTAGAGACGTTAGAACAAGAGAAGTCGGGATCCAAGAAGTCCATCATAAAGTTGTCCCAGACCAGGTGGAGTTGATTCGGAGAGATTATTACGCCAATGGAGGGTGGGAGACGTTTTTGTCGTACGAAGACCCCAAAAAGGATATTTTGATTGGTCTTTTAAGATTGCGTAAAGCGTCCAAGAAGTACACCTTCAGAAAGGAATTCACCGAGCAGCCCACCTCCATCGTTCGAGAATTGCATGTCTACGGCTCGGTGGTTCCCTTGCACTCGAGAGACCCCAGAAAGTTCCAGCACCAAGGCTTTGGGACGTTGTTGATGGAGGAAGCTGCCAGAATCGCCAGAGAAGAACATGGCTCTAAGAAGATTAGTGTTATTTCGGGAGTGGGTGTTCGGAACTATTATGCCAAGTTGGGATACCACTTGGATGGCCCTTTCATGTCCAAATGGCTCGATGACGCTGGCGATGAATGAGTATAGGATGACTGAGTATATAGGAATGTAATATATGTGGTAATTAGTGACTGGTCAGATTGTACAAAGTATGTGAAAAGGCAAATAATCAGGGAATGCCTACTGAAATTAATAGTGCTTACTCTGAACCATAATGTACCGTACGTCCCGTACGTACCGTAGGTACTATACGTACCACACTGCATAAGAGTATAATGTAATTTGAACTACGTTCTACTATGAATGCCTAATATGACTAGTATTATATACGTTTTATATTATGTGAAATATGCTATATCGTTATTATAATGCGTCTAGATAGGTCTTACAATCCGAGGGATAATAGTGACAAACATAATATAATCACCTTAAACATAGATAATAACGACCATAATAAAATCACCTTAAACATAAATAATAACGAACATAATATAATCACATTAAATATAAATAATAACAAACATGATAATAATCACATTAAACATAAATAATTAATATTGAGTATTTTGAAGTCGTCAGCGAAACTGAAACCGATATATAGTTAATGTTCAGAAAGTGAAAATAAAAGAGTCCTAAGAAATCCATTTCTTACACTGAACAACTTAAAATAAAGGACAAATTACATAACTGTGAAAATATACTTTACATTATTTATGAAATACTATTTGGTTCTTACTTATAATTTTACAACTTATGCATCGTACTCTTTCATGACCATTGAGCATTGTCTCGTTTCCAAACAACAAAAAATGTATTAGGTGTAATCACCTGGTCTTAGTTAACAATTAGTCTCAATAGTCTATGGGGTTATTGTCTCACGTCCTTTTAGGTAGTCCTCCTCTATGCAATGCAGGGGCCTTCACAACTTTGTTGTTCAAAAGGGCACTGACACTTTCGATTTGGGACTGAGCAGTAGAGGGAATCAGCCCAGTCACACTGTTAGATCTGCTCAATTCGCCTGATTGCTTCTTGAGCTCAAGTTCTTGTAATCTCTTCTGGACGTACTCAGCCATGGGAGGCTTGTTGTTGCGATATTTAAGCAACCAAGGATGGTTGAGTAAGGAGGCATATGATGGTCTCAAGTTTGGCTTTTTGTTCAAACAAGACTTCACAAACATTCTGGCTTCGTTGGAAAAGATCTTAGGATCTAAACAGGGAGGCTCGCCATCGACAATAGCACTCAACTGTGAGAAAATGTTGTTATATGTTTCCGGAGGGTAAGGATAGTGACCACAGGCCACTTCAAGAATGGTCAAACCAAGCGACCAAACATCAGATTGAACTGAATACGCAGAAGCATCAGGGTTCATGGATTTAATTCTTTCAGGTGCCATATATGATTGACAACCAATATTTGTCTTTGCCAAAGATGCCACCAAATTACCACTAACCCCAAAATCACAAAGCTTGACCTTACCATTGGAATTGACCAAGATATTTGTCGGTTTAACGTCTCTGTGGATAATGTTATGTTCGTCCTTCAACTCCTTCAAGCCTCGAATGATACATTCCGTGATGTATGCGAGACATCCTTCGTCACGGATACCGTTCTTGCTGTAAATTTTATCAAGCGAAGAACCATCCATATATTCCATGCACATGTAGACAGCACCCTCAATAAAGAAGGCTCCATAAAAATCCACAATGTATGGCGAATCACATTTATGCAAGATTTCCAACTCCATAAGGATTTGGGTAAATTTAGTTTCATCCAACTCCAACCGAACTTCCTTCATAGCCATAAGCACTCCGGTGGGTCTGTGCAACACCTTGGTGACAGTTCCATAATTACCGTGGCCAATTTCCTCGATAAATTCCAACTCATCCAGCGAAATCCGGAAAGAAGAACCAGACAGAAAGTCGACCCCCTTCGAATGCAACGATGCTTTGCCAGCAAAGTTCAACGATCCGCTCTTGATATCAACATATTTGGAGTAATTGGCGAAAAGACCATGGAGCTGTTGTGGCTTGTTGTTGTTGCTATTGCCAATAGTTCGACTTGTACTCGACAGTGACCCATTGCGGGTTATGCTAGCGGACGACGATGGAGTTGCAACCTGGTCATTAAATTGGTCGTTTGTATCGATGTTTAATTCGTGGCCAGTGGAAGGTGTGCTTGATGAAGATTGCGCCAGAGAGGGAAAGGTACCAGATAATTCGTCCAAATTGAGCTTCAAGTTGGGTTTTGCCTTACGCAGGGATATTTTGCGTATAAGTTCTTCAGAAGACTTGATATTATTAGGCAAACCATTATTTCCAACACCAGTGGTGCTAGTAATTCCAGAAATGGTGCTTACTTCAGTTGAAGCAGCACCAGAAGCAATGGCAGCACCAGAAGCAATGGCAGCACCAGAAGCAATGGCAGCACCAGAAGCAATGGCAGCACCAGAAGCAATGGCAGCACCAGAAGCAATGGCAGCACCAGAAGCAATGGCAGCACCAGAAGAAATGGCAGCACCAGAAGAAATGGAAGCACCAGAAGCAATGGCAGCACCAGAAGCAGTAGCATTAGCAATAGCAGCATTCTGCAATGGCAAGAAGGCTTCTGCTGGCAATAGTCCGCCTGGCGATAATGCTAATGGAGAATCTACCAAGGGAGAGTTTGCAGAGAGATCGAACATCTTTAATTCCTTTTCCTTACCTCTTCTCCGGGCAATGGAGCCCTTCAGCGAAAGTTCAAATGGCTGTTTGGGTGATGCCGCGGTCGTAGAGGGTGTACCGCTACTAGTGTTGTTAGGAAGTATTCCCAACAATTGTGGAGAAACAGAAGCAGGAAGCGATGGAGGAATGCCATTTGTTGGAGTGATTAGCTGATTGAGCAGGTATTGGGAGTTATTTTCTGTGGTGGCTACGGCAGCAGCAGCAGCAGCAGCATCTGATGCATTGTTGTGGAGTTGTTGCTGGATATGTTGGGCCTGTTGCTGTTGGATGTGACGGATTTGTTGCTGCTGGAAGCGGATCTGGCTCGCCAAAGCTGCAGGCTGCAGCAGTTGCAGCAGTTGGTTCTGTTGATGCTGATGTTGTTGTTGTTGAATAGAATCTTCATTCAATGGACTCGAGTCGCCGGAAGCAGATGCTGGAAGCGATGGTAGTGGCTTATTGCGGAAATCGTCAGCAGAAGGTGACTCCAGAAGCGTTCCAGAGCCTTCCGAGGGGCTCTGCTTAGCTCTGTTCTGCTGAAAAGCCCGGAGTCTCGCATGCAACATGGGGTTCAAGGGAGTGGTTCCGGAGATGGTAGGCGAGTGGTGCGGCGATCGGACCGACGGCTGGGTTCCGTTCTGTTCTGCGGCCGGCTTATTATTCTCTAGAGCCATCTTGTCGAATCTCGAAGCGAGGTTCTCACTCGACATCGTTGGCGGAATTCACAGTTAGTCGGTGGATTGAGTCAGCAATAGAGTCAAAAAATGGGATAAAGGAACAAGTAAAAAAGGGAAACTGTTTCACGGTACGCTGCAAGGACACACTAGGGGCATAAACTGTGTGTATCCGGGAGGAGGAATGAGCGACAGATGGAAATGAAGAACTCCAAAATAACGTAAAGTAAGGTAAAGCAGTAAATCAATTAAGTCAAGTCAAGTTGAGTAAGATAGTAGTAAATGTAAACCTATACCAACACTACAAATTGGTTGTGTGTGCAAAGGACTTTTGGTAGCGATGAAGAGTGTGTCCAGGTACCAGGAACGTCGTGGTAGGACCATATGTATGTGGAACAGAGAACACAATAGTGACCGGTGGAGAGGCTGGAGTTCCGATGTACGGGAAGAAGTTTTATTTTTTCGTTGAGAATCCGTATGTAAGTAAAAAATAGGAGTATTAATACATGAAAATGTATAGCATTTATCTGTAGTACAAATGTATGGATTTTCTTACATTTTTATATATATATATGTATGAATATATGGGTGCATGAGAAAAAGTAAATGAATATCTAAGTATGATTTCTGTTTGTGAGTGTGTGATTGCTGTATGTCAGAATGAATTATACATGAAGACGTCTGCATGTCTGCATGTGAGTTTATCTGTATGTCTGTGGTCTAAATATATATCAATGTTGTTGTACTTATGCTATCATTACTCATATCTTATGTCACATTATTTTACAGTGATAGACCGTGCGTGTGTGCGTTCTATCCTTTGTAACACCCATATTTTATTGTCCTGTAATTGCGCTCTGGTATTACTATGGCGTTATTACCAAAATTGCACCTGTCCAATGTTCCAGCAATGGAACGCCTTAAACTGTGCCGTAATATTTAATAATACAGAATGTTGCACCACACTCGCCCCAAATGTTCCGCTCTTCGGTTATACAACAACTAAATTGTGGACCAAACAATACAAAATTTCACTCTATGACGTAGGCAGATCCCCATACAGGCAGAGGTGGTAAGTTCACATAGTAACATTTTGTTCGGTTGCATGTAGATGCCGTGCCTGCTATTAATAACTGGAAGCAGATCTAATCCTGATCCGCGTGGGAAGTTGATGCAATCCAGCCATCGGTGTAGGACAGCCAGAGAAAACTGCTATAAATAAGCCCATTGTGCCTATTGTATTGTATTACTGCTTTGCCATTTAAGGATGCGTCCGTTAAACGGTGTGTCCAATTAAATCGTCCAAAGCAGTCAACTATCCGTGGTTGTTAACTCTTCAACAATTACTCAATGGAGCGTACAGATCGGCACAGAAACCCTATATCATAGAAAGAAAAGCGTGGATTGAAAGGAACCCAATTGGCCATGGGAAAATCGTGCTTGCGGTTTTTCACTTTCCGAGTTGATTTATACTACCAGATTTATGCTATATGCTGTAGTTCAGACTGCAGATCACACATAGGTCATACCCTGATTCATACTTATGACATACTGTGTATCTTGCAGTAGATGATACTGTGGATCATGCAGTAGATCTTATTGTAGGTCAATTACTGAAGATAATGCATACTACTACACCTCTATCGAGGTTAAGCTTACTGTGCCATTATCATATCTTATAAATTGGTAATGGAAATGGTGTCTAATCTTCAGTGCTGCTGAAAGTACTTTACTAGGGAGATGTGTAGCCTTGTATGAGACTACTAAACCCCAGTTTTACTCAATATTAGTTATGAATGCCCAGAAGCTATTTATAAGTGAAGTTTGAGCAAGAATAGGGTAAGTTATTTCAATGTGCCCCTACATTGATTTAGTTATAGTACACATGTTTTCAGCGAATAACATCACTTACTACTCTTAGGGAAGTTATCTGGATATTGCTGGGGATTAATGCGGTTAAGGAGCCTCTTGATGCTGTGTACACTTCATATATGATGTAATGTATTCACGCTAACACCAATAGTAAAGCTTCCGTGCTTGATTGAAAGCAAACTTTGCCTTATATTCCATGCATACCCATGTAACAGTATTATACCATGGAAACAACAACTGTGCAGTACATTAATGTACCTATATGGGATAATCCGAACTATATCAAATATGTCAACCGTTTTGTACTAGAATATGTTCCATCACAGAAAGAAGCCTTCCTTCACCAACTTATATACCAATTGTAGTCCACTACCCACTACTTTATACCACTATTCTAATATCTGATTAGTATATTATTATAGAATTCTCTACACTACTAAAGTACTCCACAATTAAATCTTCTTTGTAATCGGAGAAAAACTCATTTCAAATGCCGATCAACTAATACTGTAAATCAAAGTATTCATCATTGATTCCTACTCAATGACACGATCTTATGGCCCATGACCATATCAGAGTCCAGATAAACGACTACGACGCGTACCAGACGCGCCCACTGCGTTTGGACCCGCTTCACGGATGCGTAGGTCTGGTTCCCATAATAAGAATCTATGGTTATATGGTGGCCAACTCCCTAACAATACCAGCGCTAATCCACGTACACAACGTCTTCCCGTATCTTTACTTGGACTACGTGGACTATACGCCCGAGACGTTGGCGGCAAAGTTAGAAAGTGAATTGGCAGCCTCTTTTAAGCGAAGAAGAGCCAATGATGCAGACCAAGAACTATCAGAAGGTGAACAGCCAGAAGATCAAGAAGTCCTCGAAGACCCGCAAGATCCTCAATCAGCCAATTCCTCCAATTGCAGAAGATTTGTTGCCTCTGTTGCCCTCTGTAAGGCTACTCCTATATACGGCTTTAATGTGGGATATCAAAAGGTGTGGAAAGTATCGCTTTTGTCTCCAACTTATAAGGTCCGGTTGACTAATATCTTGAATTCCAATCCTCGACTTTTAGGCAAAAAAATCAACTTGTACGAGGCTCACATCCCCTTTCTTTTGCAATTTATGAGCGACTTCAACTTATATGGGTGTGGCTATATTAATGTTGGCCAATGCTATTTCCGAACTCCTGTAACCGAAAACACAGCGTTATCTGAAGGGCAGTTCCAAGAATTGAAAAAATTCCTAGAATCGCATATACACCATTATAATGTGCTCCGAAAGGATGCATATCCTCGTATGGGCCGTTCGATTGTGGAATTAGACATCACAGCTGCTCATATTTCTAATAGAGAACTCATTCACGAAAGACACTTGCACGAGACGCTTGAGACAGAGACTCAGCTGGACAGACCGCTGGCATATCTATCGTCATTGAGCCAGTTACAGAATGAAATAGCATTCCAAAAGCAAAAACGCAACTTGTTTGAATCTTCGCAGAACATCAACACAGGAAACTATGGAGATGTTTACAGGACCTCTTGGTCCAACCAAACGGAACTCGATGAACTCTTACAATATGCTATTGGATTAAATGGCAGTGAATACACACCTATAGAGGTTGAAAAGGATAATATTCCGACATTATTTCAGCTTGTGGATATCCAGAAACAACAATACAATCCAAATGCCTTGTCATTCTTTAATGACTTGGAGATGTGGCAGGAATATGACAGTTTATTCACATTGAATGTCCCTCGTACCAGTGAGGCGGATATTAATGCATCACCAAAACCAAAGGAAACAGTGTTAAGTGTATCATCATATCTGGATGATTCAGATATCAGTGCTGATCTTAAGTCTCGAAACAGAATGGATGAAGACAAAATTATAGAAGATATCGACGACGAAAGTGAGAATGAAGAACCCAATGAAGAGGAATTTGCTTCCCAGAAAGTTGATACGCTCTTTTTTGACGATCACCTTGAGAGCGATTTCGACGACGAAAGCGTTAATGGTGATAACGCAGATGAAGAGGGTGAAAATGAGAATTTGAAAAACGAACACTCTGTACATGATGCTGAGGTATTAGGCAATCATGATACAGGAAATAAGCCTGATATGAAAGAGACTAATTCTGTTGAATCAGAAGACGATCATGATAATCCCCGACTCGCAGACTCACAATTTCTAAGCATTATTAATGACCCATTTGAATCGTCTACCCAAGAATTGGATACCGACGTCAATAACCTTGACGATGCTATTTTGATGGAAATTTCGCAAAAGCTTTCACAGTCCCAATTTGTAAGCAATGGAACTCCTAAATCAAAAGGTATGCTAGATTTCAAAAGAGTCACCGTACAAAAGGACCTCTCAACTGATATCTCGAGGTTCGAATTATCAGGAGAAAGCGAAACTGGATACTTACTTGATAATTCTATGAATGGTTTGTATTGGCAATATTGCGTTCCTTTTGAATTGCAAAAAGATCAATTTAATTCTAGTATGGACAATTTGGGGCTTTTACGAATAGATTATCCCGATCCCTATTACGATCGAGCAGAAGATCAACCTAAGCAACCGTTAGTTTTAGCTCAAAAACGAATAGTGGTCCCAGTTCAGATCACTGACAATATACCTAGAATGGACATTTCTAATGAAATAAAAAGTGAAATATCGTATCCTAGGAAATTACGTTCGAATGACGCTAATTCCTTTGCAAGCTGGCAGTACTGTCCGGAACCACCAACTCCAAAGGAAGTTTCTGATTGGTATGAAGTAGAGGAAAAGAGACAATTGGAAGAATTAACAAAATGGCAGACTCAAATCAAACAAAGAGCATCAAGGAGTATGAATTTTAAATATTCATATCATTCTGACCGCCTGGCATCATCTTCGCATCAAGATAGTTTCAAAGAATTAACTAACATGATACTTGAAATTCATATAAATACCCAAAACGAATATTTGCCCAAATTCAAAAAGGATCCAATTGCATTCATGTTTTACCATTTCGATGATGCTAATAAGATGCACGAAGATCAGAAAATGAATCGAGGAGTATTGGTTTATCAAAGCGAAAGTAACATCACTAATTACTTAGCTCTCAAGATTTTTGAAACAATACAGCATCATATTCCCAGTTTTGATAAGGTTTATATTGAGGTCTTCAATTCCGAACTTAAAATGGTGGAAAAATTGTGCCAGATAGTTGATATGTTTGACCCCGATATCCTCTCTGGCTATGAAATTAACTCTTCATCCTGGGGTTATTTAATCGAAAGATTTCGAGATGTTTACGAAGTCAATTTATTGCCAAGATTAAGTAGGTCTAAATTAAGAGCCAACGGAAAATTTGGTGATAGATGGGGTTATACTCATACTTCCGTCATCGAAATTAATGGCAGGCATACATTGAATATTTGGAGAATGCTACGAAAGGAAGTGAGTTTAACAGATTATTCTTTGGAAAATACAACTTATCATTTATTGCATCAAACTGTTCCACGATTTCTGAACAAAAGACTCACAGAACTTCTACAAAGTTCCGATTTGAAGAAAATATCAATAGGTTTAAAGTACTATTTTACCCGCATACTGTTGACGTTGGAATTGATGACAAACCAGGAGTTAATTTCGAGAAATGTTGAACAATCACGCTTAATTGGAATTGACTTCAATTCAAATTTTTACAGAGGATCTCAGTTTAAAATAGAATCAATTCTTTCTCGGTTAGCCAAGCTGGAAAACTACCTCCTCAATTCACCTTCGAAGAATCAAGTGAATCAAATGCGAGCTTTGGAATGCATACCTCTTATTTTAGAACCCATGTCAAATTTCTACAAGTCCCCATTGTTAGTATTGGATTTCCAATCGTTATATCCTTCGATAATGATTGCATACAATTATTGCTTCTCTACATTGCTAGGTAAAGTCTATGGCTTTGATAATAACAAGAATGTTGTTGGTTATCTAAAACATAATAAGGTCTGCCCGGGTATATTGAAGCGACTCTATGATAGCAAAGGTATTGTTATTTCTCCAAATGGATATGCCTGGGTCAATAGTTCAGTCCGGAAGTCGGTTCTTGCTAAGATGCTCGAGGAAATTTTGGATACCAGAGTTCGCTTGAAAAATGTGATGAAGCAGATATCTCCAGAGGCAGAATATCAGCTTTTGAAGCTATACAACGCAAAACAGCTTGCATTGAAGCTTATTGCAAATGTTACCTATGGATATACGTCAGCGACTTTTAGTGGTAGAATGCCCAACTCTGATGTGGCCGATGCAATTGTGTCTACAGGGCGAGAAATATTGAGCAAGTCGATTACTTTGATAGAGAGTGGAAATTTTGGTGCCAAAGTTGTTTATGGTGATACCGATTCCCTATTCGTATATTTGCCCGGAAAGTCCAAGGATGATGCCTTCGTCATAGGAAGCAAAATCGCCAATTACATTACCAATCAGTTTCCCGATCCTGTCAAATTGAAATTTGAAAAGGTATACCATCCATGTGTTCTATTAAGCAAGAAAAGATATGTGGGATATAGTTACGAATATGAGTCTCAAGAGACACCCAAGTTTGATGCCAAGGGGATCGAAACTATTCGTCGAGATGGTATCCCTGCCCAGCAGAAGCTTGTGGAAAGAACATTACGTATGCTTTTCGAGACCAGCAATCTTTCCAAAGTGAAGGAGTTTGTCAAAAGCCTGTTCACCAAGATTCAGGAAAATAAGATCAATATTTCTGATTTCTCCTTTGCCAAGGAAGTTAGGTACGGATCGTACAAGAATAGGAAATACTTGCCACCAGGTGCAATTGTTGCCGAACGGAAGGTTGCCAATGATCCTCAATCCAAGCCTCAATACAAAGAGCGTGTTCCTTATGTCGTAATCCGGGATTCTTCCAAGCCCAGGATAAAAGATAGATCTATTTCTCCCGAGGAGTTTTTGAAATCGTATCGTGACAAGGCAATGGTGCCTTACATGCTTGACTATGAGTATTATATTACTCGAGTGCTTATTCCTCCCTTGGAGAGAATTTTCAATTTAGTTGGGGCAGATGTAAAGAGCTGGTACTCTGAACTCCGCAAATCAACTAGAGGAAATCCTCTTATTCATGAACTGACAATCTTAGGTTTGGCAAAGAATATATCCTTGAGAAACTGTTTGTACTGCGGAGGACAGTTGAAGAAGGAACTCGCAGATTATCTACAACAGGATAGAGAATCCACTACAGTTGAACTTCTTTGTCCCAATTGTCATAAAAATGGCAATTTAATAGTTGGTAATCTTGAATGGGATGCTCGGCAGTTATCATTAAAGTTAAGAAGGAATTATTTGACTTGCAAATCGTGTGTTGAGAACCACTGTCACAATGGAGGTCTTTATGGCCAAGAGACCGAATTGCACAATGAATGTGTGAATATTGGTTGCAATGAATACTATAGTCGTTTCAAACGCTCGAACCAATATGATATGTTTGCCAAGAAGAGGACTGAAATCCTTCATGTTCTTGAGACCGAGGACCAACAGCACCAAAATGACAAGGAATAAAACATACTAATCCAGTCACAGCAAATAAAACCATTTGAAATAAAATACAGGAGGAGTGGAGAATAAAGGAATGAAATTTAGCAAATGAATTTACATTGACATTATCGTTCAGATTCAGGTTTCCAACTACCCAGGAACATGTGTTGGGAATATGCCATAGGATGAGACATGTGGCCAGCACCCATCTGGCCAACACCTGGACTGAAAGAGGTAATGGGTAGGACCAAGACATCACTGACAGCCACAACCTTTGATATACCTGTGAACATTTTCCAGGTGATGACATCGTCGTATTTTCTGGTTTTAAAGTTGTCGGGATGTTGCATCACGTTGTTCATATATTCAAACACCTTATCCGTCCATATACCTGGACCTGTCCAGTTCATGATGTCACCACCTTCATCCTTGCCCAATACCTTTGTCAATTGGTGTTTCTTTTCTCTGGTTAAAGTCTGGTCTGTGATGTTGGCAATTAACTCACGGAGCATTGGATGGCCCACTTTGGATTGCATGGTCCATTGGCAGAATTGGATACGTCTGGCGTACCATTCGGCCCAATCTGGTCTATCAGGATCGGCTTCTATGCCAACCACCAAACCGGCTTTGTTAGGTTCGCCGTAGATGGTCTTGTTCATCGAGATCCACTCGTCAACCGGTTTCAAACCCTGGGTATCTATGTCACTGTACACTCCGCCGCGGGCAAAGAGAATCAAATACCGGAAGAAATCAGCCTTCAAAATCGACTTGGGCATGATGGAGTACGCCCGGGCCACATCGGGTACTCCCTTGTACAACGTCTGGACCATCTCTGAGCACTCGTCGTCAGAAACCACATTGACATAGTAGTCCGGGTTTAACCGAGCCCACTCTCTGTGGTATTTCTTGTACGATGCTGGGAACTTGTCGGAGTCCAACTTGACTTTCCACGTCTGCCACACGCGTTTGGGGAATGGCTTCTTGGGGTCATAAGGGTATTGAAACGAAAGCTGTTGTCCGACGGTACTGAGATCTTCTAGCTTCTGTTTGGTGTTGGGGTGCAATGCTTGGCCCACCTTAAGGAAGTTGGAGTTCTTTTCGGCGTCTACGGTTTCTGCTAGTTTATTGGTATGGTATTCTGTGAGGGTCTGATGTGTAGGAAGTTTGATAGTGGTGACAAATAGGTATACCAAGTACACCAGTACCACGACGGCCACGATGTTGCGTTTACGCTTGTACACCATGGTATACCAGTAGACGGATACTGTGAATAGGAAGAGGGGCTCAGCGAAGGCTGGAGTCGAACCGGTAGATGTTTATGGTTGGTATTGGAGAAAAGAACAGTTGGTGTTAAATTTGCAATTCTGGAGGTTTGGGTTTTTTTGCTAAATTGAGTTCGGGAAGTCGTGTACTTTGGCGAGAAAAGTGGTATAAGTAGTGGAATCTATGGTGTAAAGAATAATAAGTATTGTTAGTTGTACTGTATTAGTTGTACTGTATTAGTTGTATTGTATTAGTTGTATTGTATTAGTTGTATTGTATTAGCTGTACTGTATTAGTTGTGTTGTAACAGTTGTATTATATTATTTTGTATTATATTATTTGTATATTGATTATTTGAATTGTAAAAGCTACAATTTTCATCTCTTTAAATGCTATAGGGCAATTAACTAAATCAATTACCTAAATAAATTCAACGGTACATTATATAATTATATTAATGTGTTTTTACAAATTATAATTGTATAATTTACATCATCAATCTAAGCAATTATATGAATCAATGAATTAGAACCTTCAATTCAGGAATTAGATTTGGAATAATTAGAATTCACTGTTTCTTTAAATCTGTATTAAGAGTATTGAATTCAGAGCTGTGAACCATGCAACCATTAATTGCAAGTCAATACTTATAGCAAAAGCCTATGATGCCCAGTTAGGTTCGATTTATGAGTTTGCCAATCACAGTACAGTTTTAAGGAATGTTCTAAAATTTTCAAGACTGTTAACTTATGAGCTGCACCACTAATAATTGTAATTGCTTTATCCACCATATTGTAGTATCGACTACTGGAAGATACGTTTAGATGAAACCACACGTATTAAAATAGCATCTCACATTCGTTGGCCATACTTGTCATTTTTATATAATGAATTTCTTGAGTCCATCACTTCACTGACTTTTGACTTCATCGTAATGTACTCATGTCATAGAATTCTCCTACTTTCAGCTCTTAGTATTCAGTATCTAAAAGGCTGTTCATCCAAGACTGGTAAATAAGGGAGAAAGATAAATTCACAACAACAGTAGACCATCTTAAAACAAATGCTTGTGAACCAAGTACAAAATGTAAGTTTATACTATGAACGGTAAAGTCCAATAGCCACACAATTGGATTTAGGAGTATGCAGCTACTTATCTTCTATTTTTAACGTATCAACAATAAGGTACCAATCTTAAAAGTAAATACGTCAAATTTCAAAGGCATTTCGAATAGGAGATAACAGCAAAATTAATTCTACTTCAGCCTTCATATAATGTACTTGAAAACCTTCTATTCCACTATAAGGCCCTGATAACTCAAGTCTTATCTTGTTGCCAAATTCTCTTATTTTACTTCCCTTTAGGCTTCTCATGGCATTAAGCTAATATGGCTTCAAGCTTAAATATTCACAGAAGCACCCATAGCATAGTCAAGCAAACACTACGGCCATAAGATATCTGATTTCCAAGGCTCGGTAATAGTTCAATAACAGCTAAATATGATGGAGTACATCTTTCAAATAAGATGGACCTACAGATTCTGTCACGGCTGCAAACAGAACAACCACACAACAACCACACCAGCCAAATTTTAAATATTCATAAATATCCATGACGACAAGCCCACCCCCTGGCATAAGTAAGCATTACATTACGTGTGCAAGCCGCTTAAATAGGATAAGTTGTTACTAAGAAATTTGCAGAATGTTATATTAAGTAAAAACAAAAAAGTAAAATCGTTTGCCATATGTCCTTTTTCAAAGTAATTATATTATATGATACTTGATTACATAATATTAATGACAATTTATTACATAATAAATAGTACTTATCTTCTCTATTTTGTAACTGTTCCATATTCCACAGCCTATACGAACACATTACTGATTATACAACAGTTCAATTTTCAACCAAAAAACGTCTTTCATCCAATAATGCTCTACAATCCTAATTAAAAATTTGATAAACTCTATTACTATATGTACAACCGATAATAAATAATTATAAAATTACTCTAGTAATTCCAACCACAAATGAGGTCTGGGAATAACTGAATCATCAATGATCTTGACCCAATGTCTAAATATCCCCTGTTAAATAGTACTAATAAACAACAAAACCCAAAGAAAGTATAACGATGAAATTAAAATTTGCAAAACCAAATCTTCTTGTTGGCGACCTGACACACAATGCCAAATCAACCTTCTATATCACAACCAATAATTTTAATACAACAATAGCTTTTCTCGGTTATCCAAAATCTCTCGGACACCAAATAACACTTCATTTTCCCAAGATTTTATAATAGTCGAGCCCAAAACAGGCTGTCTAGTGGATGAAACCTCGCTCCTTCTGCGAATAACTTTGGAATAAATGGCAACAACTCGCAGTTGATTTTCTATCAGAAACACACGCAAAAGAACACCCACAAAAATAATAACTGCACATTTTTAATGAGGAATTTTCAAATTAAGAAATCCCCTTAAAACATTCAAATTAATGGAAATGGAAAATGAACAAAAGCAACATAAAAAAGAAAAACTGTTCTTGCGCAAGCAGTGGAAGAACTTATACTCTCTTTGAAACCCAGAATAGTTAGACATTGAAAAACAACAAACCGACACGAATGAATAATGCCTAGTATCCGGTGCAACATTTAAGTGACCAGATTCAAGACAACAAAAACAACGATAACAACTTCAAATAACACGATCCACACTCCAATCTCCTTACCTAGATGAGCAAAGGACGTCGCCTGCGAGGAGATGGGAATAAAGTGAACAAATAACATATAGTAGCAGAAGAATCAAAACATACACCAAAATAAAACATCAAACAAATGGAAACAAAAACAATACAAAAACAAATTGGAAGAAACAAAAAGCTCAAGTAATCAGGCAAACTAGAAAATAGAAATTTGTCTTAGATCACAACAAGCTTACCACCAAGAGTTGTTGTTGGTTTGGTTACCGTAACTGGAACGGTTTCCACCATAGCTGCTACCGCCGTAGCTGTTTCCACCACCGTAGCTGCTGCTACCACCGTAGCTGCTGCTACCACCATAGCTTGAGTTGGAGTTACCCCAGTTCTCCCCGGAGCTGCCCCAGTTAGAGCCACCACCTCTTCTGAAGTCTCTGTTTTGGAAGCTTCTGGAACTGCCACCACGGCCGCCTCTCATGCCACCTCTTGGACCACCAGTTTCTCTACTGATCTTGGACAAGAAGTCAGGAACCTCTTGGTTAGCTTCACCCAACAAATCAATCAAACCCTTAACAACGTTCTTGTTGTTTCTGTTGAAGAAGGCAGTAGCCATACCGGTGTTACCAGCTCTACCAGTACGACCGATTCTGTGGACGTAGTCATCAATGTCACTAGGCAAGTCGTAGTTGATGACGTGGGAAACGTTTGGAATATCCAAACCTCTGGCAGCAACGGCAGTAGCAACCAAGATTGGAGCAGACCCGTTCTTGAAGGCGGCCAAGGCCTTCTCTCTTTCATATTGAGATCTGTCACCGTGAATGGCGGTAGCTGGGAATCCTTGGTCGTACAAGTAGTCAGCCAATTCATCAGCTCTTCTCTTAGTTTCAGTGAAGACAATGGTCAAACCCATATCGTTGGCAGACAACAAGTCCAAGATAACGGATTTCTTTTCATCTTCTTCAACGTACAAGATCTTTTGAGTAATATTTTCTGAAGTAGAACCAACTCTACCAACAGACAAAAAGACATAGTCCTTCAAGAAGTCGCGAGCCAACATTTGGATATCCTTAGGGAAGGTGGCAGAAAACATCAAGGTTTGTCTGTCTTGAACACCAGGCATGTCACATCCTTCAACAATTTGTCTGATTTGAGGTTCGAAACCCATATCCAACATTCTATCAGCTTCATCCAAAACCAAGTACTTGATGTTGGCCAAGGAAACCTTACCTCTTTCCAACAAATCCTTCAATCTACCTGGAGCAGCAACCAACAAGTCGCAACCTCTTTCCAAGTTTCTCATTTGGACTCCAATGTCGGCACCACCGTAAACGGCGACGGGTTTAACCCATGATCTGTAAGCAAATTTTCTGGCTTCGTCAAAAATTTGAGACACCAATTCTCTGGTAGGAGCCATAACCAAAGCAGTAGGGTAAACCTTGTGGGAGGAGAAAGAACCGTGGGTCTCAGGGATAGGGGCAGGACCATTTAAGAATGATTCGGACAAAATAGGGAACAAGAAACCACCAGTCTTACCGGAACCAGTTTGGGCACAGGCCATCAAGTCCCTGCCCTTGGCAACAATAGGAACAGAGTACTTCTGGACAGGGGTAGGCTTGGTGAATCTGGACAAACCAATGTTTTCCACCAACAATTCGTCCAATGGAGGAGCAGTGAAGGAAGAGATTGGTTCAGGAACATCCTTACCAGTGGCCTCAACGGGGATTTCATCATAGTTGTCAAAGTTGATACCGGAGGATTGGAACAGAGGATCTTCAGCGACACCAAACAATTCCATTTCCAAGGCTTCACTACGGGCAGAGGGCTCGTGCTTGCCCTCAACCCATCTACCGACACCAGGCTTTTGGTAGCTACCTCTGCCTCCAAAGGAACGGCCGTTTCTTGGGGGACGAACACCATTGTTGTACAGGCCCGACATGTAGCCACGGTCGTTACGGCGACCGTAGCCATCGCCTCTGCCGTAGTTGTTGTTCTGGTTGTATCTGTTGTAGCCGTTTCTGTTGTTGGAGCCTTCAAAGCTTCCCAGAGGACGGTTTCTCATGTGAGGAGGAACATATTGAGACGTAGACTGTCCGTCGCTGTTGCCATCGCCAACGGACATGTTGCTCATCTTCTCAGTGATACTGTCAGCCATATTTTCACAATAATATAATGCTTTACTAATGAGTGAAAAACTATAGGGAAAAGAAGAAGAGGAAAAGAAAAAATATAGTGAAAAAAATTGCTTCCACGGTTACATATGGCTTTTTTTTTTTCTGGCAGGATGGATCAAGGGCGCGAAAAAGAAAGCAATGCACGTGATTGATTGTATTGTGCACGACTAAGGGGTGGCAAAAATTCTTTTCTGCAGGTGTAAATAGGTGGATTAGGTAATAAATTACGTAACCAGAGATAGCTGTAATTGGAGACCATTAAATTAGGGGGTATAAGTGTGTAATTAAGGGGGATGAGAATTAATCTAGGATACAGCATGTAAGTGGAAATGGTATTTAGTGGTGTATAGTGGTATCTAGTGGTGTAAAGTGGTGTATGGTGGTGAATAGTGATGAATAGTAGTGAATAGTGGTGTATAATGGTGTATTATGGTATCCCATGGTGCTTAGTGGTGAATTATGGAATATTATTAGTACTCTTAATAGCATCTAAGGGGTACTTAGATAGCAAAGTATATTCTGATATCTGAGGACTTACATAAATGGAATGTTTTGTATTGTAGTGGTATTACGTTTTATTCGCTTGAAAATACCAGGGGAGACATTTTTGACAGTAATGGTGAATGTGTGAAGATATCAAGATATGAATAGACTTAATTGATGATTGTTAGATTAAATGCTTACTATGATAATCAATTTATGTGACTTTGATTAGGAAATTAGGTGACTATTGTATACCTGTTTTTCTCTGAGGATAAGAGTAATTTACTTGTTTAACTTGTCTAAAAGGTG
This sequence comes from Lizanozyma gosingica, assembly GCA_030463055.1. Classification (NCBI taxonomy): domain Eukaryota; kingdom Fungi; phylum Ascomycota; class Pichiomycetes; order Serinales; family Debaryomycetaceae; genus Lizanozyma; species Lizanozyma gosingica. The sequence continues at coordinate 64,513 of JAKVQZ010000006.1, read as the reverse complement.
AAGGTGTAATGGAATTCTATAATTGCTAGAAGTAGAGAATGGTGGAATACTTAGTTGATTAAAGGGGCTAATTGCCTAGGCATTCTACACATAAAGGTTAGAATCATGTACCACAAATGTTACATATATTGATTGTAGGATATTTATTGTAGGATATTGATAAATGGTGAAATCATCGTACAATAAAGGTATGCATACATTATCTAATGCGTGAAGAATATACTTACAATAACTAATGGCAAAACCAGGATCTCTGCTTCAAACAAGAACGTGACGGATTATCACTATTATCACTCAGGAAGTAGAATAATGAATGGTATACCCTTTCTATCGCTACCTCAAAAAAAAAAGCCTGCACCATCTTAGGTCCATATTCTCATTTGTATATAATTTATTGCATACTCTTTATCACTATTTAGTACTCAGTCAACCCTGCGAATGACTGAGAGACGAAGAACTCGACGACAGTATATGAAGCATTTTGTTCAACTTCGTGGGCAACCGAGACATGACTCCTGACATAGCTGCAGGTCCTCTGGCTTCTATGGTCAATAAATCCGAAACAGAACTTTCTGCAGACCCTTCGCTGTAACTGCTCTCGTGCCAGGAATCCGAAAGCTCAGTACTGTGATCGTCCTCTTCGCTGTAGTCGATATCAAATTTATCTGGAGCTTCCTCGTCATGTTCGGTATAATCGTGCTTGCATCTTCCGGTGAGCAAATCGCCCAAAGGCTTTTGGGTTTCCCGTACGTTCCAGTGCAAGTTCCGGGAAACACTTTCAATGTACTCATTTTCGCCCAGAACGATGGAAGGGAAAGGGAAAGGACTGGCTTGGATGGTAACATAGTCTCCCTTGTGGATTTCGGTACGACCCTTACCATCGAAAGAACACCAAGCAGTAGCACGTGAAATGTCAGGAACTTTCACTTTCAAAAGCATCGTATCTGGCAACAATATGGGTCTAAATGATAACGTGTGGGGACATATGGGGGTAATGGAAATAGCACTTACTCCGGGATGAACCAAGGAACCTCCTGCTGAAAGTGAGTAGGCTGTAGATCCAGTAGGTGTGGCCACAATCAATCCATCAGCCTGACAAACTGTCAAAAGAGCATCATCACCGTACAATTCCAAGTTAGTCACATACGGTGAAGGTCCTCTATCAATAACTAACTCGTTAAGCACTTGTCTCTCACAAACAAGCTTGCCATCTGCCCTGTGCACCCGGCACGTAAACCGCATTCTTAAGTTAGCCTTGACTCCTTCGTCCCAAACTCTTGTCATGACTTGCTTGAAATCTTCAAAGTTGAAGTTGGTCAAGAAGCCCAAGCTTCCCAAAGCGAATGATACCACTGGAGGTACAACCTTCTGGAAAAGCGTTGAAGCAAGTAAGACTGTACCATCTCCCCCCAAAGTCACCACCAAGTCAAACAATTCCGGATTGTGCTTGGCGAACCTGGAATCCCAATATTTCAAGCGTTTCTGAGCTTCAGGATAAGCAGTAACAATATCAGCCGCATTGAACCGTGCAGAAGTCTGTAGCTTGCAGTCGACATAGACTGTAATATCGCGATTCTTGGAGAAGAACCATTCCACCATTTCTCTGGTCAAATATATCAATGAATTGTCCCGGGCCTTTGTGATAATCAAGATGCGCTTAACTTCAAGCTGGATCTGTGCTTTGGATAAATTCTTGGCCAATTCTCTCACGCTATTGGCTGTCTCTGCCAACTCTGTGTGGGACCTGACTGACTTGAGCTTCAGGTCCAGGGTCTTGAGTTTCAGCAAAACATCTGCTGAGACTATTTTGGCCACCTGCTCACAGAACAACTTGTTATGGATCATTGGTTTATCGATCAACTTCATGGTGGCAATAGACACTGGAGGACTCATTGACCGAGGACTACCACAGCTATTCAAAGTAATAAATAGATGTGAAAGAACCAACGTAGCTTGTATTTATCGTATACTATATTAAATGTACCACTACAATCAACCAACAATCACCAATATGTAGCAGAATCTAGTAGACTTTAGATAAAAACCATAAAAGGATTGTTGCACTTAGTCCCCAAGAAAAGAAACTGACGTAAGGTGAAAACGAAAAATGGTGATTGATTTTTTCCACCTCTTTATTTCTTTCCCTCTCAATCTCGCAATTCTTTATTACGCTATAAATACTGGGATACAGCGGCTATACTGCAGAATTGCTTAGTTATGTTCCTCCAATAATACCGGGTTCAAGATGGCTGTTAACACTGAATGCTCAGGCAAAGTTTTATAGTTGGTACCTTATTCCGGGTCGAATCCATTAATTTATCACCACAGACACTACTTCAGGGTGTATATCCGGTCCGAAATCTCGGAGTTGTCAGGATGGACTCTGGTGGGGTCGGAGTAAAACGATATACGTTTTCGGACTATACTCACGGAGCAATGAATGTGGTAAGGAAAAGTCCCGTGGATAGTAACAGTAGGGTAGCAATAATAATAACAGCATTGTCAGTATGATAATATGCTGCTCACTGTATTAATATACTTAGTATTGTGCTTTCTACAATATTGTACTTTCTACAATATTGTACTTTCTAAAATAGTATACTTTCTACAATATTGTACTTTCTAAAATAGTATACTTTCTAAAATAGTGTGCTTTCTAAAACAGTGTACTTTCTAAAATAGTGTACTCACTTTATTTATTGGGTTTACTACTTTTATTTATATGTGATGCGTATACTCTTCCACGTTAACGCATTTCAAGTACTAGAAGGCTATACTGCACCAAGACAATTGCGCATCGTAGATTGGTACGAAATCGTACTTTCAGATACTCTCAAAAGATACTTTAATTTATAGTAAACTCTCTGTTACTTTGCTAGAACACCACAATTAAACAATCGAACATGCTACTTACTTTGCTGGGATAGCAGTCCATTGTAAGTGTTCCGCAATTTGCCCAACATATGATAACTACAGATGGAACAAAGTTAACACACTGGTACAATGTCAAAAGTCCGATAATTAATGCCAGGGATACGGGTGTAATTGTTAGGTTCCAGAAAGGTGAATATGTATTCCCGGACTATCGCCCTGGATCGTTCCTATTATATCTGTACCAATATTTAGAGCAAACAGACAAATCATGAGTAGGTGAAAGAAACCTAGATTGGATGAGACATCAATAACCGAAAGATGAAGATTCCTCCTGATACGAAAATGTGGATACTGATATTATATAATAGTAATATAACATGGTACTATGTTGGGGAACCACATGTATAACAGTGTAATAGGATACTGCGTTGTTCTGTAATGCAGTATTGCAATATTGCTGTAATATACTGTAACATACTCTTCTGTAACATACTCAACAGTAATATACTCTACTGCAATATACTCTACTGCAATGTATTGTAACAAACTCTACTGCAATATACTCTACTGCAATATATTGTAGCAAACTCTACTGTCTAATTCTTTACTAAGACTTTATAGTACTGCTTTTCAAAATAATTTCTATTTCTATGCTAAAAGTACCTACAGTTTCACTCCAACTGCCTATTGAACCTTCAGAACACGGCATTTCCAGTTGGTTTTGTCCAACAAGGGTAAGGATGCACCTAAACACCAACCCAACTCGTTATTGTCGATGGTCTTAGCAGTTCTCAATTCTCTGGTCAAAGGAATGTCATACCCAACATGCAACATAGCACTGATGAAACTCAAGTCAGTACACCATTGGGGTTCCTCATTCAATTCCTTCACATGGTCATCCAACAACACATCCTTCCACAACTTTTCACCCTTGCAAACCAACTTGGACAACTCAAGTAATTCTTCCATAGTGAAAGACGATGGGAAACCCAAGGGGTTGGTTCTATCGTAGAAGTAGGAGAAAACATACATGTCGCTGGTCTTGTGGAAAGTACGGGTTAACGAGGGTTGGTGGACACCATTGAAAGAACAAGGCTTAGTATCACAGGTAGCATCCTTGTTCAAGATACCCTCGGCAAGTCTACGGCACATTGATCCTGAGCTTCCAGATTCGTCAAGAGATGGACCTTGGAAATTAACAACGTACATTTCCTCCTTTCCAAGTTCAACGAGAACGTTTTCTGCCTTAGATCCAGGTGGAATACAGGGGTTCTTAATGGTAATAGAACCCTTGGCGTCCTTAGCCTCCTTCTTGGAAGTCAACTTGGTGATACCAGAACCTTCGTTGTTTTTCAAATACGACTTGACCACTTCGCTATTGATCTTGTTTCTCCCTTGCATCAACCCGTAACCCAAGTGAGAGTATTGGTACAAGGTAAATTCACGGTTGCCGAAGGAGAACTTGTACTTGAATTCACCGTCCACCATTTCTGCATCATTTGGGAAGTCTGGTTCAAAGACAATCTGAGTAGAACCACCACCCAAGTCAAAAACGGCAGCAGTAGGGAGCTTATCATCTCCACCAATGTTACCCAACAAGAAGTTGGTGGTGATCCAAGCGAAGACACCTTCGTCGGATCCGTCCATAATGGAAATACCCTTTCCTTCAACAACTGCGAAGGGGTAATCTTCTTCCAAGTGACGTCTGACTTCCTTCAAAATGGCATCTGACTTTTCCTTACCCAACAAACGGAGACCAGCTGTTGCCTTGACGGCCACTGGAGTACATCCATGCTTGTCCTTAGGAATGGTGTCCAATGCAACTTGTAAGAGAGGATCAAGAGACTTGGCAGCGCCTACAGTATCTGTGTCAAATGATGACAACCCTGGCTTCAACATCTTAAAATCTTCGTTCAACAACTGTGGAGGTGACATACAAGTGTTGAAAGTGTACACATGAACTCTGGAACCAGTAGACCCAGCATCCACCATAATAACGTATTCCTTCTTGTCACATTTCTTACCGGAAGATGCACCTTTCTTTCCACCTTCCAGCTTCTCAAACTCCTCTGAGTCTGGCTTCTTTTCAGCAGCTGGCTTCTTTTCAGTAGGTGGCTTCTTTTCGGCTTCTGGTTTATTTTCCGTTTCGGGCTTCTTTTCAGATTCGGGCTTCTTTTCAGATTCAGGCTTCTTTTCATTACCAGCACCACTGTCAGCCACGGGAGCAGGCTCGTCGGACCCAGATTGGAATGTAGGAGGCTTGTTAGCCGCTGGGATAACTGGTTCGGCGTGGTTGATTCCACTATCCGTAGGCATCTTCAACCGGTGCAGTAATCCTTCACCAACGGCATTCTTTGAAGATAACAAAAAAAGTACAAGAACAAATAATATGGCAGCAGACACCACCACACGGATGTTACGTGTATTCAAGATGACCATCGTGATAGTGACGGCCTGATAAAGAAGAAAAGAGTCAAGTCAAAGAAGATTTATGTCTGAAAAGAATAATGTGTCTTTTTCGGTTTACGTGGATGGTGGAATTTTTGGGTACGCGCGCAACGAATGAAAAGAAATACAGAGGTGAAATACGGAGGTTATTTTAAGTCTGGAACACCGTCTACGACTTAAGAGAAAACGGAGAAGAGTTGGTAGCGGTTGTTGCAAAATATATAATATATAGCTTTCCTTTTACCTTCATTTTGAACTTGGTGGTTTCTACATAATATGCTTATTTCTATGGTGAAATGTGCGATGTACATATTTCTTGTCTTCTTCATCGCGTGAAGTTCTACTTCTACCAGTTGATTATTTATTTTGGCGGTTCAATTGCTTCTTCGGGAAAAGATACGGCTGCTTGAAAGACTTTGTCAGGTGATAAAAAGTCGTGTCTTCTTACGACTTCGTAGTTTCTTTTTGTCACTATACCTCATGTTGCATGCACAGACACGAACACGAACACGAACACACATGTACCACCCCACATGTTGTGAGAAATAATTGCAGCCATTTTCAGACATCTATGTATTCTCTACACGTGTCTGTCATTGAACTGGATTCCGAATTACTAGTGTCATCTCCGACATTTAACCAAAACGCCTGTACATATGCGTCTACATAAAGCGACCTGAGCCCCTGGTGCTCAGAATAACTTGTGGTTTTGTCGGCAAACCTTCTCAAAGACCCGACATCTCCGCATAAAACAACGTGTGTCTGATTAGTGACATGACATAATAAAGTCTTTACACACGATGTGATCATAAAGATATATAGGATCACATACCCCATATATCTAAGCAATTCAACCCATAACTCCCCTAGAAACAGACTAAAGCATTTTGCTTAGATCGGGTGTCCTCAAAAGATAACATCTTATTTGCATTTAACAAGTAATACTTCGAAGTCGTCTCCATTTGTCTGATTATTGCCATTTGGCTGCGACTCCAACAAGATTCTAGAAGAAGCATTAGAAGAAGAACTAAGTCACCATTTTATCATTCATAAATAGTTCCATCCCAAAAATTAATATCCACCATTTGCACAGTCAACCATTGGGTACTGAAAATACACTGACAACTTTGTCTAGGCCTGAGAGAATACTTTTTCACTTCATTTTTATTCGGTGACTTATGCTGATATGACGATTATCCTGCTCATTCCAACGAAACAACGCTTGGATCTGTTACATCACGAACAAAAACACCACTTGTACACCAATACTTTCCGGCCAGGGACTTTTTCTGCGTTTCGAACACCCAAAATCAATGCTGAACAAGATTTTTCAATTCCATCTTCAAATAACGTTTCCGACACTGACCTGAACTCCAGTAGAACACTTAGACCACGGCGATGTAAAAAGGTGTCCATCTCGAAAACATTTCCCTTTAATAGTTGCAATTTGGTGCTGCTCAAAGACACTTCCAATTCACTCAATGCTTCCTTACGGCAGGCAGTTAAAAGATATAACCAGTATGATGCTTATTATTCCCGTTGGATGGTTTCTTCGTGTCAGGAAATGCAGCTGAAAGATTCCAGTTATGAAACGGAAGTTATTCGTTTCTATGGCTGTTTAGATTTGACTTGCCTGACATTGTTCCCTCCAAAATTACAAGTTGATGAATCAGCCAAAGGCAATGCTGGATGCCATGCACATTTAAGACCACGCAAAAGACGGTCACTGCTTAAATCGTTTTCGCTGTTCTCGTCGATGGAATCTGGGTCAATTTCCTCGGTTTCATCGGTATCTTCGGTATGCGGAATCTTTTCTTCGCTGCCAATGCAATTGGTCAAACGTAAATTAGAAGATATGTTGCACGAGTGTTTCCATCATATTTCATTCAATGATCCATTTGTCCAAAACGTCACTAACGTGACTATCAACTCACTTCTTCAGGATTACGCCATTCAAGATGAAAATGAGTTATTCATGCACATTATCGATAAAAGGAACAAGCAGTCTATTATGGAGACCTTGGAGGAAACATTCATCATAACTTACGTTGATGTCAAATTATTCTCTCTCTATGACAATTTTGTTTACCAGTTGACCGTACCTCCAACACTAAATGGAGTCAAACAGAGAGCTTGGGCATCAACTTCGCCCGTGAAACCACAATTATTTTACCATTATTACCGATCGATCTGGAAACTTGATCCTGATTATTATTTATATTTTCCACCAGACGATATTAGACGTGATTATCTCGTCAAGCACCAATACCGGCCGCAAGATTCCAAAGGCCGCGAGGAGGAATTGCTAGACCTGTTGTATGACGAAGCTTTCCTTATGAACATGACAAAGTTCTTTTTCCTTTATGGAAAGGAATTAAAAAACGCTGATAGGCACTTACCATTCATTCGTGGGGTGAATCCTATGCATTCTGATGACGAAGACGAAGCTCGTATGAACGGTAGTGATGATAAGGACGACGATCTAATTGCCTATGATTTGGATACCCGAGGACGTAGGAATTCTGCTTCGTCTTCTATTAAAAGGGGTGTGCAACTCACCATAAATACTTCTCATGGCAGATACTTGGACAATAGTAGCGATAACAGAAGCAGCAGCAGCAGCAGCAGTCTCAGCAGAGATGCCGACACAGACTCCGATCTCAGTGACAACTGTGCAGTTAGTGACACTGAAACCGCCACAACAATCAGTAACTTTGCATTATTTGGTACTCGCAAGAAGAGGATCCTGTTTCTGGATGAAGACGATGTGTTGCAGTTTGACAAGCTTGAGCCTCCATTGTATGCCTTCTGCGATATACGGGGGATTTCCATAGATAATCTTTGCAGGAGCACCGAGATCATGACCAAATAACAAGTATGAACGAATTAATGGTATTACTAAAGAATACAACAATGGGGTACAATATAATATTTGCAAAGTAGGTAAAAGTGATATAAGCACAAACATTAGCAAGTCAATATGAATATATCATACCATATATTATACCATATACTATACCATATATTATACCATATATTATACCATATATTATACCATTTTGATCGGTATAAGATTATATGAGTATATATCCATTAGAGTAAAGCCATGTATCATGTATCAATATCCATGTATCAATATTCTTATCTTTGTTATCCACAAATTCCGGAATATCGTGCTCCACTATAGTCCTATCTTATCATTAAATCAGTATATCATAATATCACTATATCATTATCCTACCATTATATCACTATCATATAATCAATCATCATTACATCATCATGATATAATCATATAATTATATCACCGTATTATTGTCTTCACTAGTAGCCTCTTGTTGCAGCTATAATATGAAACATCTTTCCTACTATTTCTCACCCTGGTCAATACACGAAAGGTTCTTTTCACCAACTATTCATCCAGACACTACTGGCCGTGGACATCTACTATTTCGCAATCATAGCCCATTGTTAAAGAAGCGGATGTGACGGATTCGGAGTGTTCCAAACGGTGCTGTATACAAGAATCCTAATATCGGACGCCTTTACTGGAATAGGCAACCGCAGACAAAAATATAAAAGGATGACAAAAGATGACAGAAACGACCTTAAGACACACATAATTCAGTTTAAAGGGTGAACTATTATGTCTACCGCAATGTGTAATTAAATGAGACTTGTTTGCTGACAGTATAATTGTATGCATAGGATAGTTTGTAAAAAATTGTATCTTCGTATATGTGTGCTAATATTTGTGAACAATATAAATGCTATGCTATATGTGCTAAATATACTATATATACTATATTAACTACATATACTATGTATACTACATATACTATAGATTATATATACTATATATGCTACTATGTCCTACTGCATCTTATGTGTCCTACTATATTCTTTGTCCTACTGAGTCCTATATCTTATTGAGTCCTATGTCCTATATCCTATGTCCTATGTCCTACTATGTCCTTTGTCCTACTGAGTTCTATTTGTCGTATGCTATTTTCGGAGTAGGGCAACACTGTGACACAGAAGCCGTCACTATGGGATGACTACACTCCACCAACAATAATTCATGTCGATATGCCACACACTTGTGTCCATTCCAGTGTATATGCTGCTGTGGTGTAATATCACAGCAAGGTTGCGCACGGCGTTGCCATAACAAAGTCCACTACGCCATATCAATACCAACGATGTAGGGCAAGAAAGGTGTATTCGAAGTAGCACATTATAGATAGTTTTAAAGTATAATTGCAGTAATTAATAGTAATCACTGAGTTTACATATTATATTACGACACTCCAGTCACTAATACGATCCAAATCGGAACATCTCCGTTCCGAAATGTAATTCTTTAGCCTATTTTACTTGAAGTATAACCGGAAAAACCATCAAAAATCATCCGAAACACAACCACTTGGCCGGCGCACAAAAAATTAAGAAATGCCCCATTGTGCTCATTTCGTACATTACCATAACTTTCATATTCACTGCACCCACCGCCAAGTCTCTCTCTGGGACACCCTGTATCGGGCAAAAAGCTAACTTCCCGTCCAGTGCCGTTGCCCTGCACTCTGCCAGGCATCACCAGCCAAGGTGAAGAAGTTGGTAGGGTTTGGTCAGCCAGGAACTCTGCAGGATCCAGGATCCAGGATCCAGGTGCTCCCGTTTGGGTGGTTTTTCAAATTATGTCACAAGTGTGCAAACGGCTGTCTACGGAGTTCCCCTGAGCGACATCTGGATCAGTTGAGTAGTGGACACCACATTGCAGACACATAAACAGGATGACATAGAGTGATTTAGAGTCTGACTGACTGACTGACTGACTGACTGACTGACTGACTGATTGACTGACTGACTGACTGATTGACTCACAAAGTGCCCTATTTCCACTAGGAAAGTGCAGACACTTGAGTTTGCGCCTTTCCGCAACCAAAACTAAAACCATCACGAATAAACTCTGACAAAAATTACACAACCAGACAAAAAATATAATCTCAAATTCAATTACGTCAAGCCAAATCACTCCAAACTTCTTCAACCATAACCTATCCATACCTTGTATTCTACGCATTCTCGCCATGTCGGATGTCTCCATGTCCCAGGCAGTCAGCCCGGTGACTACCATGAGCTCGGGCGATTCCAAGAACCCTCCCAAGCGGAAAAAACGTACCAAGGGTACCTTTCCCTGTGAGCACTGTGATAAGGTCTACTCCCGTTCCGACCACCTTGCCAGGCATCAGTTGAACCACGAGCCCAAAGTGGTATACCAATGTGACTTTTTGGTTGAAGAGTACGGAGGAGTCATGCGCAAATGCGGCAAGACGTTTGTACGGCGGGATCTTAAGGAAAGACACATCAAAAGACACTTGGAGATGCGGGAACAGGAGTTGATGCTGCTGGAGCAAGGCGGTGCTGCTCTTCTTCCGCTGGAAACTGCAGCTGGTAACAACGCCGATCTCAAGGACTCTGATGATGAGAAGACAAGAGCAAAGAGAAGAAACTTAACGCCGGAGAACCCTCTACAAAACCAGCAACTCCATCTTCAACAGCATCAACATCAACATCAACAAAATCAACAACATCAACAACAACATCTACATCAACATCTGTTGTCCCAGTCACAACTGCAGTACGCTATGGGAAATTCCCCTTTGCACATCTCCAAACTCATCCACGGAAACGGTACTGGAATTGTGGGTCCCCACCACAATCAGCATCAGCATCAACAACAACAACAGCAGCAGTTCCCTTCGCTGCAGCCGTTCCTGATGGCCAATCAGAGCGGCCAGTTCGCTGCGCCCTTGGCCGGTGCAAAACAGGTTCCAGACACCGCTTCATCGTCTTCTCCACCCCCACCACAGATGCAATTTCCTCTGACAGGAACTCTGAACAGTGTAAACCCTTTGCATAACTCATACAACTTGTCTCCAGTATCACATCCACTGACGGCTTTTACTCCTCTGCCCTACAATCCACAGCAGTTTCCGATGGGACCGCCGATTCTGATTCCACCTCCGGGAACTCTTGCTATGATGCCGAACGAACCTCCAGATCCTACTATCCCCGATAACGGAGCTTCGCTTTCGACAAGCGATTTCTTCGAGGCTCAGGGTATGAATGATCCCACGGATTATAAGTTAAACGTAGGGATGCCAACGTCCCAGAATGACATTTTGTCGTGGTTATTTATGGACTCTTCCCCTGGTGCCATGATGTTACAGGAGAAACAGCCAATTCCCCATATACAACAACACGTTCCACCGTCGCAACAACAACTGCAAAAGATTAACCCAAATCAGCAAGTTCAGCCATCAGTGGGCCCCAGATCGATGGACCAAGCCCCAACGTACCCTGTTAACGGCGCCATGGGCCCCACACCTGCACCAGATGATCTTAGTTCATTCTACAATGTGCAGACATCGTTCAATAATTATGGGCTTCTGGATGTTAACATATTCCAAAATGATGGGAACCCATTGGACGACATGTTTACCAAGCAATACGCTTCTTATCGCAAACAAAGTGGTACCGATGTCAATAATACTCCGTTGTCTAATTCAACATTAAATCATTCCGCCAACAGCAATTCGACCTCACCTTCCAATACCAACGAATCATATGTTTCTCCTAGAAACGCTTTAGATGGTGACACCATTGCTACCACTAGTGAATACTTCCCTATCCAGAACGCTAAAGAGCCAAGAATACCTATTGGAGATTTAAGTTCCATGGATCAACAATTACTTCATCACGGTAAGCGCAAGAATCTCAAACAGAATAAGCATTTGTTTGTTGACTCCCTCTTGGTGGATTCGTTCATCAAACTTGTGCCGCTGTTGAACCGTGATTCCTTGGAAGTTGTCATGCCAAGTTCCTTCGATATTACAATAGAAGACCGCTTCTCCTTTTACTTGTATTATTATTGGGCAGTTTTTCATCCCCAATTTAGTGTTTTGCATAAGCCATCATTCGATACAAAATTAGCTGAGCCATATCTTGTGTTGGCTATGATTGTAGTGGGGTGTCAGTATGCCCCTCATGATGATAATAAACAAGACCGAATCCCTTATCGAGAAAGAAAGAAGCTGCCGGAATTTAAATTAAGTGAAATGATAATAACTCCACTTCGGTTTCTCATTTTCCAACATGAAGAATTTAAGTCCCCAGTTAAACTTTGGATATTGCAGAGTTTAAACATGATTGAATGGTGTGAAAAGAATTTTCTTTCAAGATATTTGCATGAACGTGCTCATCTTCATCATGGTACAACTGTTCAGCTCTTGCGGCGCTCTCCCTTATTAGGTGGGAACCCATCTAAAAAATCTAAACGGACATCAAGAAATGCTAATAGTTCAGCTGATGAGGAATCTGACCTGGTTGCTACCGATTCAAATGAGGCTGCTGCAGCAGCATTGAGTGGTGGGAAAGTTGTTGATGAAACAGAAGATTATGACATGTTTGTGAAATGGGTGGAACTGGAACTGATGAAGAGAGTAACTTTCATGACATTTTACATGGACATTATGGATTATGTCAAATATCGTCATAATCCTCAAATTATGTTCTATCAATTGCAATTATTAAGCTTACCCTGTGATGATGAGTTTTTGTGGGAATCAAGGGATGCCAATGGATCTTTCAAAAAGATAGTCAAACAGCAGCGTAAATTGCTTCACAGAAAACAACAACAGCAACTGCAGATCGATCAGCAGCAGAAATTCAAGCGTATTCCTGAAGCTTCTGATGAGAATAATGATCAAGACAAGTCAACCACAACTGGCACTTCCAAAGCTAAACCAGATACAGTGGGGACCGTAGCTGCTAGGGCAATGGCTAATAATGCCAACCATTCAAAGAGTGGCATGAGAAATAGCAAGGATGAACGATTTATTTTCAGTGACAGTTTCCTCAATGCTTTGAAAGCATTACTCAAGCTGCACGGCCACGGTCACGGTAGCGAAATTCACTTGCAACCATCGACTTCGTTATTTAGAAAGAAGATTCTTTTTGCAGGTTTAACATCAGTGATGTTCCAAATGCAACAAACAGATATTCAGAAGAATACATTTGCCTTAACCACTGGAGGGTTGGGAATGCAAGGGTATAAGGACCATCTTTGGAAAGAGATCATTGCCAAAGTTTTGGATAATTGGAATGTTGATGTTAATGGAGATTGTACGCAAGTGATTGTTCCCCGGAAATCTCTTTTACAAATGACGAATGAGGTTTCACAATGCAAATTCCCTATGTATCACTTGGTGCAAATTATCGGGATCTCAGACATTAACCAGTATGATATTGCCATTTATGGAGGATCACCGGGGAACATGAGTGTTGACGCAACTAGTCGTGATTATTATATTGTGGAAAGAAAGTTGAAAATGATGTGGTCTAAGAACGTACCACCCGAAAGAAGAACCATAAGTAACTTAATCAACTTGAAGTGTGTCATTCACTGTTATTTGTTCCTTTGGGAGTTGATGTTACAGCCAATGTCGCTGGAATCACTTGAAGGATCCCGGCCCCAAGCACAGAATCCATTCTTGGATTGGGATATTAATCTTAACTTCTTTGACAGAATGTACACTATTAGCACTGCTATGTTGGTTCTCTGGTGTTACTGTTTTTCCACTGGTGGCCCAGAAAGTACCAGGTTCGATGAGCTGTTTTCTCTGGACACTCCCTACGAGAAGTTGGTGGAAACAGCGGCAGAGAACGGGTATGAATATTTGTTGAGGATCCGTATGGAGTTTTCCACCAACTTGCGCAAGAACAACTTGCACCATGAGTTCAACATCCACCCATTCAAGTTGAACAACAACAAGCACACGATGCATGAGGTGATTACGCAGTACTGCAACATTTTGCCCCAGATAACTAACAAACAGAACATTCTGGGGTTGTGCTTCCTTGTGGGTAAAAAGCTTTTGAACAGTCAATGTGAGATTCTCCGGGAGAACGCCAAATTAATATTAAACTGTGGGTTTAGGTCCATCGGTAAGAAGAGTATATATTGCATGGATTTGTTTGATAATGAATTCAACGATTGAAAAGGAAATTGGAAAGTTGTTTGACAAGACAGGGCATTTAATCAGAAATCTATCAAGAAACCTAAAAGACCCTAAAGGATACGATGGTGGATAAGGTGGCATAAATTGGAAATATCAACTACGTAATCCAATACTACATTCTACTGGATCGTTTTGTATCTTAATTAACATGTACTATGGTATAGTATAAAAAGCAAGACGTAGAAACAAGACCCCGAACTGAACAATAATAACAACAATAATTTAAAATACTCTATGCAAAAATATCCAAAACCCAAATCACACTAACAACACAGCATTGACACAGCCGTCTCTGTCAGGCTCGTTGGTGATCTGGGCGTACTTACCCCAAACAACCTTACCACCAGCAGTGACCAACCCCAACTCAGACACATTGACTTCAATGATGGTCCCCTTGGTCAAAACACCCAATTGGGTGTACATGGGCGATTGTGGGTTCTTCTTAACCCCCAAAATGGGAAGAAATACCGTGACCCCTAATTCTGGATGGGTCACGTTGGCCTTCTTCTGTCTCAACGCAGCTGGACGAATAATCCGCTCCATCTTCACTGGTCTACGAGTGAACCCTTCACCCACAAATGTGTGCTTGGTGATCATACGCTTCCAGCTCTTGGACTTGGACTTCCCGGTCTTGATCACCTTAAACATCTCCTCCTCGGAGATCCCCCTCACCTTGGGTAATGGCACAGAGAACTTGTCAGCCTTCTCCAACCGCTTCTGCTTAATAGACAGCGAGATGGCCTTGGCCGTATTGTTGTTCTGACGGTCCAACAAATATGTGGGCAATGCCTCGCCGTCGTCCTGCTTGGGGGTGGCGGGACCGTTGACCTTGGATTCCTGATGGGCCTTGATCTTCTTTTTCATTGCCACCTTTTCGCTGTACCGCTTCTTGGCGAATTGCTTACCCTTCCATCCCTTCAATGTCTGGGCATCCTTTGCTATCTTGTGGCTTTCTCTGGCCTCCTTCTTTCTTTTTCTCTCCTCATAGTCCAACCGTCTTCCGTGCTGCTTGATGTGCTGTTCGATATACTCGTTTTGAGGCATTGTACTTGTGTAGTGATGTGGAGGTAACGGAGGAATAAAAACAGAAGAAGGGTATATTTAAAGACATTGGCTGAGATGAGATGGAAAAATGTGATGTGATGAGATCACGTGGTATAAGTCACATGGAATTCACGTGAGATTATATATATATATATATATATATATTCTTCATTTAATTCTGGGAAGGGGCATTAACCATGTAAATTGATGTTGAAGAATCCTTCCAGATACTTGGAAGTTGCTGCTTTAGTTGTTTTAGTTGTTTAGAGATGACCAGTAGTTAATGCATTTGTTGAGTAGTGGATTCTCCTTGTGTAATTGCATTTCCTAAAATGGAAAAATAATAAGTTTATGTATTCATTGATGAGGCCAGTTGATGCGTTAGTCTATACAACTAAGTATAGCTTCGTTTATGCCATGCACTGAAGCAAAGGGAGAATTTGTCTAGTGAGAAACTACCGATGGAGAATATATTAATTTTTCCAAAAAAGGAATAAATGAGTACTATGGATTAATCGTGAATATATTGCACTTGGGTGCGCTACCATAAAATCATATCTAACATCAGTATTTGGATGATATATATTACCTCAGTGATTGCAACATGTGGGGAAGAAGGAGGAAGTAGGTATAAATAATTAGCTAAGTGCTCTTCAAAAACTCTTTCAACATGTTATCCTCTTAAATCCTACTCTTACAATTTCTTACAGTCTTAAACCCTACTTTAGGTGTACTTAATCTCTCTCTAAGTCATAGAATTGGCTAACAGTCTAAGAAATAAAAAAATTTGGGCCTAGCCTAATTAATTAGCTAACGATATATAATTCAACTAACATTCATAATATCTAGAAGATATAGTCATCTGTACTGTTATACTGTAACACCGGGCATATATAAATCAGATCCTTATAGTAACGTGTATGGTAGCGCGGTATATTATATGCCATACGTAATATGCGATGCCTTATGAAAAATAGTATAATGTGAATACCTGAATCTGAACCCTTTATCTGAGTTGTAAGCATTTCATTAGTTACTCTGCTACGTTAACATCCACAATGGCCACTGCCAGTACTACTGTGGACGAGCTTTTAAAGTCGATAATAGGTGCTGTGGAAACAACCATAGGGTCCCTTGATGGCATCAGTCAGAAAGTCCGCGATGAGGTGTATCCCGAATTAGTACAGAACTTATTAGAGCGTTCAGGTGAAAAGAAGCCTGAAGGAATGTCGCTTCTATCACTTAAGAACGGGTCACTCTTAGCGTATGTCAACGCCATAGTGTTGGTTGTATTAAATCATTTGGAAAGGATGGAAGAAGATACCGAAAAGAGCAATGGCTCAAAGGACACAGCCACCAAGAACTCCGTTATTCAAAGAGTCACTTTGGAAAAAGGGGTGAAACCCCTTGAAAAGAAGCTCAACTATCAGGTGGACAAAATGGTGAGAGCGTACACACGCATGGAGAACGAGGACAAGGATGAAGAAAAGAGCAAGAAGCGTAGTTCTCATACTTCTGACAGTGAGGCTGAAAGCGGAGACTCTGACGATTCAGAGTCTCTGAGTGAAGACGAAGAAGATGCTTTGGCATACAAGCCAGATGCAAAGGCCCTCAGCAAGTTGGTGCCTTCTTCTTCTGCTGGTAAGAGTGGGAAGACTTCCAGAGCAAAGGGAGAAGGAAAGGAATCCGCTGAAAAGTATAAGCCTCCAAAGATCAGTGCCATGGCACCCCCTACAACTAACAGAGCATTTGAAGAAGAGTCTGTATCGAAGTCGAGAAGTGGCAAGAAACTCCAAAGTATGGAAGAATACTTGCGGGAGAACTCAGACTTGCCTCAAGTGGAGCATTCGGTTGGTTCTCAGATTGTCGACCATGGTAGAGGTGGTGTGAAGACTCAGCACGAAAGACAGAAGGAGAAGGAGATCCAGGAGTACGAGGAAGCCAACTTCACCAGATTGCCCCAATCTAAGACAAAGAAGAATTACAAGCAGAAGAGAGCGGACATGATGAACAATTTTGCTGGTGAAAACTGGTCAATGTTCAACAGCTCAAGAGATCTTGCTGAAGGCACTTCTAGAAAGCGGAAAGCTGGGTCTGCTTGGGACAGAGCTAAGAAGAGACGGTCGTGAACGGTGTATAGTAGAAAAATGCATTAAACTGGGAGTATGAAATGTAAATATTGTAATACAATATGAAACTGAAATTAATTA
Source organism: Lizanozyma gosingica (assembly GCA_030463055.1). Taxonomy (NCBI): domain Eukaryota; kingdom Fungi; phylum Ascomycota; class Pichiomycetes; order Serinales; family Debaryomycetaceae; genus Lizanozyma; species Lizanozyma gosingica. Next base: position 46,854 of record JAKVQZ010000006.1, on the reverse strand, counting down.
TTCTATTTTCAGTACGAAACAATATACACTAATAAAACATTAAAACTTACTTAGGGATCAGTCTACCGCCAAATTGATATCTTCGATGGTCTTCTCGTTAAGTCTCTTTGAGAGATATTCACCATAAGGTGAGATCCGTGTCTGTTTATAGTCTATGTCAAATAAGGATGTCACGGTCTTGCTTCTGTTCCCGTTGTACAGAGGAGGCAACCTCTCTGGGCCAAAGTAGGAGCCGATATCAGAATTATGGCTGACTTCGAACTTTTTGAGGGTCTCAGCGCTGATTATGCCCATATTCTTAAAGAAGGAAAATACCCAACTCATTAAAATGTTAACATTAAGGAAGAATTTGATTGAGAGCAATTCAGGATAATTGTCCCCAAAAATAGAGATGATCTCTTTAGTAGCTGCCTTCATCCCCTTGTCAATTCTAAACATGGAAACATTATTGTAATCGTGAACTTGTGCACCTTTATTATTGGAAGCATCGGTGAAGTCCATCAAGCAAACTGCTCTTTCCATCAACCCGACACGCCATCTCAAGAACTGGGAACCTGGTCTTGTGTCTGTGCCTACGTCAGACTCCAGGGCAAACTTTTCAAAGAGTTTCTTGGGGTTTTTCAAGTTCCCGTACAAGTTCCATGTAGTAACCTTCAAGTTATCGTTGGTTGAATCTGTAAAGTACGTCAACACGCCCAATTCGTTCAATTCCTCGTCGAAAGTCTCCTCGAACGCAGCCAGCAACGGACGGAACTCGTTTCTCCAATTCAAACTCTTTACAAGCATTTCTTGAGTCTTTTCCAAGTCAAATTCCCGGGCCACTAGGAACTTGAGCAAGATCTCGTTCCGCACAGTTACATCCACATGCTCCAACTCGGCGACATTGATTCTGTGGCCAAAGATCTCATCATACTCGGGGTTCTTGACCTTCTGGTACACCTCTGGGATCAGATCCACCAACTGCTGAAGCTTTATAGCATCTTCTTTGCTAAGGGTTCGAGATTTAATGGTACTTTTCACTGCTTCCCATTTGGAGTCATCGGTTCGACTCGTTCCGGTGGCGGAATCCTGTTGTGGCTCACTCATGGCGGTAGAATTAGCTGTAGCCTATAGTATGCACCGTTTATCTGTGATTTCTGGCGTCTCAGACCGATTCTGGTGTAATGGTGGTGAATTGAACTTGGTCTCAAAGAACGTTGACTCCGAACTCGGACCTCCTCGTATATATCCTGACTCGGATGGTGTTGGGGTGTCGGGAGTTCTGGTGGTGGTGGTGGTGGTGGAATGGGTAGATCTCGAATTGAATCGGCACCATGGTCATTTGGTCTACTTATATGTTGTTGGCGGCCATGGTGGCTAACACCGATATCAGCGAACTTAGAATAAAGATAGTCTTGGCTGTTTCCATGGCACCGATAGTTTGTATGACGTACTCCTAGTAAAATGGAGGACAAGATATCCGATATGGATGAGTTACCTAAAACGGAATCCATGGTATAATGTCTATGGAGTGTATGTGGAACTTTGGACTGATGGAACACCATAGATCAATAGATATATTTGAATTTGTATTCGAATAGTAATAATGTGTTTGTATGCTAATAATAATGATTCTTCGGATAGGACATTATTATAGTAGAGTGTTGAGGTAAGTTTCTCACTAAGAAAATGGCGCCAGTATAGTTGAAGTTATATTAATATATCACTGCCTTGAAGGAGTTATACTGTAATAGTGGAGTTATACTTGTATTATTACAATAATAATAGAGTTATATGTGTACTATAATAATAATAGAGTTATGATTGTGTTACTATAATAATAGAGTTATACATATACTATAATAATAGAGTTATACTTGTGTTATTATAATAATTCAGTTATCATTATGTTACTATAACAGTCTAAGTTTTCAATTAACAGTTAAGATTAGTTTTCGTATTTGGGAGAATATGTGAATATCGTAGTTGCATAGTCACAAGTTAAAGTCCGCTCAATTAATATGGAATAATAGCTACGACATTCCAGTTAAATGCAGATTTCTGGATATCTCCTTCTCATTTTGAACTCTATCGAATACAATTATCAACAGCTGGGAATTCAAAGAGTATGTGAATATATGAAAATAATAAATTATGTGAAGTATTCAAAATACCAAATTCTATTATAATGGTCCAATGGTGTATTCTGTATTTTATCATTTATAATATTAGCTCTTCAGTTAATCTCAAATGGTAATCATTTAACCAATTATCCCTTACATCCTCTCTTTTGCTATTGAATTTATTGATTCCGTTATTCCTTCCCTATTACTCTATCTCTATAATACAATATCTGATATACATTCTGGTTAGCCATTAGAAAAGAAGTAAACTTCACCTTCCTCCGGGAACTAACTTAAATGACAAAATATCGTTCTTTCCACGTTCTACTACGTCATCTTCAGCAACCTTCACTCCACCAACAGTCTCAATATGTGCTATAGTAACGTCTCCCATGATCTTACGAGCAACACTGATCACAGGAGTACCTCGTTTAACAAGAACACAGTCACGGAAAACATATTCACCGGAGCCACCAGTAAAAGAATTAATGTTCCGCACAGGGTAAACCGGTATCAATTCAAGCAAATCAGCTGCAGCTTGAAGAAGTTGGACAACACCTGTTGAGCCAAATCGGTACAATACCAAATCACGAATATTCTCTATCCGGTTGCGCAACTTGTCGTCTAATGGCTTCAAACCGGATTCTGGGCCCAAATCATCTATGGTATCGACAAACTCTGTTCCCAGATCATATTTTATATACTTCTGTGCTGCTAATTTCCGCAAGAACACCTCTGTAATTGAACTTGTCAAGACACATTTCAGTTTGGGGTGCTTCAAGATGATTTTCAGCACATTTTTATCAGAATCAGGATGGTCCATTTTGTTCAACGATAACACTGTAGGGAACTTGACGTTCATAAACGATCTCACCACTTTTTCAATCCATTCATTGTCCCATTCATTCAATGGAGGCAAATTAGGCACCAAGTTCAAGGCTCTTGCAATCAACTGCTTATTAGCAGAATAACCACCCAATTGCGCTCTCAATGTTTCTAATGTGGTAGACTTTGTAGCTATATGTCTTTTCACCACCAGGGGCCATTTGTCCATCAAGTTGCCTAAAATCCAACAGAAAATCTCCTCTTGAAGCCACTCAATATCGTTGATAGGATCGTATCCCCGTGTTGCCTTACCTTCAGCATCAGTTGTACCACTAGCATCAACAATATGAATCAAGCAGTCAGCTTCAGTTAAATCGCTAAGGAACTTATTCCCAAGTCCACGACCTAAATGGGCATTGGGAACTAATCCGGCAACATCTAACAACATTATAGGAACCCCACGCTTTCCATTCCGGCAGTAACCGTAGTTGGGCTTACACTGGCCCTCTTTCCCAAAACGTGCACATGCACAGTCTAATTCTAAATACCCTGTAGCCTTATTGGGGTCGATAGTTGTAAATGGGAAAGCTCCCACTTTAGCATTGGCATCTGTTAAAGAGTTTAAGGTTGTAGATTTCCCACTCGAAGGTTTCCCAACCAACCCGATAACAGTGTCCCTTCCCATGAGTATTACAGGATATAAGAGTACAATATAAGGATTATTTATAGGATAATTATACTGAATCAGAAAGTAGATATAATTGAACATCGAAATAATTTTTCATATTCTATTTAAGAAATGGCGCTACCGTTGGGTTGGTAGCGCATATTTATTATTAAGTGGTGGTTTCTACCAAGCAGAAAAAAGTGAACAGCACAAATGGGCTAAGTATGTCCTTCTTTCCCGTACTTGTTACACTTGTTACATTAATTAGTACATACTATCTGTTGGTATAGGTATTATCGTATTAACGGTGTTGCTTACTTTGTGACTATCCAATTGAATAAATCTTAGTCCAATTTTTGCGAGAGATTAAGCATTACTTGTGATTCCTATATCGGTGTTAAGCAGTCTACCAATTTAAAAGGACAACAACATATAAAAATTCGATTTCACAATGGCGTTGGCTCAAGATATCGGAGGTAGAATATTCCAAACCTTCTCGTCAGACTTCCGTAAGAAGAATTTCTCATTGTACGGCCAATGGATAGCGCTTTTCACGGTATTACTTTGTCTTGCCCTTGGTGTGGCTAACATCTTCCATTTTAATCTAGTGATTATATTCTCCATTATCTGTATTGTTGAGGGTTTAGTTGTTGTGGTGGTGGAGATCCCCTTTTTCTTACGTATTTGCCCCTTTACAGATCGTTTTACCAATTTTATCCGTGTCTTTGACAATAACTTGCCTCGTTGTGGGTTCTATCTTTTGTTGGCTGTGATCCAATGGTTGTCGTTGACTCTCCAGGCCACATCGTTGATTGTGGTGGCTGTATTCTTTACCTTGGCTTCGGCATGCTACGGGTTGGCCGCCTTGAAGCACCAAGACTTCTTGAAAACCTCTTTCCAGGAGTCCCAGGGGAACAACGATGTGGAGGCCCAAATTGGTAACGCGGTCATCAGAAACGTATTATAGAATTGTGATTCTTACTGTGTGACGTACCACTGTGTCTTTTTTTTTTATCTATTATATCTATTAAAATTGATCACATTAGCTAAACCAGTTTAATTGTAATGACTATCCATAGCCATAACCAGGTTATATTGTACTGCATATGTTATTGATTACGTAATCCGCCCATCGAAAATTTTCGATTTTATTAACTTTTAATTTAGTACTAAGACAACTAACAAAACTATAAAAAAACAGTGTTACATGGTACATACTTTGAGTCGGTATAAAAAGGTTCACATTCAGCGGTGTGCATAGTTTGTTGGCCGTTCATATACACGCAGTATTAACATTTAGCGAATATGGTGGAAGTTTTACCGTTTGTGGAGGACACAACACCTTTGCCTGATGTTGTCATCAAAGGCAAGAGGAAAGGGAACAAACAAGAAAGCAAACAAAAAAATACTACAGAAGCATCAGCAAATGATAAGGAAAGCAGTGGCAATAAAGCTGATACCGACTCGGTTAATAAGGATGATGAAAAGTTTAGCAGCAGAGACCGTGAACACACGATAGATACACTTTCGTTTGACCAAATTAATGATGATGCCGATGAGTTGATCGAACTTAGAGGAGAAGGAAGATATTTTGGAGTAACAGACCCTACTCTGGGACGAACCGTTAACACGTTACAAAGTCTTGGGCCTTTATGTGCCAACTGCCATAAAAGGGGACACATTCGAGCTAAATGTAAGACTGTGGTTTGCCATAAGTGTGGAGTGGTTGGAGATCATTACGAAACACAGTGTCCCACCACTATGATCTGTACCAGATGTGGTCAGAAGGGCCATGGATTCAGCACTTGCACCAATAAGATGAAGAAACGGCAATATTGTCGTACGTGTGATACGTTTAACCATGGCGAAGACCATTGTCCCACGATCTGGAGATCGTATGTGACAAATCCAGCACCACAGGTTTCACTGAAACTCCCTATTATCTACTGTTACAACTGTGGCAGTAACACCCATTTCGGTGATGACTGCAAGGAGCCACGGACCTCGAGAGTGCCCAACGCCAACGGCAGTGCTTTTGGCGGTGACAACTTGCCTCGGACCTTAAGACAACTCTACTACGATATCTTGAGAGGAAAGACAGGCAAAAATTCGAAGCAGAATATTCCCCAGCGTTCGGGAGTTCTACCACGCAAAAAGGATGCAGCTAAAAGTATGTCTGGGTCCTCTTTGGCCAGTAGAATCCAAGCTCTTCCTAGCAGGTCTGGGTTTATACCCAATAGAGCTACACCCAATAGAGCTCAAGGACAGAATGGGAGACAGAAGAAAAATGGAGGTCTGTATGGTGCACAGTACGGAGGACAGTATGGAGGGCAGTACGGAAATAATAGTAACAGGGTAGCTAAACCTACGAGAAGTGGTTTTATTGAAGACCGAAGGAATGTATACGGTAGCAGAAACGGACGTTCAGGTGACAACAAGCGGAACTTCAGTCGAGATAAGCGTATGCAATACTGAGAGAAGAGTATTTCAAATTGCTTACTTTGAAGACCCGTTCTTCGCACACTAAGTGTATTTCATTCTGAGAACACCGTTCCAGAGCCAGTTCTTTTTAGCTCAGCTCCACCCATAGTTACAGTAGTGACATACCACATAATAGAGTGTATAATATTGTATAATCGTATATAGTGCTTCATATGGTGACTCTTTCGCTGTTAGATCTTTCACTAGAAGTTGTAAGTTGTAATTACTACTGAATGTATTTCCACTCCATGTAAATAGTACATAGTAATTTTCATAAAGTATAATACTGAAAGTGCTGCCGCATTCGTTTGAGTCAATAAGTTACTAACATTGAGTCTCTACATACCATGCTTCTTTTTTTAATCATATCTCCAAGCTAAGCAGTTGCAATGTACCATGTATAATTGTTTTTAAGTAAAACATCACATGCTACATGGATTTCAATTCTATATCTGTACTGAACTGTACTGTGCCATAGTGTTTATATCACTTATCTGGGGCTTCCTCATGTGGGTGCTGCCACGGGCGCTTTAAGCCGCCAATCTGCACACGTTGGTTGAGGGCTGTGGCTTGGGATTTCTTGCATTATATAATACTAATTATACAGGTTATCTCCACGGTAATGGTGTATTTTGCACATAGGGTGTAGCGGACTGTAAATGCCATCTAAGCAATAACTCAGTACGCTATTGGAACAATATATATGCATTATATCCTATCATACCATATCCTATATCCTATATCATATCATGTGCTATATCCTATATCAAATCATATCATATCATATCATATCATATCATATCATATCATATCATATCATATCATATCATATCATATCATATCATATACCATATCGTATATTATATCTTATGTCATACCATACACTGTTGTATGATATCGTTTTGATCTCCCATATGTTACTGGTCACATTTAGAAAAATCAATTCTGTGGCACTGATCAAAAAGATAATTTCCAATGTCCGAATCCGGCCTCTCACAAAACCGGCTCCCCCTGCCAGTGATGCTGTTCCCCTACCAAACGCAAAAAAGGCTGGTGAGGTACATATGGGGAATTAGGCATCAAAGTATGGAAAACTATTATAACCAGAAGTCAAAGCCAACATACAAGTAAACTGATCTTGATAGTTACAATACAAGGAAAAAAATCCAATGAAGAGGTTTTCCTCTCTCGCATAGATCCAACTGCATCCACATATACAAAACAATAAAAAGTATCTCATCTGCACTGGTGTATTTTACGAAATTCAAAGTCTAACAAGTCATCTCGTTTAAGAATGGTGGCCGAATCTGAGGGAGCATCTCCATCCGTGAAAATGGTCAGCAAGTACAAGCATGAACGTCAGAAGACCACCAACAGATATGCAACCTATACTACAGTCTTCCTCCTAGTGTATGTGGCCAAAGTGTGTCTTGTTAATGTTTATGTCGCATACAGTGGTCGTAGAAGGGTTCTAGGCAAAATTCCGGTATTTCTGAAACTCGACTTGTACTTGAAACGAAAGATCCACGCCGCAAAGTACCACCTGAATAACTCTGCTACAGGACATGGTGGAAATGCTAGCCGATGGGTAGCATTGAAAATTGCCAATATTCTCCGTTCAACGATGCTACGGTTCTATTTTAACATAAACACCATCGGGAGCCTCGTTTTCTGGGTCACCGTCTTTGGCATACTATCCTTAACTGATCTTAATGGAGATTGGGGGTATTTGGCTTCACGATTGGGGAAAGTTGCCATTGTTTGTTTGCCTACTATTTTCTTTCTCAGTCTCAAACCATCACCACTTCCCAGAACACTTTACTTGAACTTGCTTCCTTTACACAAGTGGCTTTCTCGTATAGTGATGCTTCAAAGCGTGTTGCATGTGGTGCTATATATGTGGTGGTTCAAGATTTCAGGAACAATGTTTAAGGCTATACGGTTCAAAAACATCTTTGGCTGGATCGCCCTACTAGGCTTTGTGGCAATCTTTGTCACAAGTCTAATGAGAAAGAAACATTACAGGCTCTTCTATTACACCCATTACATTTGGTCATGGATCATTGTGCTAGTGTTACAATTCCATGCCCGTCCAGTTAAGATTACAAACTACACTATTGTCAACTTGTGTATCCTTTCCTACCAAATTGCATATCGGATCCGCTTATCAAGGACAACTAAATATCCATCAGAAATCAAAGTGATAGAAGTTTCACCGCATTTAGCTCTTGTTGAGCTTCCTTTGTCTCTTTTGGCACAAGTCCCAACGGTTCCAGGAGCACATGTTAGGATCACCAAATATCATCGAAATCCTATAAGACGTTTCTGCAAGACAGTATTGCCATATTATCATCCATACACATTAGCATCATTGCCTCTGGACAGGTACCAGCGGATGATTATCAGAAAGAGTACATTTAAATTCACCAATAATACGCAATACATCATTTGTGGTTCGTATGATCCACATTTATCTTTTATTCAACATGAATCAGATCCCAATTCAGCAGCATCTTCTTCCAATGATTTTTCCATTTCTAAATTACGCGTCAACGCTAAGAGAATTCTTGTGGTAATCGGTGGCTCTGCCATTCTGTTTACTCTCCCATTAGTTCGGGTCATGAATTATCATGGTATCCCCATTAAAGTGGTTTGGGTCATTAAAGATTTTCGTGATATTCTCATACTTAAGTACTTTGATGGGTACATCCATGGTGATGATTTTGAGATTTTTGTTACTGGGGATTCTTTTATCAGGGAATCTTCATCAAGAGTAAATTTGGTGGCTTCGATGGCAGAAGCGTCTGGTACACATCTTACCAAGTATTTATCACCACTGCTACATCCAGGTTATGGATCTGTATGGGAAAATGAAGAGAGTGATTTGGGAGATTTGGAAGCTAGATTAGGCACACCTGACGATTTGGATCAGGAGAATCAACAGGAAAATGTGGAAATTGATTTAAATAACCAAAGTGATAGTTCAGAAGATGAAGATGAGAGCGAGTGTTTAAGACACGAGTCATTCCTTTCACTGCATTTGAGAGTTGACCCACATATTCACGATGATGGTGAAGACGATGAATACTTGAGTATTACGGATCCATCGGACAATGAGATTGATTTTAATGAGGTTGATTTCTCAGCTTTTACCAAGTCAAAGTCACCTGTATCAGCAATTTCACCATCAGGATCACAAAAAGCATCGTTAAAATCACCGCCAACTACTCCACATCCATTACTGAGGCAAACATCTCGGAAATCAAGTATGAGTGAACCTTTCACTCCGCATTTATTTCCTCATTCGTCTGAAGTGGCACGGAGAGAGATACGAGAATTCCGCAAGACTGCAAAGAAGTTGAAGTTGGAAAACAAGATCTACAAGGGTCGGCCTATTCTTAACTACAAATATTTCAACTGGTGTGTCAACCAAGGGTTCACGCAATGTACTGGGCCAGTTCTGGATGACCACAACAATTTGATATGCTGCAAGCTCGTGGCTAAGCAAGAGGGACTAGAGAACGAAATTGCTGATTTAGATAAGATTTGGGTCATATCTGCTGGTCCAGAAGGTCTTGTTAAGAATGTTAGGGTGTGGGCGAGAGAAAACGGGTTTAATTTCCACGAGGAGTCCTTCTCGATGTAGAAGGAACAAAATATTTAAGGAATATAAGGACAATTTCCATGGTCAGTTGGGAGATAGGATTATTTGCATATTTATTATTACGCATTTGGGAATGCGGTTACACAGTCAAGGCCTCATAAATGCATCACGAATATCATATCACACAAGAGTAAAAGTATACAACGTTAAAAGAATAGTATACAATGTAAGTAATTACTAAATGCTTGAAGTTCAGCATAAAACTCAAAAAACTCAGTAAGTCATAAACATCAATTCTTTCATACACTAAGGATACAAATACATAAAAAAGCCCAAAGAACAAACTCCCTATTTTGGAAGTTCCATGTCCGACCCGTAAAGTTCCTGGTTGAGGTTATTCGTCCGTCTGATCTCCTGCTCAATGGCCATCTGTTTGCTAATTTTATATTTGGCAATATCGGTGTCAAACGCAAGTCCGGCCACAGTCCAACTCATAAGGTACCAAAACCGGTACGGGGTTTGAAAGAATTTGGTGTTGACCCCCCAGTTGAACTTGTAGTTGAAATAGAACCCCGTAACAAGGCCCACAAGGAGTCCTTTGGCCAGACCTGCTATGGCTGCTCTGAAGAGTTGATCTTGGTATTGGTCTTTCCTTTCCTGGCTGAGTTTCACCATAGTGACGTTTGGATGTGAATAGTTGATTTATTGAATATGGACACCGTAGATATAGATAGTATGGTATAGTGGTATTGTAGTACTGTAAGAATGTAAGAATGTACTTTAATGCTGTAATACAAGTGCTGTAATGCTGTATTACTGTGCTGTATTATTGTAATACCTAAATACCGTGATTCTAAAATAGCATTTAATACCCCCGTAGTGTATTCCTGTTTATTGTGGGAAGTGTGGATGGTCGGCCTATCCCAATTAGGAAGGTCAATGGCCGATACTGATTGGCTCCACTCATCTGGGCTAACGATCTCCTAAATCAAGCATTAATGCTATTTATGTACTATACTATACATTTATATATGTATGTATATATACATATATATTACTATTGTCTTCTTCTACATCTGAGCCAAAAAGACACCCCAAGCACCGCTACCATCGAGTAGAAGCCAGCGCCCAAAAAGGTACCCGACTCAGAGTATCCCCCATTGTAGATCATTGTCAAAATGCCCCGTTTCTTGTTATTGGGGGTCGTAGTGGTTGTGGTCGTCACAGAGATCTGTCCTTGGTCGCACCACCCGTTCACTGGCAAACAGTTGATGTATTTACACCAGCTACACCCATTGTTAGTGTAGTTGTGACCCAAGCCAAAGAAATTGTTAATGAGCATGGCCATGAAAATCACTCCAAGAGCAAGGAAAATGACCCGCACTACGCACCAGGCGTAGAACCGCCATTTCACCTTAGAATCCAAATCCTTGTACCATCTAGAAGTCGATCTTTTCGGTATCTTTCCCCCGATGAAAACGAAAAATGGATCGTCCAACAATGCAACGGAAAGTGCTAGTCCCTGCGCAAAACCTCCGATATGCGAAAAGTTATCAAGTCCAGGAAGAAGTCCCAATACAAACGACACAATGATCTCCACCACCATCATCAAGATGAATGTCGAATAATGGTTGGTGTTGTAGATGTTGTTGTTGCGTTTCCCGGCCCAGATAAAGAGAATCATATTTATAGCAAGAATTCCAAATAGGGCCCCCAGGGCTCCAGTAGAAGCGATTCCATCAGGAGCAAAATTGGCTCCCAATAAAAACCCCAGAATCCCACTCATGAAGTATATTATGAAATAGCGAACGCTGCCAATGCTCTGTTCGATTATGGAGCCCATAAGTATTTGGAGAAGCAAGTTGAACAAAATATGAATGATTCCCGCATGCATAAATATGGGAGTAATCACTCGATACCATTGATTTGGTTTGTATTCATTATTGACAACGGGAATGCCTCCCATCCCACAAAATTCCGGTAAGGAACATGTGAAAGTCGCTGTGGTAGTTGAATTGGCACAAGGATAGGCAATGGATGTGTCATTGGATATGCCTGCCAATGGCTGCATGCACGGAACGTATCTGGCCCCCATATTCACTAACAAGTAAGTAGATGGGCCGATCATCGGATTAAAGTACGGTTTGGTCTGGAAGGGCGAACCCGTGTATATGCCCATTTTAGCCAACTCCACAATCATCACGATCACCTGGATGGTTGAGAATAAATAAGTGAGATATGGGAAGTTATACCAAGTATACTGTGAAAAGAATCCGCCACGTTTCTGTTGGTGATGACGTCGATGTCTGCGATTTTGGCCTTCTTGTTTCTCGCCCAAATGACGCAGATTGATTGGGTCGTCCATCATATAGTGGGTATCCAAGTTCAGCTCGGGCGATGACAGCGAAAATGTCTGTAGTTGTATGTTACGCAGCGGTAAATTGTAGTAGTGATCGTACATGGCGGCTCTCTGATTAGCTTCACTTACAACGCCGCTGGAACCTGTGGAATCGCTTCGTCCATTTCTGGTGGGGGCTGTGTATGGCTCGTAGAGTGAGTTTTCATTGCCCTTTTCGCTTATCCTGTAGCCGGTATCCAGTTTTAATAGCGAGTGAGGAGTGGACGAATTATCGTTGATTACCGAATACGGTTGTTGACGGTTGTCCGAATTGTTGTAGAAGTCAAAGTCATCTTCGTCTGTGGCGTTTGGTCTTTCGCCAGGAACATGGGCGAAGAACTGGGTTCTCCAGGGCGATTTTGGTGGAGGGATGTTGCCCGGGTGGTTAATCGAGTTTGAATTTGGTGGGTTTCTGAAGTTGGAGTATGTGGGCTTGGACGAATCAGGAGGCACTGGCGGGCCCAGGAGTGAGGGAAACGAGCCTGACGGATGCTTGTGGATAGGGAACAGATGCATTTCCTGGTCCAGATCGCCTGAAAACGGGTTATTCATAATCGAAAGTGTGCAATCAAAGTAGTTTGAACTCGTTGTAGGTTTAGAAGTTAATTGTAGTAGTTTTGTAGTGTTTGTAGTGTTTGCACTAGTTACTTGCAGTGGATATTTGTAGTAGTTATATGTTGTGGTTAACTTTATCACTTATCTGTATCAGTTTAGTTCTGGTTAATTCTGTGTATGATCAAAGATGGACGCAGCGATGATGTAAGGTGGTTCGATATATAAATATATATATATATATATACATATATATGGATATATGTAATATTGTTATGGATGTTCTCCTGTTTCTATGGACAGAAGTATATGTCTGGACGCGCTGAGCAACGTAGACACTATGCGGTTCTTTTTGTTTGAACGACTGTGGTATACACTGTTACGGACTCTGACGATGGAGAATACTGATTTGCTAATCTGCTAAAAAAACTATATGGTTTCGGAGGCTGATTTCAACCGTTTCAGATGTGGTTGTTCCTGCGTGTAGTAGGTGGACTTGATACAGTCGTGTCCATGGCGAATAAACGCGAAGTTAAGGAGTACTTCTAAGGCTACTTAGGTACATTTAATTATATAGACATGTATTATATGTGATAGGTAAGATTCTTCTATTCACATCATGAGTACTATTCATTTGCTTTACAGCTACTATTGTTTTCAACTACTATTGTCACGTATGCCTCGGTTGTTTTCGCTGGTACGTAGTCCTATTTTCATACTCAAGGGCAATTTGCTCAAAGGAGGTGGACAAAAGGGGTGCACTGCCCACTTAAAATTATGATGTAATGGTTCTATGCATTGCTTTCTGTTTGTTTCTATTATTACCACTAGTATGATTATATCATTATTGAGCTTATGATTACGTTGATTCTAGCTATTATATGCTCGTATCCATTGATTGCGTAATATACCACTGCTATAATTACTTCTATGTTCAGTTCTTGAATATACTGTCGTTGGACAAGGGGTCTGCCTTCAATACCTTGGATCTCATCTTGAGCTTGCGTTCGGCAGCTTGTTGAGCTCTCTTCTTTGCCTGTTCCGCTTGCAGTTGTTTCAACTGCGCTCTGACAACATTTGGAGAAACATATTCCTTGTTCTCGTAGATCTTGGGACCACCAAAAGATCCTTCCAAAATGGTGATGGGAGTCATCACGAAACGAGGTCCAATTTCAACTAAACTCAATTCTTCTTCGGATCCAGTTTCTCCCTCCTTTTCTTTCTCGGTCTCGTTGATCTGGTAGTTTCTGATCCAGATCTTGCCGTCGACAATGGAGAAGGTCATGACGTGGTCTATGAATGGCTTGGACTTTCTGGCGTTGGGAGGAACTCCAAATGTGTGTGTGAATAACTCCTTCATCAATCTGTAGTGGTCTTCCAGTTCAAACAGCTTGTCAAACGACAAGATGGGACGAGAGCCCTTCAAACAGTTACCTGTGAAGTTCAACTCATCCAAAGTATGCATGTTCTGTACGTGGAACTTGATGGTGGGACCATTTGGTGGTTTACTTAACCATAAGTACAAGTCCTGGTGCTTCCGGCTTTCGAAAAAAAAGATATTATTGCAGTTGTAGAGTTCAGCAACTTCATTCAATTGGTAGAGCTGCTTCTTGCTGTCGAACTTGGGTTCCTTTCTGGAGTGGGGCAATAAACTGGTCAAGTCTTGGATCAAATGACGTTGTCTGTATGTAACTCCTCGGGATGATATCACAAGTAATCTTTGTCTGTTGATATGCTTGGTCTTTTCAGACGTCTCCTTGGACGATTTGGATTGCAATGCCTTGTATATAGCTGACATTTTTTGGTGTTTTATTGCTCTTAACTTGCTACTGACTTACCCTATAGTTACTTATCTCAATAACTAATAAATTTTCAGACTGAGATGCTCATCGCCCACATAGGGAGACATTTGCGACATGGTGTTACCCGGACGTGTATTACCGCACATATAATGATTGCCTTTAATTTTGACAGGTGAAAGGATTAATACTGTGATGGAATGTTCGTCCAATTGAAGAGTATATAGAGTATTGGTTGGAATAAACAGTGGCTTGTGGCGTAATTTGAAAAGCTCTCATTGTTTTGGATGTTGTTTTGGATGTTCACTTTCAATTTTAACAACATCGTATTTTCGCAGTTACAACTTGTGAGAATGATATAGGATTATACTTTACTGGAGAGATAAGTGCCAGAGTAGGTTATACAGTAAACAATGTAGATAAATGTTAACTTTCTCTTACTGGGTGAGAGTGAGCGTACGAATTTCGCCATTCACGTAGCTATTCCAACTTCTGATGAAAAGCTCTTGATTTTGTCAAAAAAGTGTTCTGATTTACTAAAAACACACAAAAATCTTCGCCATACTTTGATATTTGAATAAGCAAACTTTGAAATCATTACTTAAGCCCAATTTTACAGAAACCAAAGCTTTTAGTGGTGTTAAGACTACGAAAGTGTATTTCGAAGAGCCTATTATATTCTTTCACAACTTAATCGTTAATTCTTCTTATGTGAAAAGAAAATGCAATCGTTGATAACTTTCTGCTGTTCAATAGGAAGTACCTGATGATATGACTAGCGGTATTGTCATCATAATACTTAGCCACAACTGCAACACTTATAAACGAATCCAATATCCAAGTTATGTCTTATCCAAAATAGAGTTTCTGTTTTTGCACCCAAGCCATCACGTGCATCTATTTAGGGCTACTCAATCTTTTGTTACCCGGACGTCAGGTTATCTTACCTGCAGTCCCATAATCTGAAAAATTTTCAATGGTTCCATCATTCCTAGGTATTTTTTTCAAGGTGGTGATAAAGGTTTCATCTTTTCATCTTTTCATCTTTTCTCTTCACCACACATCAGAAGTATAAAAAAATGGCTCCAATCGTATGTACTAATAACTAAGGGCGTCTTACATTGCAGACGAGATTAGAAGCATGAAATTTTCTTCCCTTTGAACGGGTTTTTGTTTTACTATTTGTTGGAACCAGACTTACTCGTTAGTTTGGTTCAGAGTTTATCATTGACTATTGATTGATTCATTCATTCGTAGAAATGCAAAGAGGAAACAAAAGATGCAAACAAACAAACAAACAAACAATAAACACAACCCGTCCCAGGGCTATGCTGTCTAATTCAAAATAGTGCAGTAGGCTAACAAGGGAATCTCTAGACCTCCAAGAAAGCTAAGGTTGCTAAGAAGTTCGTCGTTGACGCTTCTGCTCCTGTTGAAAACGATGTCTTTGACCAAGAAGGTTACGTTAAGTACTTGGTCGAGCACATCAAGATTGAAGGTATTGTTGGTAACTTGGGTGACGACATCACCGTTACTTCTGAAGGTAACAAGGTCATTGTTGTCTCCACCGCCAAGTTCTCCGGTAAGTACTTGAAGTACTTGACCAAGAGATACTTGAAGAAGAACCAAATCAGAGACTGGATCAGATTCGTCTCTGTCAAGCAAAACCAATACCAATTGCAATTCTACTCCGTTGCTGACAACGAAGAAGAAGAAGACGAAGAATAAATTAACTCCAACTGTTCACAAGTTAGGTTACAATAAGTGTATATTAGGATGTTTTAATTTAATACTGGTTTGGTCCATCCGTTTATTTGTTTGTTTGTTTGCTGCATTGTTTCCTCATTAATATTGCACCAACAGATTATAACTACTGATTGTAGTTGTAGTACGTTTTAGTAAATTCTCTACTGTTCTTTACTTAACACTTTTATTCTGTATGTTATATGGTATAAGTTTTCCCCATATAAAATCCTGCACACAACGCATACACTACTTGTGTTTATAAACATCAGAAATGTATCAGATTCAATTTGCAGCTTTCTTTCTTTTCTTTCTATCTTTTGAATTTGTTATCTTTCCAACGTTGCCATGGCCTTCTTCGTAGCGTCTCCCGCTAAGCGACGCAAGACGGCCAGAAGTTACTCGCTTTTGATGGTGGAACAGAACTACGACTGCAATTATGACGCATCCAGTGTACTCCGCAGCGAAATGGAGGACCAAAGTGCTAAATTATATCTGCAACAGCAGGAAGGTAGAGAGCTTCAAACACAGTTGGACAAGCTTGAGTTCCGCAATAGACTCCGCAGAGATGAGTTAGACAAGTTGCGCGGTGAAATCCGAGGGTGGGAGGAGAAAATAGCGTCACTTACTGAGATAAAGGAACAGGTTTTGGAGGAAAACATGCAGTTTCATAGGGACGAAGTAGCCCGTCTTACAGCCGCGTACGACGAAGAAAACAACAGGTTGATGATGGAGGCCGCTGACGTAATTGAGGAAACACTTGGGCGCATTCAAAGGGAGGAAGAGGAAGAGAAATCTGCACTTTTGAACAAGTGCAACTCTTTGATGGGCCAGCTTAAGCAGTTCGATAAGGAAACCAACCAGAAGATGATTAAATACAAGGAAAGTAGGCACAAGAAGTTGATGGCTCTGCAGAGCGATATTGACAGACAAATTGCTGAATTGCAGCTGGAAGTGCAACAACACGATGAGATAGTCAATATTAAACTCAAGGAAAGGGATATGCTTTCTGCGGAAAGAGCAAGCGTGGAAAAGGATCAGATAGTGCTCGAACAGAAGCTCAAAACTCTCACAAGTAAGCTCTCTCTCAAAGTGAAGCATAGAGATACATTGAATCTATGCATGAAGCAAAATCACGAGAGGAATACCGATTTCAGAAGTACAATTCCTAACATTTCAATGGTAGATGACTTGAAAACAAAGACAAAGAAATTATATGAAAATGACATTCGAATTGCTGAAGACATAAGGAAACAAAGACATAACCTTCTTCAGGACTTGAAAGGCACTATTAGAGTGTACTGCAGAATCAAGCCTGCCTTAAAACGGGAAGATCAGACCCAGTTTGAAGATGAATGGATGGAAAATGGTAAGCAAAAGCTTTGCTTAACAAAAGAGAAGGAAGGCTCATATTCTTTTCAGAGAAATCAAACTAACAAGTACGATTTCCAATTTGATAGAGTATTCCAGGCTACAACTACCAACAGCCAAATATTTGAGGAAATCTCTCAATTGGTCCAGACTGCCATGGATGGGTACAATGTATGCATATTTGCGTATGGTCAAACAGGTTCGGGAAAGACTCACACGATGTCGCATAAGCATAATGGTATGATCCCACTGTCACTTCTGAAGATTTTTGATGATATCGAAGAAGCAAGGCTAAGGGGTTGGCAGTACACTGTCAATGGAGAGTTTGTTCAAATCTATAATGAGACGATCCATGATTTGATCGGACCTACAAGGCCCAACATCAAATGTGAGATAAAACACGATGAAATTAACGGTACAACATCCATCACCAATGTGAATTCAGTGTGTTTAAAGTCGAAAGCCGAAGCATTACGGTATCTTGCTCAGGCTGACAGAAAGAGAACTACAGCATCTACAAAGCTGAACGAAAGTTCGAGCAGATCTCATTCGATTTATATCTTCCGAATTGAAGGAAAGCATAAAGACGAAGTTGTTCGGGGAACATTGAATTTGATCGATTTAGCTGGCTCTGAACGATTAGCAAGTTCCCAAGCTATGGGGTCAAGGTTAAAGGAAACCCAGGCTATCAACAAGTCATTATCGAGTCTCGGTGATGTCATCTACAATCTTTCTCTACAGCAGAACGGAAGTTCTTCTCAAACGCAACATATTCCGTATCGAAATTCCAAATTGACTTATTTGCTTAAGAATAGTCTTGGAGGAAGTTCTAAGACGTTGATGTTTGTTAATGTATCATCAGATACCAAAGACTTTAATGAAACGTTGAATTCGCTAAGATTCGCTGCTAAAGTCAATGCCACCAGACTTAATATGGACGACAAGAGAAAGTAAAAAATAAAAAAGAAAATATACCAAATTATATTTACATGCTATTATTTTTTTCCTATTTACATTGCTCACTCCAATAATTGCCTATCAGGTACATAATTGTTGGCTTTCCGCAATAGCCCTGAATTTACTGCTTGATGCCAGAGTTCCTTGTGGTTTCGTTCTGCCCACTTTGATATTTCATTTTGATGGTAGTCTTCCAAGCAGTAGTTGTGCAAGGCTAACAATGTGTCGCTAGTTAATGTCAAGCCATAGTCATCCATTTCCTTTACCAACTTGCAAGCATCCTCCACATGTCCATTATAGACATGAGCAATGAGATATTGTCTGAAAATGGTGTAGTTCGGAGTCACTCCATACAGTGATAAGTTATTCCAGAATTTTTGAACATAGACCAAATCGCTGTATGTGAAGGTCTTGATCATGATTTCTGCAGTTTCTTCACTTATCTTTCCGTTGTTTCGAGACAGAATAGCTAAAAAGAGGTCTCTGGCCTTTGCCACTTCTTGTAAATTGGAATATGCGTTAAGAATACAGTTTTCTAAGGCAACGTCCAGCTTAGGTAATGCCACATCCATTTTCAAATAGCCATGCAATTCGTCAACACCTTCCTCATACAATTTATCTCCAAACTTCTGAAACAAATACATATACATTTCTCTCAGTGGAGGTGGAAAATTGTGATCTCCATGCAATTCATTTAATCGTTTAACTTGACGAAATATTATTAATGCAGCATTTAATCTATCCTTTTCGCAGAAGAACTTCATTGTGGGTAAGTAAGATTCAAAGGGAGGGTTAAAATATTTGTGCAATTCGCCATAAAGAACCCAATTGGTCTCAAATGTCGCCTCGTTGGTGTAGGTAGTGACATAATGGTGGACCATGTCAAAGAACTCCCGGTACTTCTTTCCCCATGGTTTATCTAATGGAAGCCTTTGTAAAGAGTTCTTGGCTATTTTGGGGAACTCACGTTTCATCATTTCTATTAAATCACCCACACATTCAGATTCCAACATTCTGTTAGCCATGGCACACATGGAGTTGATATTAATTGGAGTTGTTGACATTTGTTGTTTGATCTTTAGAAAAATGCGGAATGCTTCATCGACTCTGGATGCTTCTCCAGCGACTTTGACTATGAGGCTATTCAAAGTCTTAAGTACCGCGGGTTCCAAATGCTCTGTCCAATTGGCACAGTCCTCGATGGAATCCTCAAACAAATGTACTGCAGTTTCAACGTCTCCGTCCTTCAATGCCCGATCAATAAGACTTTTGTAAGTTGAAACCGAAATTTGGGCCCCTTGTTCTCGCATAAATTCGGTTATGTTGTTGATATAGGTGCCTGTTGGCTGGATATCTGGACGGACCATTGATGCTTTTATTAATTTGTTGTAGAGATTGGTGGGGTCTACTGGAGTTTCGGAAGCTTCCACTGCAATTTTGGTCAATTTCTCCAAGTCATACTCACTCAGTGAAGGAGAAGAAAGCACTTTCGATTGGATTACTGTCTCTGGAGAATATTTGCCGGGGTCTGACTTCACTGTATTTGCAAGATGTTGGAATAGTTTATTGTGATTTGGAAGACTTGCAAGTAGTAGATTTTCCATTAAATCGTCGCTTCCGGCGTCCTGGGCAGTTATTGCATTTATCAATGTATCGACACTAGTATCTGCTTCCTTCTCCAATTGGGAAAGAATCTCTTCTGACAATGGTTTCCCCGACAGATCGACAGCTGCTTCCAAGTCGCTTGATAGAGTGAATAACCGAAGTTGCACTTCGACAGAAATAGACGCCACTTCCGGGCTCTGGATACCGCCCAAGAGCAGCATAATCCTGTCAAGGTTCTTTTCATGATTCAAGTACTCGTGGACTTCCGGTATAGCACTGGCGAATAATGACTCGACATGCTTGATGAACTGGTCATAGAAATAATCGCCCAAACAGCCGTTTTCTGAGTCTTTCACCGCCATCAAGACGTCTTCAAAGAAGCTCAAGTTCAACAATCCCAAATCATCATAGAATATTACAAGATCATCGACTACGGGCCTGCTCATGGGAATGTGTTTGGCCAATGCTGCAATTGCAAGAGCAATGGAACTGTTTGGTCCAAGTGACCCTAGGCGTACCATGTAGGAGACTACTCTGGGGGGGATATCACCCAATTGTCCGGCAATAAACGCCTTCATCAATAATGTCATGTAGCCGGGGATCCAGAACCGGTCGGTGGTAGCTATTACTGCGGCCGACTTCAAAAAGAGCGTAGTAAGCACATCTGCATCGGCTACAAGTCCGCTTTCTCCAACAAAAGATCGGCCGTTCTGCCGGTGGAGGTATGTGAGCGCCTTGTCGAGGGCATGGATAACTTCTATAGTAAATGGTCCCTTTACAGATGCTATTTCTGCCAACTTAGAAGCCGTCATTTTCTGTTTCATTCGCTCTCCCATATCGCTAGTTCTGACGTAATGGTTCAAGTCTCTTACAGCAGATTCGGCTTTTCTGTTGTCTGCATCAGCCTCTATGACGTCGGCTTCCTCTATAATAGTGTTTGTAGACGGGAGTGTTGTCTTTCTAGATCTGCTGAACCGGCTAATGGGGCTGGCCCAGCTGGACCGATGTCGTACCGGGAAAAGTGGGTTCATGAGGCCTGGATTGGCGCTAGGGTTCCGGGAAAGGACCAGCGCCATCAGCGCGGCACGCTGGATACGCATGGCTGCATATGACGGCGTTCGAAAGGCCATGGCGATGGCAAATCGGGGTGTTTGTGAAGAAGAGAACAGTAGAGATCGATTTACTGTGAGATGCGAAAAATCGGTTTTTTGGTATGGGGAAAAGACAAGAAATGTCGATTGTCAGGTTATGGACAGTGGGTATTACACAGCAGATAACAGCGGAAAATGGTAGAAAACAGTAGGAATTGGTTCATATGGGTATAATGAGGTGGAGATTATGGATATACGAGAATACAGCAATAAAGGCAGCAGAAATAAAGAAATAGGAAGAGCGTAAGATTGGTGGTGTACTTTATCCGTCGAAATCAGACAGTTCGCACATATAGATGGTGTCTGAAAAAATTGGACTTTGGCCGATGTCTGAACATGTCTGAAGATGTATATATCTAAGATGAACATATTTGAATATATCTGTACTATGACGGTATATTTGACAGTTTCTATCATTGGTGGTTGTATAAAGTAAGTTAATAATAATAGGATGAATAGTATATATTAAATATATTCACTATTACTAGAATACTATATTTTGCGACAATTCTAAAATTATGTTATAATGCTATGCTATACAATATTACTGTATTACCATTTTACTATATTATATTAATATATTACTATACTATATTACTATACTATAGTACAATATTACAATACTATATTATCATATTACAATACTATACTTCTATACTATATTATCATATTACAATACTATACTTCTATACTATATTACTATATTACTGACTACTATACCGTACCACAGTTCCCACATCATATTGTCCACTTGATCTCATACATATAATTGATTCTATAGCCAACTTAATATGTTTATACAATTAATATATTCTATTTATAATGATCAATTCTATTAGTGCCACTAATAGCTGCTATATACATTAAGCCTTAGGTTCATTCTTAGGCTCTTCCGTAGGTTCATCCTCTCTATATTCAGGCAAGTGTTTTTGGAATCTCTTGACCGCCCAGTTCTTGCCAATAAACTTGACATCAGGGTTGCTCAAACCCTCAGTAGAAGTATATTCCTTCCAGAACCGGTGGTCTCTGAAACGAGGGTCTTCCGGGGCAAAGTACCCAAGCAGCGATCTAATCGCAAGTACACGGTCTCTGAGATCGGCTGCAAGCCTCGAACGGAGCTTTTGGGCCTCAGGGCCATTCTTCAATTTTTCAGATAAATCACCGGGATTTTTAGGGTCAATATTCTTCTTCACCAACATTCTCCATTCTGCTCTGTACTTCTCCAAGAGTTCATCCGGTATTTCTTCACCAAACGCCATGTGGACCTCTGCACCAAAGTTATTAGGTAACCACCGTTTGATTCCCTGTTCTGCTGTATCTTCCGGAGAGATTTTCTCAAAGCCAAAACTGAAAATAGGCAAAACGATGGGAGTTGTAGTTGCCTCCAAAATGAGTCTAGAAACCCCCCATTTGAAGTATCTCATGGAGTTGTTGTGGGGCTCTTCCAACTGCAACACAAACCCCTCGGGGAACACATGGAACCATGAAGTCTTGGTTCTAACAAAAGGTGACTTCGACATAATGCAATTGGTGGTTTCCGGCAGTGGTTTCACGTATTTGACTAATTCCTTTGAGTTGCCAGGGTCAGGTAAGTTGAGCTCCTGCAACAACAGTGGTTTGGCAGTGTCTGCAACTCCTGGAGTGTACTCCAAGTCTAAAGTGTCGTCTGGACTTAAAATACGGATGGCGGCATCAACACTTCCCTGGAATGGACCATGGCCAAAACGCTTCGTTCCCAAGATTTTGCCCAAGTTGAAGAAATAAGAACTCGAGGGGGTGGAAAAGCACACGTTATCTGCGCCAAACCCCCATCGGATGGTGTCGATATCCCAGTGGAAACGCCAGGGTAAAGCAGCGTAAAATGTTGGATCATCCACCACCGACATGTGGTTCATCACAGTCAACAACAGCCTGTTTTCCGCTCTTGCCCGGGCTAACGCGGCGTCCAACCGATCCACATTGTGAAGCTTCGGTTTATACATCAAATTGAGGAGGATTTTGGAGTTTAAAATGACTCCGAAACACGCAGCGTGGGATGCATAGTTCCACCACCACGAGGTTCTGGGGTATTCTCGTAGGAAGTCGTCACCGCGTCTGAGAACGTCAGGAAAGGACATATTTGATTAGTAAGGGTGTACTGGGTAGTATGAGATGCGGGAGTATTATGGGGGTAATCAACGGAATAAATGCTTTATAAGAAGTATCTGTGTATTTTTATACTTTATACCTTATACTTTCTTATACTTTCTTATACTTTCTTCGTATAATTTATAATGTTATATGATTTAGTTCTCTGTTTTATCTTATCCAACTTTGTGAAAAATGTTGTATGCTAAACTTATGCTATGTTGGACTGTCCGATGATCAGTGTCCTGATGACTATACTCAGATGGACTATGGCCAAATGAATGAACTGTGTTTGATTCGAAGAAGAGAAGGCTAAAATATTCATGATAATATTTTCCCGTGTTCTGGACACTACATCACCGCGTGGGTATACCATATTATACCATATATTGTATTATGATGGATATTGTATGAAAAGTAGTAATTTGTAGTAGTATGATTGTATATAGAACAGTATAATAGTATAATGCATAGTATAACGTATAGCATAAAGTATAGTACTGTGGTATAATACTATCTGGTTCAATAATGGTATAAAAAGTATAATCTAAGACGGCTCATACGTATAGATGATATATGCAGCTTATCATTAACTGTAAAATATATCTGTACTATTCAATGCTTGTCATTATAGTATGCTGTACTAATTGCATGTTTCAAATTACCTTGATCTACATGATATATTACTGTCTTTTGTCAACTTCTTGCTACTTCTGTAACCGGAAGCTTTGAACTCACAAATATTATCCAAATACATCAGTTTAAAACGCACCATAATAAGAATGTCAAAGCCTGGATGCAATTCACTGTTTTATATATTTTATATATGTTATGCTGTGTTATATTTTATATTATATATATATATTATATTATGTCTTTTTTATTGTGTTATACTATATTATTCTATGTTTTTATACAATATTGCAATATTACACTATGTTATACCATGTTTTATATACTGTATTGTACTATGTGATACTATGTCTTCTATGCTGTATTATGTATCATATTATATCAATTATATTACTCCAATTCCGTAAAATATCCCTATATTGCCATTCCTGCCATCACTTCCAACTGCGTCACCAAATCCTCATTGGCCTGCTTCCTCTTCACCTTATTCTGCTTATCCTCATCCAAGCCCTTGGCAAGCTCTGCAGCATCTAGGACCGATGTTCCGGACTTTGGACCGGCCGACGCAGAGTTCACAAGCTGTGCCACTTCACTAACACTGTCGGCATCTGCATTCAACCGAGCAATCTGTTCCTTTACTGCTTTGGCGTTGATCCGAGGTTTAGCCTTTGATTTGGACTTGGTTTTGGTGACCGCGCCGCTCTTGGCTCGACCGGCTTTTCTGCCACTCTGAACCCGTTCTGTGCTATTTCCGTGTCTACCCATATGAGATATAGCGTGTAGAAGCCATCAACAGAGATATACTTCTAGTAGAGTACAGTAATAGTGGACCATATCACAGTAAAGTGGTGATGAGTGATACTGTGCACTTCCCATAGAAATAATGGGTTACCCGCACTTCCGAAAATTTCGAGATGAGATGAGAATATGGTTGATTATACTATGCCCATATTATACTGTACTTATACTGTACTTTACTTTACTGTACTATACTGTACTTTACTATAGTTTAATCCTTCAAAATGGTCTCAACACATAACAGAGACAAGCCATGGGACACACCCGACATAGATAAATGGAAGATCGACGAGTTCAAGCCAGAAGACAATGCAAGTGGAATGGCATTCACTGAAGAGTCGTCCTTCATGACTCTCTTCCCTAAATACAGAGAACAGTATTTACGGTCGATATGGGCTGACGTCACGCGGGCTCTCGACAAATACCATGTTGGCTGCCAATTGGACTTGGTGGAGGGTGCCATGACAGTGAAAACCACCCTCAAGACATATGATCCTGCCATCATCTTAAAGGCAAGAGATTTGATCAAGCTTCTTGCACGGTCTGTGCCTTTCCCACAGGCAGTCAAAATCCTCCAGGACGACGTGGCATGTGAGGTGATCAAGATTGGGAATACTGTGGCCAACAAGGACCGTTTTGTTAAGCGGAGACAAAGATTGGTTGGTCCTAATGGGAATACCCTTAAAGCATTGGAGTTGTTGACCAAATGTTACATCTTGGTGCAGGGTAACACTGTGAGTGCTATGGGACCCTGGAAGGGGTTGAAGGAGGTAAGAAGAGTGGTGGAAGATTGTATGAAAAACGTGCATCCCATCTACTACATTAAGGAGTTAATGATCAAACAAGAGTTGGCCAAGAAGCCCGAATTGGCCAATGAGGACTGGTCGCGGTTCCTCCCTATGTTCAAGAAGAGAAATGTTGCACGGAAGAAGATCGACCCCAGTAAGATCCAGAAGAAGGTGTACACTCCCTTCCCACCAGCACAGCAGCCTAGAAAGATTGATTTGCAGATTGAAAGTGGTGAGTATTTCTTGGGCAAGAAAGACCGGGAGAGAAAGAAGCTCCAAGAGAAGAGAGAGAAGCAGGAGCAGGTTAGTGAGCAACGGAAGCAGGAGCGTATTAAGGATTTTGAGGCTCCTGAGGAGGAAACTTACGAGAATAAGTTGGTGAAGAAGGAGAAGAAGGAGAAGAAGGAGAAGAAAGAAAAGAAAGAAAAGAAAGAAAAGAAGGAGAAAAAGGAGAAGAAGGAAAAGCATAAGTCTGATGATGAATAAATGTGTAGGATAAAAGAGAGGAAAATATTCTGGTCGAATAGACAAGAAAGAATTCAATGAAATGAAAGGGATGTAGTAGAAGAGTATATGGTAAAGGAACTATGATAGTGATAATAGCAATAGTAGTATCATTACTAGTAACATTAATAGTACTAGTATTATTATCCCTATAATTGGTTGTAGCAACAATTTTTTAAAATGTGATAAGGAGTTGACTCATGTGGAATTATCTCAGAATTATCCATGGGTTGAAGTTGATCAGAATAACTTAGAAATAGATACATACTGTAAAAAGTCGTAAAGAACATCAATTTGGAAAATGACTTTGTATTGGTAAATAATCCTCTTTTGCTGGAGACATAAAGTGTCAAAAATGCCTGTTAAAGTTAATAAAAAAGGAAGATCTTGTAAATTATAGTAGGCGCTACGAACGCTGGTAATGTAAAGGCATCGAAGATGCCAGTAATAACAATACTTTGCTATCAGTAGTGCCAGTAAGAAGTGGGACATACTATACGCGAGGTTGGAATGGCAGTACATAATAAAGTGCATATTCTATGTATGACAGTAGTAGTCACTAACAGTAGTAGTCACTAACACTTGTGGTCACTAACAGTAATAATTATTACTAGTAATGACTGCTGTAAATATACTATTACCAGTACTAATTAATATGACAAAGAGTATTAGTAGTAAAACTATTAGTAGCAGTAAATGGTACCCGTAATAGCACTCGTAATAGTACTCGTAATATATGTTACAATGTAAGATGATAACAGTAAACAAAGCAGTGCATAAACTTGTACAGAAGCGCGTACACTGATACAGGGGATTGAATAGCAGTAATCCCAATAATGACATTCAATAACAGTAAACAGTAAATAGACCATGAGATACAACTATCAACGATCCTTGAGACAATAAGATCCCCATACAGTTACCATCATCTACTGTACTACTATATACTACTATAGTGTGCTGCTATACTATATTACTGTACTTCTGTACTACTGAACTATTGAACTGAACTACTGAACTATTGTACTACTGTACTACTGAACTACTGAACTACTTCACTATTCATTGTACTACTTCACTAGTCATTGTACCACTTTCTCTATTCGTATACTCATGACTGTATACCTATATCGTACTCTGTGCCTCTAAGGACTGCACCTATTCCACAAACAATATGGCTTTGACGGTTCCAGTGTTGATGTTTCTACTGTTTCTGTATATGTCTGCAGATAGATGACAAAGGTTTAGTACTGTGGAGTGTATGTACTGGTGTTCTGGTGTTGCCTGGACTACAACTATTAAAAGTATCACAGGTATCGATAGAGATGCCATAGAATGACATGGAAGAGGGGACCAGATCAAAACAGAGTATCTTGGTATTAGTATATCGGTAGATTGGTACATTAGTATAGTGGGTATAGTGTGTAGCACGGTATACGTATCTTACAACATAAGTATCCATACAGGTAACTGTCAGTGAGATACAGCCTTGGGTGGAGAACATACCATAGAAGGAACTGATATACTGGTATAATAGAGGCATATCGGTATAAGCGGTGATATAACATAAAGTTTATTACTGGTCATACAAAGAGTGAAGTTTACCTTGTGAGAGTTGCACCATACAAATAATAGAGCTTGTGTAAGGCTATAGTGGCATACTATACTTATTACGCTATAAATTTAAGTGCATGCTTCCAGTGACATAACGTATACTCCAGTGGAAACATATCAAACTTGGCTTTTGCTTACAATATTCTGTGGTGAAGTGATATTCTGTGTGAAGTGTCTGTTCTACTGCTTCAAGCATTAGTGATATAACCTACTATAATACCATCCTTTACATTTGCATTTCCCCATCATGTCCCGTCTAGACAATCTTATTCAATTTGTGGACGAGCTTGACTCTCGTTCTCTGCTGCTTGTGGATGCAGTGGAAGAATCTTCCCGACTCATTTCCAAGATGATGGGCTTGTCTGCTGTTTCCAATGACCGGGATGCAGCAATAGAAGCTATGGAATCTCGTGTGGACTCCAACGCCATGTTTCTTGATCTGGTGGAAAACTTGATGGAAAAGACGTTTCTTCTAGAATCAAGTCTAGACAATGATAACCACATTACCACGGCTACAACGCTTGCCAATATGCATACGGAATATACCTATTTAAAGTCAAAATTCACGTTGGATAACTCGACTTCAGACGAAACTAAGTCCAACCTATGGGATTCGATGTCTTCTTCTGAAATTGTTCCCAGATCCTCGGTCTACACAGATAATAAACGGTTGAGTTCGATATATGGGGCCACCGATGCCATTACTCGCATGTTGGACTACCAATTCCATTCTAGAAATGCTCCAGAAGAATTAATTGACGAAAATCCGGCTCAAGATAATGGTATAGATAGTATATCAGAGCCTAAATCTTCACTTTCCCACCAAATATCAGTTTCCAATCTTTCTTTAAAACCATTAAGATGCTCCACCACTTCTTCCAAAATTGAAAAGAAAAAGTCACGATACAGAGTTTCGAATGTCTACAATATTAATCCTGTGGCTTATGACAGTGTTTCCACTGTCTTTGATGATACTTCTTCTTCCATCCACCTCACTCCAGAACAGAAATTGCCGAAACCTTTTAATTCTTTCGCTCCCCAATACAGCTTATTTAATCCTCCACCGCATCCCGTGAGAAGGCTCTTCTCCAATGCTACCGAAACGACTTTTCCTTCCACTACTGAAGAATCTGCAGCTAACAATGTTATGCTGCACCATGAGAATGATGATGGATTAACCAGTGATGTAACTGAAGACATTTCCTTTACTTATTTCGATAATCATGCCCCACTCAAACATAAATCAACTTCCCTTCCGGATATCGGAAACCCCGATCCCCATTTTGGCATATATATAGACATGCAAAAGGGCCCAGATACAAGAAATATGCGGAACTCAAGACTCAAGCATTTCATGAGTTATAATCATTTCACATCGTCAGCAGTGGAAAATTCGGATTACAACGATAATGATATAAATATTGAAAGTACAGACCATTTGGATGCGATCTCAATGGTATCTGATTTCTCTTACTACTCTCCTGAGAAACAACAGGAGGATTCATTGGAGTTGGACGATGAGGATAATTTTAATCGTTTCTTGCGGAAATCCAGGCTTGATTTAAATAAAGTGTTGCCTCCGATTAAAAGATCCAAGAGTCATGACAGCATCTTCCAGATTGCTGATGAACCTTCACAGACTTCGGACGCCAGTAAATTCCATAATCCCATAGATACCATGGCCATGAATACCAAGGCCAAACGGCTTTCTCCTACTATAGAGCCCGTATATTCCTCCCACGGTACCAACGACATTGATCCACAGCAAAGTTCCAAAACTATTTTGGAAAAATATACAATGGGTATACTGGAAAAATCTAAAAAGGAAGAGGAACCATTGGATTCTTCTCCTTTAAAACACAAGTCTTCCACGTCATTCACCTTTTTCAACTTGGTTTCTCCCAGCAAGTCCGATTCCAAAGCTATCGCCATTAAGACTTCTGAGCAGAGAACAAACGGGCCAAGCTTATCACTCAAAGATACGTTTATGCATCTTGTGAACTCGACTACGACCCCTTTGGTGGCTCCTACTCCAAGAACCCCACCAAAAATCAAAAACTTGAAGGAACAATATAGAACCAAGTCTAACCCTATTCAAATTCGATCTGGAAGTTCTGTCCAACGTCAGCCTGTTCGGAATCCTCGAACAGACGGAGCTCATTCACTTTTATCCATTGGACCGAACAGAACCAAGGTTCTTACACATGGAGAAGCTTCATATTTCAGACGGCCTGTTGTTACCAAGTTCAACCCGGACGCACTTCGGGATGCATTATCCAAAAGCATAGGATGATTGAGATTAATATGTTATAGTGGATTTAATTGAAGGATTAATATATTAAAGTAGATTAATACGAGGATTAATATATTAAATAGATTTAACTGGATATAGTTTTTTAATGATTTTTAATTTATTGCTGCATTTATATTTTGGTTCATATTGACTTGTATTGATATATCCCTTATATTATGGAATTATTTATCTGTTTTAATTGTAGTAATATGTTAAATTTGTTTCTTATTGAATAATTTGAAATATGTTGGGTACACAATTATTATAATTATTAAAGCATTAATGGACATTCTACTTATTAATTCTTATTGATGTATTTAGTTTCTGAATTGAGATCTTATCTATTCAAAATGGTTATTTCTATGCATAATAATTGTACACAAATAGTATTGGCAACTACTTTGACAATTTAGCTAATTTTGGATTAATACATCGCTCTGGAATATAACTGTTACTAACGTTAATAATATATATGTTAATTATTTCAGATAAATTATTACTAATGTTAATACTATGACTGTTATCTATTTCAGATATAATTATTACTAATGTTAATACTATATCTGCTAATTATTTCAGTGTGTTTAGTTGTACAACCTGGGGTTGAATCATTGTTAAGCAATGAGCAGTCGGTTTCTGAATTTATACATAATCCATATCTGTTAGATTAACTCTCCTTAAAACTTTGTAGTTTATAATTAATATTTAACGTAATTAAGTTAAGCACCATAAAAATTTTACTGTTATAGCATTTACATTTAATTGCATTATATTGTTTCATTTGTATTTTCGATATAGTGTTAGTTATTCTGTTTAATATTCACCAGTTTTTACCCTTGTGATACAATGACTTAGTTGCATTATTTCAAATAAAGAGCACTTTAATAGAATTAATCATAAACCATTAAGTAAAATAGCTGATAAAGCTGATTTCAAAGCATCTATAAAATTATTTTTTTTAAACAATTAACTGTCATATTCATACTTATTTTTATATTTTGAATATGATCTTTTTCATACTGACTATTTTTATCACTAACCTAATAATGAACCTAAAATTTTACTCAGTTTATATAACTACGATACTCTTAAATTTTATACGATGATTAATAGCAGTATTTTCATTTTTATTACTCAGTTTATATAATTACGATACTTTTAAAATTTTTACATTGATTAATTCCATTTTTTTCATTTTTATTATTCAGTTCATATGTCATGTTATTCTTATATTTTAAGCGAATCACTTGTTTACGTTAATATTTAAGTAACACTTTTTTATTACATTACTTATTATGCTTTGTTTGGATATACTATAGCATTTTGGTAATTGCAATTCTCGGTGTAGACTTCAATTTATCACCATGTTTTTACATAATTCGGGCACTTCTACACTTTTCATTACTTATTCCTAATTATCATTCTGTAATTTGAAAATGATTACATGTATCACTAGACCTGATCTATTCTGTTTATGTAATAGAAAAAGTTTAGTATATATAAAAGTGATTAAATAAATGCAAGCATTTATGTTTGAAACTATTCACTTTCTGCTAATACTGTTACTTTACCCTTTATTTATTTTATTCTACAAAAAGATGTTAATTCATCCCAATACTCTATTAATGCAATCAATCTATTCAAATCCAGAGTCAGAAAAAAGCAGAGACCCGGTACTTCTGTCCATTCGGATAGTCTCCCTAATCCGGGCTTCCTTCCTCGAATCTTGCTTCTTCGACATATACGTAATCGACGCCTTAGACCCACTGGCAACCTTATAGTGCTTGTTGATAGTGACTCCTGAAAATGTCTGTTTCCCGTTCCTAATTTGAACCCCTTGTTTCTCCTGGAAAGACTTGAACGATTGGATGATGCTGGGCTTCTTAAACGATGAAACCAAGCCCAGAAACTCGTCATCCTCGTCGTCCTCGTCAATATCCGTATCAACTTCATCTATGGCCCGCTTCTTGGGGTTTTCGCTTACAGAACACCCGGAGTTTCTGGAGGAAAGCCGGGCTAAACACTTGGACTTTAAACTGTGCAAATCATCGCCTTCTTCTTCAGAGGAATCAAAGCCGTGCTGTACACGGGAAAGTCGTTGCATGCGGTCGTATTCATCTTCTCTAGAAGCCGAGAGAAACGAAAGTTGTTTTACCACGAAGGACTCCTCTATCCTAAGCAGTTTTTTAGTTGATTTCTTCTCTAACATTTCCTCCAAGTCCTCGTTATCATCATTTTTATCATCATTTTCCTTTTCCTTTTCTTCCTCTATTGTTTCTTCCTTTTCTTCTTCCTCTTCTTCTTCTTCTTCCTCTATTCTAAGTGCAACGGCGTCCTCATGAATCGATTGGAAAAATGCCTTAGACTTCTCCTGCTGCGCCAATTCCCGAATCTTTTGGTTGGCCATGAGCCTCTCACTCTGCTGCTGCAACTTCTGCTGTCTGTACCGCATCAACAACTCGTCCTCCTCGTCACTAAGCTCTATATCAAACCCGTTGCCTGCTCCACGCTTGGCCAAACGATGGTTCTTGATATCATCCAACAACCGTTCCAATTCCTTGGTGTCGGAGATCTGGAATTGCTCCATAAACTTCTTTTTAACTGCGGCATCGTTCAAGTCAAGCAGCAATGAGTTATCGATCATTTTCTCGTCGTCGGAGTTGGCCTGATCATCGCTGAAGTCGCCGTCGATACCACCTAAGCCGTGCCATTCATCTTCGGACTCTTCGGCTTCTCCGTCGACCAACTTCTTTATACCACGCCGCTCGAGTTCTTTTCTTTTACGACGGGTCTTAAGTTCTTTCTTACGGAGTCTGTCTTCGTATTGCTTTTGGAGCAGCCGCGTGTGGAGTTCATTTTCCTCTTCTTCATCTGAATCGGCGATAATGTGGTTTCTTTTCCGGAGTTGCTTTTGACCGGCTTCAACCGACTCCGGCGTTATCTCATCGTCCGACTCTGGCGTTATCTCATCGCCTGATAATACCCCGCTGTTGCCGATCACCTGTGTCTGTGAAACTCGGCTAATAGCTTGGGTCTCGGTATTCTCATCATCGGCTTGAGTTCTCAATTGCGTACCATCGGCTTGAGTCCTCTGCGTATCGTCGGCCTGAGTATCTCCAAGCTCTGACCGATGAACTTGCAGTAATGCAAGATTCTGATGAGACTCTGCTCCCACTTGCTGAGTAAACGAAACGTCTCTTTTTCCTGTTTTGGTTAAATTCTTAAATAAATCTGCTTCGGAAACCAATGAGAATTCTCCAAATGAACAATCAACAGTATCGTCCTCTGGAACAGGCGAAGAACGCTTTCCAACAGTCACCAGAGAATTATTAATATTATTAATAGTAGAATTAGCATTATCATCATTATCATCATTATCATCATCATCGTATTCGTCTACCATGTTTGGAGTGCTGACAGTAGTCACTAACGTTTCCTCGCGATGCCTTGGACCAGCCTTTCTGGCCCCAAACATGTAACTATCGTCGACTCTGGAAATAGAGGGAACATTGGCACTATCTGCTTCATTCATACCATTTTCGTTATTATCATAATTATCTTCGTTATCGTTATTATTGCCATTTTCGGAATAATCAGAATTATAATCGTCCTCGCTCTCAGGAACTCCTTCAAAGTCTGAATCAGGCACAGATTCAACTTCGCTTTGCTCGCCAGCGGTCTTATTCTGGATCTCTCCGTTTAGAAGAGCCTGTGCAGCCTTTTCTCTTAACTTTTCCCGCTTCCCGAGCCGGTTAACCCGCTCGATTTCCCGCTCCAACAACGAGCCCATGATCTCATCGTCCTTCTCCATCTCGTCCAAGATCTGTTGGTTGGGGTTCTCCTTCTTCAGAGCCACCAACTGGTGGATGTTTTCCTTTGTTAAAGCATGCATTAACTCCGAATGGCCCCGGTGCTGTTTGGCGTTGGAAATCATATTGGACCGCATCTGTTTGGGCAAACTAACCATGGTTGTACCCTTTTGCTTCCGACGGATAAATTTCTGCTTGATTGAAAGCTGTTGCTCCTTTGATAACGGAGGAATGGCTGTGGATTTGCCGGTTCCATGGTTGTCGTCGCTCTCGTAATCGAGATCGATCATGATTGGCTGGTTGGATGTGGTTTCGCTCGTTTTTAAATGGGGTGGAACGGATGCTTTTTTAAGATTCATGGCGTACGATTCGATGGGATTTCGGGGCTTGGCAAGTGATCGGATCGGCGACGTTAAGGGACTCTGCTGGTGCGCAGAGCTGGAAAGTCCCAAGGGGGAAGATGAATTTTGATCAATATCTTGATCGTTTTGATCATTTTCTTCATCTTCATCAGATTCAAAAGCCCGGAGAAGATCCTGTTTGGAGAACTGCTTGCGCTTGACAAACTGAGGAACTATGACCTGATCTCTCTTAGCGATGCTGATCAATTCTTGCACTCTTTTAACGTCTCTGCCGTATTTTCCTGAAGAAGAGTCTGGTGCTCTGTCGCTGGAGAGCAAATCTTCCAAAAGGT
Organism: Lizanozyma gosingica; assembly: GCA_030463055.1. Classification (NCBI taxonomy): domain Eukaryota; kingdom Fungi; phylum Ascomycota; class Pichiomycetes; order Serinales; family Debaryomycetaceae; genus Lizanozyma; species Lizanozyma gosingica. The sequence continues at coordinate 12,339 of JAKVQZ010000006.1, read as the reverse complement.
CGTTTTCTTCGTCTGTTAGCGAAGTTCGGGAAAGGTCGGCTTCGAGCTCTTTTCTTCTTTGGGCTTCTTCCTCGGCCTTTTTCTCCTTTTCCTCTCTCTCTTTTCTTTTCTGCTGGGCCAATTGGGTGATTCTGGCCAATCTTTCACTGGCGGAAAGCTTCTTGGAGTCGGTCTCCGGAACCGGCTGTCTGTCGTGATCATCCTCCCGGACAAAGTCGTCAAACTGGCTGAACAGAATCTGCTGGGTTTTCGTAGAACTGGAATGTTCAAATGCCTGTTTTACAGGACTAGATGCAATTGGGGGCTCCAGAACAGGTAATCTATTTTCCTTATCGCTGTCTCCGGGTAAAACCGTCTCTGTCTGTGTTGAGGTATTGTTGGCTTCGGCAAAAGACGGCACTTTCTGGGCCTGGGTGATAATATTGGAGAAAAGCGTAGATGAGTTGAAGTCAAAATTTGGCTCACTTCGACTCTCAATTTGGCTCTGTAAATCTGTTTCTGCAATCTTCTGCGTGGGATTGATCTCTTGAGATATGCTTAAATCAGGAACTTCTGCTGCCTGAGTCACCAACTGGTTGAAGAGCATTGATTGGCCGAAATCAATCATCTGGCTCGGCTGGGTGTAGAAATCTTCGGCTTCAACATCATTTTCCTTGTGGACTTGGTCAATTCTGATTGGCTGAGTTTCTCCATATGCAATTGTGGTTTCTCTGGATCGGCTGTAGTTTTGGAGGGGTTCTTCCGCTTCAGATTCGGCATCAGATTCGGCATCAGATTCTACACTATACTCTGCAATGGGAGTCCGAGTTGTGGGACCGGTTTGATGAGCAAGACGGTGACGGACCCTGTCTAAAATGGATAAGTCCAAGCCGGCATTCGACATGGTTGGAGATATGGGATGGCTGATATTGAATGGTATAAGAACAGAAGAAAGAGGAGATTTAGGTGGGATGAAATTAAGTAAGTGATTTAATTCTCATCTCCATATACAGTTTCTGTAAAACGCGTGTTCGGGAATACGCGTCTGCATTTTTGAGAACCGGAGAGACGGGCCGTTTCCGAGGACAGAACGAGACATTTGTGGCCAGGTGGCTTTCGTGGTAAATTGGTAATAAAAGCTGTGGCTCAAGATGCCAATCAGCGACATTTGTTTTTGGATCGACAGGTCCTCCAAAAAAAAACCCATGTGGCTGCCGATACGAGACAGCGACACAACACAATACGACACGACACAGCACAATATGAAAGGACACAGGACAACACAATATGACAATATGACAATATAAAACCACGTTGACAGTGGTACTCCAGTTCATTGAATTTGAAGATCATTCGTTCAATTCTCCTCGCATTATTTTTCCGACACCACTGTGGTGGATGTATCTGAAATCGGACACAGGGTCAGGAGAGTGATTCACCGTTGTGGTTGGAACTTTGCTACGGTGTTCATAGTTGTCATAGTTGCTAATGTGGTGGTGCTGTCAATACTAATCTCGTCGTATATCTTGTATATCTTGTATATCTTCTTCGATCTGGTTATTACCTAACACGGAAAAGAAGATGTCGTGTCGGGCGTTTCCGTATCGGGAATGATAATAGCGATAGCATGTGAAATAATAATGTTTGTCACGTGCGCTGACAGAATCTACTCGACAGTTCTCTATTTTCTCCGACACATTCGCGCAGAGATGTGGCTTTGCCGAAACCGACATGGAGGAGGAGTCAGAGAAAAAGAACCGCAACGAACACTAAGAACATAGAATAAATTATCATTAGCGAGCACCACCATCCTAGAATATATAGCCAATGGACATAGCAGCCATGTAGAATAGAGGCTCTAAAATATCCTACTAGCCTACTGCACAGGTTTTGACTTTGACCTCTCGGATTACCACCAAAAACTGCAGAATTCACATATTATCTGCTTTATTTATTACTACCCACTCTATACGACCATAATGTCTGAAAAACCCAACAATCAACTTTTCATGTCCGACAGACATTCGCTCGATGTGACACACAAATTTTCCCATATAAATTCCAACAATTTCCCCCATCAGAAAACTCATCTCGAACGCTTTTTCTCTTTTCTCTCTTCTTTTCTTCACGTCTACGTCTGCTGTCCAGTCTACGCCCTGAAGCACCGCCTATAGCCGCCATGTCTCAACCAGAACACTTTTTCTTTACCTCTGAATCCGTCGGTGAAGGTCACCCAGACAAGATCTGTGATCAAGTTTCCGACGCCATCTTGGACGCCTGTTTGGCCGTTGACCCTTTGTCCAAGGTTGCTTGTGAAACTGCCGCTAAGACTGGTATGATCATGGTTTTTGGTGAAATCACCACCAAGGCCCAATTGGACTTCCAAAAGATTGTCAGAGACACCATCAAGCACATTGGTTACGACCACTCTGAAAAGGGTTTCGACTACAAGACCTGTAACGTTTTGGTTGCCATCGAACACCAATCTCCTGATATCGCCCAAGGTTTGCATTACGAGAAGGCCTTGGAAGAGTTGGGTGCTGGTGATCAAGGTATCATGTTTGGTTACGCCACTGACGAAACCGATGAAAAGTTGCCCTTGACTTTGCTTTTGGCCCACAAGTTGAACGCTGAAATGGCCTCTGCCAGAAGATCCGGTGCTTTGCCTTGGTTGAGACCAGACACCAAGACCCAAGTTACCATCGAGTACAAGAAGGAAGGTGGTGCTGTCGTTCCTCTCAGAGTTGACACTGTTGTCATCTCTGCCCAACACTCTGAGGAAATCACCACCGAAGACTTGAGAACCGAGATCACCAACCACATCATCAATAAGGTTGTTCCTGAACACTTGTTGGATGAGAAGACCATCTACCACATTCAACCATCTGGTAGATTCGTCATTGGTGGTCCTCAAGGTGACGCTGGTTTGACCGGTAGAAAGATTATTGTTGACACCTACGGTGGTTGGGGTGCCCACGGTGGTGGTGCCTTCTCTGGTAAGGATTTCTCCAAGGTTGACAGATCCGCTGCCTACGCCGCTAGATGGGTTGCCAAGTCTTTGGTCAACGCTGGTTTGGCCAGAAGAGCTTTGGTTCAATTCTCCTACGCTATTGGTGTTGCTGAGCCATTGAGTATCTACGTTGACACTTACGGTACTTCCAAGTACTCTTCTGATGAATTGGTTGCCATTATCAAGAAGAACTTTGACTTGAGACCTGGTGTCATTGTCAAGGAATTGGACTTGGCCAGACCAATCTACTTCAAGACTGCTTCCTACGGTCACTTCACCAACCAAGAAAACCCATGGGAACAACCAAAGAAGTTGAAGTTCTAAATGGCTAGTGATTTTATCGCTGGTTGAAGTCTTTTTTTTGTTGCTTTTATGCTTAATGATTAATGTAATGACTCCTTTGTTGCTGTTCCAAAGAAAATATTGTTGTACCATATTGGAAAACGCTCAACTCGTTTTTTTGCAACTGTTGAATTTATTACACTTAGATGAGCTTGATTTCATTCTTTGATTCTATCGCTTATCATATTTCAATTTTTTGATTCACTTTTTAACATCCACTTTTTTTTTCATACTATTGGCGGCGGGATACTAAATTATTTATACACGGATAGAGTTTTTGCATTAATGGGTGTCCTCAACGGACAATTAAGTATATATATTTAACAACATCTGAATATATATATTATCTAATAGATTATTATTACACTTATTACTATATTGTACTCTACTATATTGTACTCTATTATTTGTACCCTAATGTAATTGAAAAAAATAAACTAATCTGTTGATAAGAATATACTGCATTATTGTATATAATGTCTACTTTGGTAGCACCCCTTCTTCATTATAAACTAACTCTGTTGGTTCCAGTGACCAAGGAGCTTTGTAATAGTGTAAATATCCTATAATGGCATTCGTAAGACCAATGGCCCCGCCAAAGATGATATCAAAATTGTGATGGCGATAATCTTGAACCCGACTAAGTGCAATGTACAACGCCAACATCATAGGGCCCAAACAGCATACCCATTTCAATACGGCCGGTTTTCCAACTTTCAATGCCAGGTACTGGCCCCAGAGAAAGATCACTAGCCATCCTAAACCGCAGAACAGCATAGAAGAGTGGCCAGATGGGGTAGATTTCATTCCGTCGTATAAATATGCCTCTCCCAAAACAGCAGTGCACAGTTCCATGGTATACAACTTGCCTTTAGACATTTTGGTGCTTCCTCCGCATCTGCTGAGGAAATCGGGTCTAGGGTTGGCTATCCAGCATTTGAGAACGTCGGTAATCACGGCTGTGGTGGCTATGCTGAGCAAAAGCGATACTAGGGCCACCTGTATCCTATGGAGCTTGGTGTACTTGTCCCAGGAACGTGCGGTTGCACAGACTCCCAAGACAACAATAACTGGAAGATACACGGCTAGAACATAGAGGAGAGAGTCGGAGACTCTTTCGATTTCAGCAAAGGGATGAGAGATCCGGGGATCGCCGGCAACGAACTGTCTGCTGAAGGGCTTTGCCTTCTCTGCCACTGCGAAGAAGTAGACCATGAGGCCCACTACAAGGAGCCAGTCTTTCAAGTATGGGGTCCTGAATTTCGACGAAGAAAAATACTGCCGAAACATGGAGAGCAGTCGTGTAAATTGGTGGGAAATAGGGGAGTGGATAGAATAGATAACTTATTGATACGTAGTATATGATTTGGTATATGTTGTAGAAGAAAAAAAGGGTATTTACTTGGACCAAGAGAAATACTACTTGGTGATACTTGGTATTCCAATATTGACCAAAGTGTGTTATATGCAGGCTTGTGTAAATGCTTAGGTCGTTCCCAGTTATTCCCAGTATGAGTCAATCAAACACTGGGTGGATTAATCACCTGCAATTGGACAGTAGAAAGTAGAGTGCATGTTATGGAATAAGGCTAAAGTAATAGCATAACGAATGATGACTTTTGATAATTCTGGAATGTCTACCATTTCTACGTATAATACTATGAAGTGAATCTTAACCAAACGAAGATGATGATCTGTGTATTACTTTTCTGCGAGTGAAACCCTCGTACGCAGAGGTTATATTTTCTTTGGGAGGATCTAATGTGTGGGTTTTGAAGCTCTGCCTTCTGTGCGTTCACTGAACCATCGCATTCAGTCTTCTCTTCTTTTCTTGTTTTCTGGGCGAAACTGTATGGACTATTGTTCTTTTTTCGGTAGTTCATCCAAATCGGTGATCTAAATGTCATTCAGTCAACTACTAAAAGATATATGACAGGCCATGAAGACTACTATGATTTTTTTCCTTGCTATTATCATCACTATTGCATGTAATGGACCAAAGGATTAAGTAGCTTTTGCATCGTTCCCCAATGTACCCACTTGTAAGTGCATGAATTATGCATTACATAATAATATTTTAGGTACTAGAAAGTGTCGATGAACCTCCTGTAATTCACTGCATTACCTTACAGCATCATGCTGCATACACTGCATCACGCTGATTATACCGCATCCAATGAACAATTTAGCAATGGGAACAATGTTGTAAGCCTAAGTAAAGTATCATGCTGCTCTCAATTGAATTTATTGTGGAAACAAGTACATTTCTTTCGTCGTATATATATAAAAATACCGATTATTATTATTAAAAACTTTCTAAGTGTACAAAATATTAAAGAATAAAAATGAATAGAATCAAAACGACACTATGAGTTTCCGATGGCTAGTCATCGGAACCGCATCAACAGATACTGCCCCATATTAAGCTTATTGCTTAATCTCGTTGGAGTCTTGCTCGTACGATTCTTCTTGGGCGTATCTCTCCTTAGACAACTTGGTAGAGTCGACTTCGTCGTGGTACTTTTCACAAATCTCTTCCAAGGTCATTCTCTTGGTTTCAGGGATCAACAAGGTAGTGAAACAACCCAACAACATGAATAAGGCAAAGATTTCCATGACGTGAGGCAAGAAACAGTTCTTGTTATCCTTAGAACAGCCATGGTTAATCAAAGTACCAATACAGGTTTGAGCAATGATAGCACCAACCTTACCAGCAGCAGCGGAAAGACCGTGAGCGGAAGATCTGTATCTGGTAGGGAAAACTTCACCGGGGACAATGAAGGTAGTGGTGTTAGGACCAAAGTTTTGGAAGAATTGAGCCAAGACGTACAATGCCAACAAACCGTGAGAGGACAACTTGTGGTAAGCGAAACCAATGATACAGAACAAGGCAGTCAAGATGATGAAAGAGACCAATTGAATAGTCTTACGACCAACGATATCAACGGTGGCAGCAGTGAACCAGTAACCAGGTAAAGAACCAGCACAAATCAAAATTAAGTTACCAGCAGCGGTGTTGTACAAGTTGTGGTAGACGTTCTTGGACTTGGCGTAACCAATGGTTTGCAAGATGACAGCAGAGTTCAAACCCAACCCGTAGTAGGCAACATCCAAAGTGAACCAAGAACCAGCGGTACCGAGCAAAATCTTACCATACTTCCATTGACCAAAGTGTCTCCAGAAGTCCTTGAAGGATGCCTTTGGAGGAGTAATGTCAGCAGCGGTGGAGTCGATGGCAGCTTCAGCATCAGCAACCTTTTGGAGTTCATCGTGTTGGGAGACATCAAGAGAGTAACGAGGCGATTCAGCAATGGTCAAACGGTAGTACAAAGCGATAACACCGGGGACACAACCAAAACCAACAAGAACTCTCCACATTTGATCACAAGCCTTGATACATTTGCCAACACATTGAGCACCACTGTTGGCGATGATCAAATCATCCTTGTAGCCAGCAACCAAGATCATGGCAACGATACCAGCAAGCAATTGACCCAAACCTTGGTTGGAGAAAACAGCAGACATAATGGCACCTCTCCACTTGGTGGTGGAAAATTCAGATGAGATAATGGAGGAAAGAGGGTAATCACCACCAATACCGATACCCATCAAAATTCTGAAAGTGGCGAGAACAGCAACAAATGAAATAGCAGGGGACTTACCCAAAGTACATTGGAAAACACAGGCGAAAATCATGATAATCAACTCAGTACCGTAAATCTTCTTTCTACCAAAATTGTCAGCCATGATACCGAATGAAATTTGACCAATAACGGTACCGACAGAAGTGGAAACCTTCAAAAGAGTGGATGTAGATTCAGGCATGTTACCGGCCCACCAAACGTAGGACATAATAGTGATACCCAAGTTAATGGCAAAGATATCGTAAGAATCGGTCATGAAACCCACACCGGCAATCATGATCATCTTGACTTGGGTCCATCCAAAACCAGCATTATCGATTTCTTCCAAGGCCAATCTTCTTCTTTCCAAAGGATCTTCAATGTGGGCGAACTTACCAACGTAATCCTTGAAGGCGGTCTTACCACCAGCAAGATGGATACCGTGGTGTTGTTCGGCGTTTGTTTCTTGGATGTCTTGAGTCATGTTAAGATTCACAAACACTGGAGATTGGTACTGATCTAAGATACAAACGTTAACTATATTTTATGTGGAATTGCAGCCCTTATATATGTTAGCTAGTAGGTCGGGCATCGGCCATACCCATAATTACCCACACTGGGTGAAAAGAAATGCAGTGCAGAGAGGGCTAAAAAATAAATCGGTAACAATGGACAAGGTACATGACACAATTGTACACATAATAGGCCGGTAATTGCTCTATGGACCGCCGTTTATTAGTACATATTACCACCGTCATTACTTCAATAAGTAGCTAACACAGCACATTACATTACTCTAGCGCAATTCTACTGGAGGAATAACAGTCTAGGCAGTTCAGTTCTCCTCTTCCCTCCCTAACCATCTCCCTCCTTCGCCATGGCTGTTATGAGCAGGTATTTTTCCCTATACTTTTGGAGTCTCATAATTCTTTTTCAACCAAAAAATCTTCCGTCAGGCCACAAGACCTCTAAATGGGTGACACCCAACCATGTGGCCTCCTTGACAGAGTGTACATCACAGGCATCGTCTGGAAGGAATAGTGGTAATATGCGTAATGGTGACTCTGTCAAGGATTAATGGATCCGTTTAACCACGTTCTGCGCGCATTTTATTTTATTTTTTTCCTTACATCTACCTCTCATACGACTGTGTGTAACAAACTCAGAGGAGACAGGCGAACTTCCTGATTGGGAAGCCACGTTTATCAATTTAGGCCTCCCCTTTAGCACATGCCCCGTGCTCCTTACGCTATTGGCTACGGGGATTGAAGCCATTTGAGGTGGCAGAGACTCTACAACTACTTGTAATCGCCAACCGATCATTTGCACCTATCAGGATGACATCGCATCGTTTTGCAGTGCCAAGGCAAGCTCTAGGTGTCACTTTGATTGAAGTTGACACTGTTCTACGAGACTTGGCGCAGTAGAAGGACGGCTTAGTGCTTTGATAGAGCTTGGCGATCTAAAGTACCCAGTAGTACTGTTTTCCATGTTTACATTGCATAATTCTCTTAACATCTTGTGAGCGAATACCCAATACGCTACGGTCAAGAGAGGTGTAGCCGGTCCCAGCGTTCACAATGAGCTCATCTCACGATGCTGATTCCGGGGAGAAGCAATTACTGAGATGTTCACAATGGTTCAAAGGAGGTTGCTTTGCACCATGTGCTTGATTTTATTGTTGAAGGCGGTCGTCTCTCAGTCTATGTTGACCGGAATACCGCTTAGGTTAAATCTGGATTCATCGCTAAATGGTTATGGTTTTCGACTATTTGCCCTGTGTATCTCTACTCAGATGTATGCATTTACGTACGGATTTACGTGCGAATTTACTGATTCATTTGTGTTGTTCCATTATTTCTATTCATTAAAACTTCTCAAGCATAGCAATGGATATGGAGCCTAATACGCACAAGGTTAGATGATGACTTAACACACATTTCCGTAAGACATAAGAGGTAAGTGGGGCGTGTGACGGAATATATTCTAGATTTTTAAACATTCACAGTAATGATTGATTATCCTCATGGATGTTAATAGTTGTTCCTGCGACAATTGCAAACGATAGAATTAGTTCCATTTTCATGAAAGCTACCTAAATGCTGCACCAGGTACATGTAAATGGTCCCTACAGAGCCCGAAGTTGATATTTCTCTCAGATGCCCAGGATTGACTTCTGGTCTTACGTAGTTAAAGCTATTGCTGCGAAAATCGAACTTAAATACACAAAACCAGCTAATATCATCATGTAACAAGACTAGAATGCACCCCCGAAAAATACACAGCGTCGTAACAAAGACAACAATGAACTATGAACGGCTAGTTCCTTCATATTGTGTGAGATGCTCTATTGTTCGTGTTTACAAATTAATTAAAACCAAATTTAATATGCCCACGTGGCGTACTGATAAGATTAACTTCTTTCCCAGGCCCCACGTTGGTGGCTGGGAGGAGAAACGAAGAATACACATGATAATGTTTAGATTAATTAAGGAATGGTAGCGCCGTGCTTACGCATTTTGTACTGTACTATTTTCAAACACTCGGCCCACGTGGGTATACGAGGTTGTATTATGCACATGAAATATGACATCTTTCTTCATGTGTAGGCCAATGTCGAGTTCGAGTTTATGGGATTATGGACATCGATGAAATGAAGTCAGCTGCCATATGAAATCGTATTATGGCATTCGCAACGCAATATTCCTTGAAGAAAGAGGGGGAGAAAGAAGATCATATGAAACATCTATTAGTAATAAAACATTTGCAAGGTAGTCTGCTATGAAACTTCCTTAGCCCCGACCTCTTCTGATGGTTGCACGACTGTATTTCACTTTTGGTGTCGATTTCAGGCTCCCCTTAACAGCGACTGAGAACTGAATTAGGGCCATTTCATTGAACTGACACAATAACACAAATAATAAATGACCAGACAGTTTTCCCACGAGGGTTGGATCCATATCCTATCAGAAGATAAGCATCCATGCACTAAACTACTCGTGCGACATGTTACCTTTCAAGAGCAGCGTAGCCATGTAGCCATGCGTAGAATACATGTAAGGAAGGTTTTCCTTTGGGGTAATGGGCTTCACTCACATACTACATGCCACACCCGAATTGAATCGCCTATCTTCGTTCCCGCAAAATAGAACAAACGTTTTATGGAAGCGCCGGTTTTGCAAGAATCCAATTACATCGCACTTCCAAAGATACAATCTATGAAATTTCCGAGTTAAGATCACATTTCAGAAAAATGTACTAGGTGTATGGAACAAAGTTGATACTTTTTGGTAATTCAAATTAGATAAAACCAGTCACTTGGTAAGACTAATAAGAACATTATCTTACTTCAATAGCTAAGTTCTGGCTCTGTAAGGGAGGGAATGGGGCAAACAGTGAATGACTACTTAACTTATGAAACAGGCTAATAATCACGTTTCATACAGCAAACTTGTTTCAGCTATATACCCCATTTAGATTTACACATTGGATCTCCACTTACAACTTTGTGGTGTAAGACAGAAGAACAAGAAACAAAAATGTAGAGGTAGCAAACTTTGGTATGCTCTAAGACACAACCAGATTAAGTAACGGTTTATGTCATGTGTGAATTTGTATATGAATGTTTATATATATATATATATATGTATGTGTGATTGTACGATTGTATGACTGTATGATTGAATAATTGTATGATTCTATGTATTATGTTCTGTCATTCTGTCATCAAAGATAACTACCAATGCAAAGTAACAACGTATTGATGCATGGCCTTGTCATTTCTCGACTTGTATGCATCTCATATGTATCGTAGATCTATATCCTAATGCAATCGTTTGGTTAACCCTTCAAAGAATATGCCAAACGCGTCGTCACCTCGGCCTCATGTGGTTGCCCTTTGCTTGTTGAGGTGGTGCGTGTGTCTTCTTTTTGTCTCTGGTACAATAGTCGCGTTTTCAAACAATTTAGGCAGGGTAACGGTAGAAAAAACAAGGGAGCAAAATGTGACCCGGTGTTTAACCAGAGATCTCCTCATCATCAATCAACGTCTTTTGTTTTCCCGTAATCTGAGATAACCGTATATATCATTGGCAGTCCGGCGACTCAATCTGATAGGAACAATTAGCCGGCGAGACAGTGAACGGTTTACCATAACAAATCAAGCAACCTCTTGTTTCAGGAAAAAGAACGAGCACCTTTAGTTGGACAAAACATTCCACATCATTACTTTCTATCCCAATACATTCTGCAACCTGGGACTAGAGTCTACTACATGTCTACTAGTATACTACGTTCTAGAATATAAATAATATCCTATACATCGCTTATTCCCCTACATAAAGATGATAAACGTAAGAAAGTTACGGTTTGTGGTGATTGCAGTGGTGTTGGTTGCCGTGATCGGTTTATTTCTGCTGATGTCTACGCATTCGTTGTCCTTTATGAGCAGCGACAACAGCACTTCCAAGTCGGGAGCCCAGTTCTCCAACCTGCTTATCGACAGCAAGAACAATGCCAAAGAAGACGCCAGAATAAACAATGACATCGGCAAGTCCAAGAGTGGAGCCGGTGCGGAGGAGGAGTTAGGTGAAGTTAACAGCGGGTCCAAGGGCGATGGCAGCATCAAAGTCGACAACAGCGGTGCTGGAACAGGTTCAAACCCCAACAAGGGCGGCATCGCTAGCGGTTCTGGTCAGGAAACATTTGATGCTAAAGCTGCTTTGTTGGAAATCAGAGCCTTGAAGCCTATGGTCATTTTTTCCAAGTCGTACTGTCCTTATTCGATGAAGTTAAAGAAATTGATCAGTGAAAACTACCAGATCACTCCCGAACCCATGATTGTCGAGTTGGATAAGCACCAATTCGGGGCGGAGTTGCAAGAGTATTTGGGGGAGATCAGTGGCCGCAAGACTGTGCCTAATGTTCTCATTGGTAAGTCAGTCGAGTCTAAGGGTGGCTGTGACGATTTCGTGGAGTTGCACAATAAGGGCAAGTTGCTTGACAGGTTGAAGACCTGGGGTGACAACATTCTAGACGTCAAGAAGATTGGACCACCTTCTAATGCTTAGTTTCATTATCCATTGTGCAGTTAATGCTCATTATTGAAAGATTTTATGGGAGCGTGTAGGAAGTACACTTTCAATGTAGTAATAAAGTAGGAAGGTATTGATGTTTTCCGTGATTGCAATATTGAAGTATTACCTATTGTGCGGTATTACAGTACCACAACTTTAGAATTTTACGAGGTTACAGTATTATAGTACAGTATTTTACATTACAGAATTATAGTATTATAGTATTACATTGTAGTATTTTACATTACAGAATTATAGTATTATAGTATTATAGTATTATAGTATTATAGTATTATAGTATTATAGTATT